>CM037874.1:4401031-5001031 GCA_021292105.1 Anadara kagoshimensis | reverse complement strand
TATCTTGATGTTCCCTCCTGGATGGTGATCAAAGTCTGATGTGTGACAAGAGTGTAAAAGTCAACAAAAATGTTTATGATGTCTTACTATAACAAAATAACACCTGTGTCCTGTCTCAGGTTCTTTGTTACAGCCTGATCGTTAAAACCAGACCAAATGCTGAAATGTATGTGTATGTGTGCATCTTACAATTACCAAACAGATGCATCTATTTTGTCCCACATTTAGTACATAAGTACTATGACAAAAGTATCAGCATTGTATACATACCTACACTGTTGGACAAGAATAACCTCCAAGCTAGTTGTCGTATAGCCAGTGGTAATGACTTGTTTAGACAAACTGTTAATTTAGATTTCATCTCAGTATATTTCTTCATCAGAGTTAATGCCCCTTCCTCACAGTTTTCAATCAGTAAGTCAGATTTACTCTCCATTGGTTCTTCAACCAGTAATTTATCAGCGACGTCAGAATTGATTCCTTCATCTAGTTTATTTGATACTGTTTTATACAAGTTATTATACACCGAACCTGTAAACAATGAAAGAACCTTAGAAACCAATCTTACATAACCCATCAATGACTTTGTAACATTTTTTACAAACTATCGATACCTTCTAACTTTTACATTGGGAAAATTGAAGTTCCGAGATCTAGTAAACTGCATTGTGATATGCTGGCAATAGATAGTATCTTCATTGTTAAGACACTATTGTGGTACTATCTGATATTTTGTCGGTATAATTAACTAGATTTAATTTTTCGTGGCATCAGTGTTGTTTTTGGGAATTTTTGTTGACAAATTGGGAAATTTTTAGTCATTTTCTTTAGGAATAGTAATTTAAGCTAACAAAATCACTGCCCATGTGCCCACATATTGGATCTAGAGTTGTAAAATTTTCAAAGTCCAATGACAATTATTTGTGTAAAAATCAAGGGAGTGGAACAAAACTTACAACATAATCTGTAACTTAATGTGGTAGACTCACATACAAAAATTAGTTTAATAGCTGCAACAGATTAGAAAAAAGAGTAGAAAACTATTTCAATTATATTATCGAAGATCAATGGTCATATTTTCCGTAAAAAATCAGCAGAGCAAAATAAAGCATAAACTTGATCTTTAACTCATTGTGGTAGACTACTACACTCAGTTACAAAATTGAAGTAAATAACTGCAAGCGTAGACAAAACTACATTCGTTTACAACACTTAGACAGATAAACATGGACTCGGCCAGTTTACCACCAGCGTTCGCAGTCCTTTTAGACTCGGTTCTAAAAGGACTACCTGTCTCTTTCTCCATGCAAAAGAGAACAAGGATCGTTTTACCTGCACTTTGGTGTGGGTGAAACAGGAGGCCCAGAAAGAACAGGACCCAGCCAGTTCTACCGACCAGCGAGTGAAAGATCAGGATGGCCCTACCAACGCCGTTGTTGATCCAGATAAGAAGAAGAAGCATAAGTCACCTTCCACGCTCCGGCGAAACCGAACTCGCTGGAGCAAGAGGAGGAAGGTGACTAAGGAGCCAGCAAGGACCAGCCAGCCAGCTCCCCAGCCAGCCAGGAATGACAAGCCAGCACCAGAGACAGCCAGGACCAGCCAGCCAGCTCCCGTGCCAGCCAGGAAAAACCAGCCAGCTGCTTCTTTAACACCAGTGGAGCATCCAGCTCCCAAAAAGCAGAAGATAGTCGCCAGCCATACCACCGGCATACTTTCAACACCTCCACCGCCGCAGCCACAGCCACAGCCACAGCATTATCTATATAGCAACCCGCAACCCATGGCTGCACCTATGAACCATCTAGTATCCATGGCGGCACAGGAACTCCAAAGAAGAAATAGACCGCTCCCGCCTGGAGAACCCGGTTTTAACTACATGCCTCCGGGTTGGCGATAAACAACGGTGACGTGATGCAGTGGGTGCTATCGCAAGTACAACCAACGGCTAAACCAGTAACACCCGCACTGCAACCTTGACCAGCCAGACATCGGAAATATTAGTGTAAAGCAAAGTCTACACATTGGGCCGGCGCCTACATGTAGACGTAAAACCAATCCAACAGCAAGCGTAGAAAAAAGTGTAGACAACTTATTTTGGACCGATGGATGTATGGATCAAAACCAAACAATACATACCTCCTTCAATAGCCTGAGTTGCTCTTTCCATAAACATATCTTTTTCTGATTCAGACAAGTCACTGAAGAACTGGACTCCTGCTTCCTCTAGTTGCTGTTGTATAGCATCATGTAATTCCCTCAAAAATAAAGCCCATTCCTATAAACACAAACCATGAAAATAACAACATGGAATTGTAAATAAAATGAAACTGACTCATTGACACTATTTGGTCAGTCAGATTCAAGTGCTATAATAGCATGAATAGGTAGTGATGAAATGAATATTGGTGACAATCGAAAAATTGTTGTTAAATCATCCTTGTTTATATCAGTGAATTAAAACTGACCAATTAAATTATCAGCAAACAGGGTGTGCTGCCCAAAAAGGTGCTCCAATCGTAGAAAGAAATACAGATCAACATTAAGAAACTATTGAAAGCAATCTTACAAAATGTAAATTTTAGTCATTTTCTCAAGGGGAAACTACCTCTCTACAGTAGTAATTCTAGGCAAACAGAATCATGGAGTGTGGGTGACACTTTTAAAATGCATCTTTAAGAATGTTAATCATTTGTTTCAAACTGGTTAAAATAAATGTCATTAACCTAGCTTACTGTGTACTTGTCACAGATCAATCACTATGATAGTTCAGTTGGTGGAGTGCTTGCTTCATGTGTGAGGTTGTGGGTTAAAAACTCAGCCAGGATCTGACAGACTTAAAAACTGTAACTATCACCAAGAAAGAATTTAGAAATGAAACTAAAGACCTTAAAAACCCATGCCACATAAAAGTTTCAAGAACCCTCCCTGCATATTGACCTGCAAGCACTGCAATGATACAAATTGCAACTTCAACTATAGCCTGTGACGTCTCGATATAAGTCGGAACTTTGACAGGGACGTAAAACCCATTCAATCAATCAATCTTGGGGAAAGTAAAAATTGTCTCAACAATGTAGGACTAGGAGTTGAATTTGTTGACATAAATTGTTTTTGGTTATTGTTTCTGGTCCCTAAAAAATAGGCCAGGGTACGATATAAGTCCAGGTACCCATTGTTTCAAGACTGTATGCAGACAGAAAAATGTGTGTAACCTTTGATTCGCTTATTTCTCCCTTCACTGCCAAAAGCCATTTCGGGTACCCACCAGCCGCCATTTATAAACAATGCATTGATGTGAAGCAAGTTTGAGAAACGCTTTTTCATTTGTCCCTTCAGAAAACTTAACCAATCATTTCTGTCGTTATATTTTGATTTCGGAAAAAATGGAATTAATTATCGCCCTTTCGTAACATTGTAAGTAAAAGAAGTAAAGTTGTATTTACGTCTATATTTTACGGATTAATAAATTTATCAAGAAATCAACATGTCTGCCGTGAAGTCACTCAATCCAAAAGCCGAAGTTGCTAGGGCTGCTCAGGCCCTTGCTGTGAACACAACTGCAGCAAAGGGACTACAGGATGTCCTTAGGTCTAATCTTGGTCCAAAAGGAACTCTCAAGATGTACGTATATATCTCAGAATTAATTGAGAACCGATCTTGTGTTATAGAATGTTCCCGAAACCACGTGTTTTTGACAAGTTTCAACAAATCGTGCTAACATGAAAATGCACAAAATTGGTTCAACACATTTATTGAGCGCATTTAATGAAAATGATTTTTATATTGAGACAAAACTTCACATAAGGAAATGTATATGTATCTGGAAAACATTTTATGACCTTTGAAATTGAAATAACGGGTTAGCCCCCCCTCCACCCTACACGACATGGTTACATCAAAACAACATTATAGTAATATGACAAATGGTGACTGTTGAGCCTTAAAGCTCAACAGACAAAGTTCTATGACAGAAGTTTTTATTCTAATTCCAGCATAGGCCAAATGCAAATGCTGATTATTTTAATCTACTTTTCTATATTTCTTAGGAAAAATCCCGAAATAATTCTCAAGTTTTAGCTACTGACAGTAATATGAAAATAGGCATTGCCTATCCCGGGAAATGTCCAATTTATTGTATTTACATACACACACCCAAAAAAGAGATGGCACACATTGTTTTGTCTCACCAAATACTAGTGGGACTGACTATAGTTAACTACCGCCGATTTCTTGCGTCATCTTTCAATCATGTTCTGTCACACAGAGCTGAGTTTTGGTATGATCTTTCCAGGGACACAAAAGGCTATTCAATTACCCAATATAGTGAATATACTAATCCATACCACGACAACATTCTCGTGTTGTAATGTCTTCTCATCTTAAATCACCTTTTACCATACTATGTGAATAATTTAATCTACTGCAGGGTTAGAAATAAGAAAATAGAAGGAAGGAGTCAAAAGGACTCCCAAAATAGTAAATGAAGGAGTCCTGCACCTTTTGAAGGAGCCTGTTCAGCCCGCAAAGCGGGCTGACCCACTGTGCTTGCGCAGTGGTCTTTACGGCGAGGGGTCTGGGGGCCGCTTAAGGCCCCCAGAAGCTCTGGGGTATTTCGTGTAAAATCCTGCATTCTGGCAAAATCCTGTGACCATTTAGACCTTCTGGAAAATTGCAGTTTTTGTGTGACAAATTTTTAATTTAGTATTTTTCTTTGATGTTTATACATGCACTGCCAGACCCTGTGCAAAGTAATAACACTGTGCAAAGCTTTAACGGCAGGAGTGTTTTGGGGATTTAATTTGGCATTGTGTTTCAACACATTTGAGATATGTCCATCAGACTTTTCATGCTTCACAATTGCAGTTTTTTTGTAATTTTTACAACCTAACACAAAGCTACCAAGGGTTTCGTAACAAATTTTGCATGTCATACCGGCTTCTTCATTTTTCAACCATGAAAATTCTTTCTCCCATTTAAGGAGATATGTACGTTGTCGGCCCTCCTTTTCGTAACGCCGGTTCACTTCCAGCCTTTCTTGTGATGTTTTTTGTTTTTTTCTAACAGGCTCGAAACTCCTGCCTAAAAATTTGTCCATCGTAGACGCATGGACTCACAACCGGAAGTCGTATTCTAAACGATTTGGTATCACTTATGAAACACTTTATGATTGGTCGATACACAGAAGGCTGAAAGAATCTGAACCGAATTTGACCAATCAAATTGCTTGTAACAAATTACTTCGATAAATTGTAAGAATAGAAAATGGTACGACTGGATAACGATTCCGGTTTAGATTTTCAATGGGACCCGGCGGACCTCTGTACACTAAGCTCAGGGAGCCCTTCAGGATTTTAGGGAGCCTCGGGCTGCCGGGCTACCGCTTATTTCGAACCCTGTACTGATTTATGGATTGCATAAATAACTACTCCAGTTTCTTAAAACAAGATGTGTATCATATCCCAGTTCGAGATTGCCCCATTTAATTAATGAAGCAGTTATACCAATGAAAAACAAACATACTAATCCATGTCCAAATCACAATCCGGGAGTAAAGTAAAAAAAAACTTTGAAACTGACAAGTTAGGTTAAACACGCGAACTTCCACCAGATAAGTGAGACCGAGTTTTCTGGAAGGGTAAGCACCTTCTGTTAGCTAGCTACACCGGCCACGTTTGTAATCAATATTAATTGAAGGGAACATGGAACTAAAACATCCAGGTCAATATTGGACACAGAGACATCAAACTTGTCAACAATACAGTGATGATGGTCATAAAATTTTTCGCCGAAGGCCCTGATAAGCCTAGGCTTGCAATATCCCTTGGTCAACAATCTATTCTGTTTGTGACCGCCTTGGTTGCTCAATGGTATAGCATCTTCTTGGAGAGTGGAAGGTTTTTGGTTCCAACCTGACTTTGTGTTATACATGACAATACTTCAAAATTTGAGTTGCTGCTTCCTCATTTTGCAAGCCACATTTGGCTTAAAGGATAGATTATCGACTGGTGATAGAATTTTATTAATTGGGAGTGGAATGCTTGCAAGTCTGTGACTCTGTTAGGCAGCACCTTTAACCCACAACCCGATATTAATACAGTGGTATGAGGGTAAGCTCCTCTTACACCTTCAACATTTACAGGCATATAGTACCATGATGAGAATTTTCTAAAGCACAGACCATTGCAAGTGACAAATGATATGATTAAAACTTGACAGGCTTGTACCGAAATAATGTTAATTTTAGCCCAGTCTCTTTAAGTTTCACTGCATGAAGAGCCCCAGCCCCGGAGAGTTGAAAATGCTTTTTCACTTATATCGAGACGGTTAATTCTAGGATGGTGGGTTGGAGTTTTTTTTACCCCAGTCAAGATTATTCATTATTTACCCAAATTGAAATCAAACATTCTGGGATGATATACTAGAAAGATGGTGCTTTAAGATTTATATTGAAATGGTCGCTTATGTAGATGGTGGAGTGGAAATTGGCATTTATTCACTTATACCAACTTTATTCGAGAACCAAGTCTGGGATATTGAAGAAGGTAATGTTGATTTTACCCTAGTTAAAATTTATATTCATTCCGAAAACTAAATTATTGGAATCCCCTGCCAGCATCAGTAGTCCAGTCGCCATCCCTGGAGGTTTTCAAGGAGTCAATTCAGACCTTACCTAAGTGGATCTCAACTACAGTCAGCTGCTAAACTCAACATGTATGTTTTATTATTGTTATTTTCATCACAACTTTTTCGGACAGCGGTCCATCTCATTGCACAACATGTACAGTTTCCTCATCAGTTATGTCCAAGTTAGATTTTTGATGAGTGCAGTCATTGTAGTTGAAGTCAGTTCTAGTCAGCACCTTAAAGTCAAACTGGTCCACCTCGAGCAGCCCAGATCATGATATCGACGTCACATGTAAACAAACAAGAGGATTTGTCAATATTTACATTTAATTCGGAGTAAATTCAATAAATTTTATCTGTATTTTCATAAAAATGATTATTGGGACGAACTGTTAATTAATTCTTTCGAAAAACGCATTTTATTATTTTTCTTAAAAATCGATCGTTTGTGAAAACGTCTTTCCCGTCCTGACGAACGCCATTTTTGTTTACACTGCATTCAGCGAGGGTCACAGATGCACTCAAAATTTTGATTCAATTAAGTAATAATATGTGAAAAAAGAGTTACCGTAAAAGTCGTACACTGTGGTTATGCTAACCTCGTAATAGTTTTGTGTCAGGTAACTATGGTTATCGATTTATCTAACTTGAAATCGGCAAATTTTGTATCTTCCCGCATTGTATACTGTGTGATCATGGTTGATGCACGTGGGAAAGTCGGTCGCTGATTGGCTTACAGTGGTTATCGATCTGAATTGAACTTTGACCCAATCAAAAGAAATCACGTCATCGCAAATCTTGAAACGCTACACTTGGAGATCAGCCAGAACGGCGAAAGAAACGTAAATATTTGGTATTCGATCAACCTATTTAAATTATTACTTGTTTCAATGAATTATTTTCACGATAATCGTTTTTTGGTTTCATTTCTGATGAACGAGACGGGCGAGATTTTCCCCCATATGGAGCTCACTTCCTGTCGATTTGACCCCTTCAATGGCCTTGAGAAAAGTGAGAAAAGTGGTGCACGCGCGGCGTCAAATGATTTGGACGTACGGTCTATAGAATTTTTCCACAATTTTCTATGACATCATAATACATACGTGTTACCTATAGACGGGAAATTCCCGGCGCTTTGCGTCGGGACATTTCCCGTATAAACATACTCTGTTTTTACACTATTAATAGCAGTGCGACAGACAGTGGCAGAATGTTTGAAAAGAAAGAATACTGTAACGAGATCCTGTTTCGTTTGGGAATTGCGTTTCAAAATGGCGATGTATTGTGGGAAAATTCACATGAATTTGACAGAATATTTTCAACTTACCAGTATACTTCTTCCGTATACTGAGTAGGCCTCCTCCTGGACTCAAGCATGAGATGGATGGTTGAAAACCTCTTAAGGGTCATTTAAGTAGGAAAATTCAAGTGAAAACCATTTGGTTGAAAAGCGTGAAATAGGGGTATAATTATGAAATTACCAACAAAAGTGTAAAGATTTATAAATAAAAATAAAGTAGGAATTGATAATTTAAGAAATTTTAAAATATTTGTTGCATTTTTTAAAGAAAATTGTGCAAAAATACACGTGTTGGGGAAAATAGCTTACACCTTGTATAACAAATTGATTTTAAAAAATGAAAAGATATTAAGATAGTCAACGTCATAGAGCAGTGCAAAGGGGGTAGAGTTTGTTAAAGAAATACGGGGTTTTTGAAACTCGACAATTTACGGCTGAGGTTATCTACGATTTATTTTCCTTTTAAAAATGCGTGCACCAGGCGTGATAGTTGCATCTAGTGTCTAGTGTCACACTATATTTCATGTTGTATAAGACAGAGTTTTGAAATTGAAAATATGAGAAACCATCTGGCTTATGATAAAGACTGCCCTGGGTACAAACGTGTACAAATTTTTGTACCTGGGCAACCAAATTTTTTCACACAATGTGTACCCAAGTACTTCAGAAATTACCATTACACAATTCTTGTAAATTGGAATGATTCTGCAAATCTAATCTAAATCTAAGTTGCAGATGTTGGATTAACTCAGCATCCCACTGGTATTGGAAATGATTTGATTCAAATTGATGTTTGGCAGATCTATGCATTTATTTCCCATGTAATGTAAGTCTATCTGAATGTCTGCTTGTGCTCAACAGACAAAGTTGTTCTATAATGGAAATAAGACCCAAAAATATTAACAAATAAAAAAAGAGAGACAGAGAGAGAATATATTCATTGTTTTACTGTTATTTTTCAGGCTTGTGTCTGGGTCTGGTGATATCAAACTGACCAAGGATGGGAATGTATTGCTTCATGAAATGGTGAGGAAAATATAATGATAATGAATAGAATCAGTGTTTAAATTTTTCAATATAAGTTCTAGCTAGCCGAAGAGTAAAATACTTAATCTGTTCCAAGTATGGAGAATTTTCCTTTCATTAATGATTATTCCAGACATCATACATATATGTTTTACCACTCTTGTACAAACATGGAAGGATTCCAGCATGTAACGAAAATTTACTTTCATTATAAATGATCTTGATAAAATTTCTCCAATATTTTTACTATAATCTTTTAAAGCTGTGTACCCATGTTGTGTTGGAATCGATAAAGACAGTTAGCCATTGCTAAAAGCTTCATGCAGACAGGCAATATAATTACATTAATGATATTCATTGTCGATAAATGATGGGGGAAAATAGAATAAATTGGCTAGAAGTATCTAATGCAAAAAAAATAATAATAATAATATGAAGCATGACTTGTACGTCAAATGGTGATGCATATATTTTATTTTTACAGCAAATTCAACATCCCACAGCATCTTTAATTGCCCGTGTAGCAACAGCCCAGGATGATATTACTGGTGATGGAACCACATCTAATGTGCTTATTATTGGTGAACTTCTTAAACAGGCTGACATTTACATCTCTGAGGTGAATATAATAAAATAGTTTGTGAAGTACCTTTATTCTCCAAGTGTGAAGTGTAATAGAGGATTATAATTTATTTCTTAAGGTTTTTACATTCATTTAAGTATTTGTCACTATAATGAATGTATTTAACTCACAAATGAATTTTGAGAGTTGTAATGATACCGCTATAGAATCTTTCTACTTTCTAAACATCTATTTTTAACTCATCAGACAAAAGTCTGGAGAGTTATTGTTGTCCCAGCATCACAGCCTGTATGTACAATGTTTTAAGTTTTTGAAACATGGTTTCCTTATACTGTTATGATAATATGCAGGGCCCTGTGGGCTACATTTGTCTTTTAAATATTATTGCTAGATATAAAATTTGAATTGCTAAGTTTTAAAAGAACATTGCACATGGCTACAATTCTGTTGTATCGATTTAAACAGCATCTCTGTAATAAAATATTTGAAGATGAAACTTCTTTCTCAAAATTTTGAACATTGAACTACAAGTTTTATGAGACATTTTCATATATATAGTAAGTTTTAGGTATAATTCAGAAGTCTTTTTATTACGTATATGTTTGTTTTTTAGGGCCTTCATCCACGTGTAATAACTGAAGGATTTGATTTGGCAAAAGCCAAGGCTTTGCAGGTAAAAATTATATTCATGTTTTTTGTGTTTCTTAGTTAAATTTTATGTTTTCATTTGTGAATTGACTAAAAAAAATCTGTCAATACAGAGATAAACATAATGGGTTTATGGTTTGCTAAATCTGGAGAAGCATGTACAAAACTGTTGTTTCTGTATTAGTAGAATTTTTCAGTCAAATCTTGTAATTAAAGAAATTATTAAAAGGACCAAGGTAAAATTGTATTCTGCTATCTTAAAATTTGGTGACACAAGATATTACCATTGATGTTTAATGACTTGGTTATTAATGTTGAAAACCATTTGTAGGTTATCAAAAACAGCTAAGTATGATCTGAAAATTTTTGCCTAAACATGTATAGAAAAAAGAATTTTGACCACACAAAACTGTATCAGATTTTCCATAAGAGGTGGCAACAGAAAGATTTGACCGCCTAAAACTCCAAATTGGCTGGTTAGAATTTATAAAATTGCCTTCAGAAGATCTGAAAATTGTTTTCGGCCTAGGAGCCCCCTTGACCCCCTGGCCTGTTGGATTAGTCAATTTACCTCCTGCTACAAAATTTATGGAAATTACTGCTGTATGTATGCAAATTTGAATTATTTATAGATAGCAAACATTCCATAAGTTTCCTCCTCCATATATATGTGTTAAGAAATGTGCAGAAAGGATGGAATGACTTCTTACATTGGGTACACACATATCCTGCATCGGATATTAGATTAAAAACAGTTGCTCTCCTTTCATTATGTGTTGAACGTCTTGATGGAGGTGAAAAAGTATCGATGACATATGATATAACACAGCTATTACACTCTTCTACACTCTAATTTTAACAAATTACTCACTTTCAAAAGTTCTTGGTTTGGCTGTATGATAAGAAATATTGTATTAATATTAAAACTTTAAGATTCAGACTGGTTATATATTCAGCCTAATTTCAGACAATTTTATGAATTTGGTTTTCATCAAGTTCTATAAATCACAATTAAAAAATGAATTTGATTTTTACAGGTCTTAGATGAAGTGAAGATTTCCAAAGAGGTAGACAGAGACACACTGATACAGGTTGCCAGGACATCCCTAAGAACCAAAGTACATAGTGAACTCGCTGATGTACTGACTGAGGTAAATGATACTGGAGACTTTGAACCTTTGTTTTCATTGTTGAAAATAAGCATGTAAAACCTATGATTAAGGGCACATGGATAACATAAAATTAAGACATTTTGAAAATGTTTGCAATGTTTGAAGTTAATATTATGGAAATGTGTTTTCAGATGAAAACTTCATAACTGGCATGACAATTTCATGCTTTAGGACTTATCTCACCAGCAATGGAAATTTCATAGATACATGTGTGTTATTTTGGTAATTATTTACAGTTCTAAACTACTGCTAAACTTTGCTATACAAAGACAGTAAAATAAACAATCATCTTTACATTTGTAGCATGTTGTTGATGCTGTACTGGCCATCAAGAAGGAAGGTAATCCCATAGATCTTCATATGGTGGAAGTTATGGAAATGCAACACAAGACTGACATGGACACAACGTAAGTCGTAGTTTGATGGACCACATCTGCTTTAATGTTAGTGTGAGCTGAAATGGGAGATGTGGTTATAATTAGACATTAATTATGTCTAAAGGTTTATTGCAAGACATAGTACACTTGTTTTTCTATGAATATGTAAATACACTGGGTTTGAGGATTTAAAAAATAACTTTTTCCATTTTACAGGGTTCCCACGCATCCTTGAAAACGGGAAAACCCCGGGAATTTCAATTTATTAATTCCCGGTCGGGAAAACCATTGAATTCCACAAAAAAATTAAAAATCCGGGAAAAAGTCTTGAATTTTGCCGATACGTTACGTTGGTAAGGGGAAAGAGAGATAACTCTTACTTGCACGACAATTCCTAGTCGCTAAACACGGAAACGACCAATTCATTTTTCGTTTTAACAATTATAAGTGCCGATCAAGTCATCAATGCGTTTGTAATTGATGAGAAATAAAATGATGTTGTCGTGGTTTTAATGTCTTCAAAGTAACATAGATTTTATACCATGTGGCGGTCCAACATTAATATTGTTAAATATTTTATATCAAGAGAAACGCTTGGCTTTGTAAAAGGAATGAAGTTTCCGAAAGCAATAATATTGAATGATGTCTGTTTAAAATCGGATTTGGTGAATTTAGACGAATCTTCTTTAGTATTTCTTTCTGTATCATACCAACATCAAGGACATTTTTCAGAGCTAACGGCATTAGACGTTTATGAAGTGACGGACTTAATTTGTAACTTAAAAGAATTGTGTTTCTTAAACATCGAGAGAATATTTTACCTTGGACCAGAAGAAGTTTTACGCATTCTGCATTCGTGCCCAAAGTTGGTAATATTTAAGTTTACACCAGCGTGGATACGTGGGTCAAGGTCTTGTCATTGGACAGAACTTTATCATTCACACAGTGACGTCTTATGTGGTAGTGATTTTAGGGCTTTGTACGTGAACGTTAAACTCGGGAAAACGCTGCAGCAATTTATTGACATGTATGACCATGCACCTGAAGTTATTTTATATTGGTTATTTTTGTTTTTTTTTACAATTTTTATTATTTTTTTAATATTAAATAAACAGGCAGTTAATACAACCACATACCTTGTCATATTTTCTTTATTGGTGTAAAATGAATCAACATTATGAATCAGTCAAGATTTACACATGTATACATGTATGATGTTCCAGATTCACAAGATAGTACATGTACTTTTATAAAATGCTTATCATTAATGTTGATCTTAAAAGTAATTAGACTATTAGGTTTTAGGGTTATATCAAGAAATCCTGTCCTTGAAAAGTGTGAAAAAAACTTAAAAAAACCTGGAAAAGCCCTGGAATTTTTAAAAGAGAAAAGAGTGGGAACCCTGATTTTATAAAAGTAATTTATCGAGATAGATTTTACCTTTGAGTAGAAATTAAAAGAATATCACCACATAATTGAGGAATAATTTTGACTTATATGGACCAGACTCTCTGATATTTCCCATGTTTCGTTTGTGAGAATTAACAAATTTTAGGATACAATTTATGATTATTTGCAGTATAAATGTTAATTTGTGTTGTGTATCTTTGTAGATTGGTACGTGGTATAGTTATGGATCATGGAGCCCGTCATCCAGATATGAAAAAGAGGGTTGAAGATTGTTTCATATTGACCTGCAACGTCTCGCTGGAATATGAAAAAACGTAAGTGATTTACTCTTCAAACAAGAAAACTGAATAATTGTTATTAGAGACCACAATCATGATACTTGCGTAACCTATTACATGTTGGACAATTATTGATTTCAATAAAAACAACCTACTTCTCAAATTTAACACTTAAGTTACTACCAGAACTTTTAACTAGAGGTATCTACTAAGGTTTGTACAAATAATTGGTCTGTAATATGAAAATTACAATGTAACCCCCATTTTGGGCATTTGTGTTTTTCAATAACAAAAAACAAAACACAGGATTTTATAAACCTCAAAATGTAATTTTACCTCTTGCCAAAGAAAGTAAACCATAAACTATTTGTATATTGAATTGTACATATTTGTTGTTGAACTTTTATAAGTGTCACAACTTACAATATTTACTGTTTATTTGTAGAGAAGTGAATTCTGGATTCTTCTATAAGACTGCTATAGAAAGAGAAAAGTTAGTCCAAGCTGAAAGATCCTTCATTGATGACCGTGTCAGGAGGATTATAGCTTTGAAGAAACAAGTGTGTGAGGGAAACAACAAAGGCTTTGTAGTCATCAACCAGAAAGTAAGTTGTGGTGTATTGTATGAACAATGCAATGTTCATTCTAGAAAGGACTATGAGTCAATTTACCACTTATTTTGTCAAATGTCCCATTGTTAAGGCCTCCTTAGCCATGTTTAATGATTACATGAATATAAAAATATTGATGTTATGGTGTTTAAGACATAAGTTTTTGAAAATGGCATATTATATGACTTGACATCATACATTAACTTTTTAATCCCAACTTGTTGAGCAAGTACCATCAAGTTTTTACTTTCCCCCTTATATTTATATCGATCTTATATTTAAATGTTTGAAAACATCAGTCTACAGGTCTTATTGCAGTTTTTTTTACAAGAAGTTTATGCAAGAGGCATTAGTTACAGTGCTCCAAGCAGGTTTTGAAAACTGGTAGCCACATGGCTAATAATTCAAAAATTTCAGTAGTCATTTTAAGATTTTTGTCGCCAGGTAAAATTCTTGGTGGCCAAACCTTATAAATATTCTTTCTAATCACACCGCAACATCTCGAATTGGTCCCACCGCGGGAGGCAACTTACGAGGCGGAGCGATGAGAAGACGATCAAACTTGATCATTTAGAAGAAGTAAACGTCGTAACAAAACCCATATCAAAAAGTGATTTTTGCTGTTTGGCTGCCATTAAAGCAAAATTAGATCACAATCAGTTATGCGCTTTAAACTATAAAGTCACCTGCTTTGGTTCAAGCGCTTTTAAGATATTATTGATGGCGAGACTATTTGTCAGGTTGAGTGACGGGTCATGAACAAAATTTCCGGATTTGCCAATTTTTAGTAGCCAAACTAAAAAAAAATGTTTGACATAATGGCGATCATCTGACAATTTGTAGTCGCAAAATCCGATTTTTGGTCACAATTTTCGAATATTTACTAGGCTACTTGGAGCACTGAGTTAAGAAGTGTGCTTCCATATTTCAGTAAGACTGAAAAACTGCCAAATTTACATGTACTACACCTGTCCCTTTGCCAACATTTTAACTTATTCAACAGTCATTTTGACTTCTTTTAGACAGTCAGACTACATGTATCTTTAATGTCAAGCCCTTGACAAATAAAAGTAGTTCACAATTTTGGTTGAAAGTCACCTTAATTCAGATCGAATTGATACTGTACATCCTGTTTAAATAAAACCCTGAGTAAAGAAAACTGACCCATTTTATTAGGACACATTACAATAATATTTGTGGAAAATTAACTTTGTGTAATCTTTCCAAAATACAGACAATAAGGTGTTCTGTTTGGACAGGTTACACTGTAAAGTTGAATTCATACATAATCCTTGGTTCTCTTTAAGTGACAGATTTGTTTTAGGACTTAGTTTCACAACACAAACCATGGTCATTTTCTAATACATTTTCAATGGTTGTTTCCCCTTGCTCATTTGAAATTGTTCTTGATTTATGTGAGCATTACTATTCTTTTTCCAGGGTATTGACCCATTGTCACTAGATATGTTGGCTAAAGAAGGAATTGTTGCTTTAAGAAGAGCAAAGAGAAGAAACATGGAAAGGTATTGTAATTTTAACTAAATTTAAACCTAGATTGATACATTTATTTTAGAAAGCTACATAAGATTAATTTGACAAAAAAAAAGAAGAAAAAAAAAAAAAAGAAAGCTCCGAAGGATCAAACATTTGTTTTCTTCTGAAATATAGTTGTCCCTTGATAAATGAAAATCACCTAGTTCTAGCAGTAGACAAGTGGCGAATTTGAATTGACTGAGCTACTTGAATTATTTTGAAGATCCAATGATTTAATATATCATTTAAAATGTTTGTTTGGTATTGTAGGTGCAAATGATTATTTAACAGGTGCTTGATACTTTTACTTATACATACCTATATGGAGGAGTGAATGTTACTTTTATAATTTATATTACAGATTGTCTCTTGCTTGTGGTGGTATAGCTATGAATTCTGTAGATGATCTGACCCCAGACTGTCTGGGTTATTCTGGACTTGTTTATGAACATGTGCTTGTAAGTATGATGAATACAGACTACTTAATATTTAACTACAGCATTTTGGGGCCTCTGTGACTGAGTGGTTTAAAGTGCAGACTTAAAGATCTCTCCCCTTCTCACTTCGTAGGTTCAAATCCCACTCTGGCAGATAGTTTGTCAGTTTGTTTGCCAGCTTTCAGGGTTTTCTCTGGACATTTCTTGTTTCCTTCACCATCCTTGAGCTGACTGCCTTTATAATAATTTTTGAAGGAAAAATATCAAACTAATTTGTTAAGAAAGAAATCATTTCTAATTATAAGACCTGTGATTTAATAAATGATGCACATGCATGTATTACTGGTTCTAAAAGCGTTTAGAAAATTGTGTAAATTAAATTATGAATTTATGAAGAAAGGAAGGCACATAATATGATTTGAATAAGCTTGTGGTTTGGAGTTTAACCATTAACATGGAGATTAAAATGCGTATTTGAAAGAAAAAATATATATTTGAAGATTTTAGTCTATCAGTATTGTTTTAAGTCATTTTTCCAAAACTATTTCATTTCTGTCATTGTTGATAATTTTTACAGGGAGAAGATAAGTACACATTTATTGAAGAATGTAAGAACCCTCTGTCTGTTACCTTGGTAATCAAAGGTCCAAACAAACACACAATAACACAGATCAAAGATGCTATCCATGATGGTCTCAGAGCTGTAAAAAATGCAATAGAAGATGGTATGTTGTTTTATAATACTCATTATCTCCACTAGAGATTAGATTTATCTCTTGTCTGCTAAAAATCCAGTCCAAACAAGTATTTATTATTCCCTCACTTTGGCAGAGCGGGGGATATATTGAAAGTACCAATACCAATAGATTTTACATTCAAACATAAGTTCCTACATTTTAAAGTTTAAAAGAAAACATATTGAATTCTGAATAAAACTAATACAGGGTTCGCACAGAACTTGAAAAGTCATGGAATTTGACTTCTGTCTTGAAAAGTCATGGAATTGAGATTTTGCCTTGAAAAGTCATGGAATGTTGTAACATGTCATGGAAAAAGTCATGGAATTTTGAATTTTAATTAAAAAAAAAACTTCGATTTAATCTGAAACTGAAGCAAAACAAATATTATAAAACTGTTTCTGACTTTGTGAGATACAGTTTGGTCCAAATAAACCCCAAAGACGTGAAACGGTGAAATCCAGTTTTGTCTGTTTCCACGCCCGACTTGAAGTTTACAATCGAATGTAAACTTCCGCCTAATGTGTTTCGTATCATAAACGCATGGTTAATCATGCCACCTGTACGGAAGTGTGTCCTGGAAAAGTCATTAAATTTTTATTGGCAATGGCTGTATGAACCCTGTAATATAATGTATATATTTGTGTATATTACAGCCTGTGTACTACCTGGAGCAGGTGCTTTTGAGATAGCAGCTTATCAGGAGTTGATGAAATATAAAAACGAAGTTAAAGGAAGAGCAAGATTAGGTAAGCTAGGACAACCACAGTATCCTCAGCTGTGTATGAATATTTAATTATAAAATTTACAACTACATTTTTTTTCATTCCTTGATCACCAATTCTAAGCATGTGTAGTTTCCAGATTTTAAGCCGACTAGTATAAATACATGAACACAAACATCTTTGTCCTGTGTTTTTTGAATGGACTTTATGTGCAGCCATGTGATAATACTTGATGGATGGCAATAGATATTCTGATATTAATCTATACAAAGAGATCTTTATGCAACCTTCAATTTATGTACAATTATTTTAGCTGGCATGTGAAATGGGGTTCAACCAATAGGCCTGCTGGTAAAAAAAATAATTAAACATGTACATGTCTAATGCCATGTTACATAAAACAGAAAAAACATGTATTTATGGGCACCTGTATCTGTATTGAATAAGTAACTTGTATTATACCTATGTTTTTAAGCTACTGATAAACACTGTACCAGTGATTTAATTTGATACAACATACTTGCATTACTTTCAGGTGTACAAGCCTATGCAGATGCTCTACTTATCATTGTTAAAGTATTAGCACAGAATTCCGGTCTTGATCCACAAGAGTCTATAGTCAAACTACAAGAAGAATATTCAGGTCCAGAACAAGCTGTGGGTCTAGATATAAAAACAGGTAAGATAATGGTATCATTGAAATGGAATCTTGAGTGTCAAGTTGTTAATGGATGGACAATAATTTGTCTTGTAGTAGTTTGATATTTCTAATATAAGTGAATTTCATGTGGTCCTGTATCTTGTATAGCATTTGTTCTGGCAAGGGCATTATTTTCTTGATCTTAGCTTAGAATTTGCTTTTACAAGCAGCAATTGCCAATAGCTGAATGCAGTCTTTTATTAGTGGAATGAATTGACTTAACAGTCAACTACAGGCAATTTGATTAACAAATCATATAGTCACTTTCAGGGCACTAGCATAATACAGTGAAATCTCAATACATTGCCACTTGATAATTTTGCCACATTGCTTAATGTAGTATTTTAAAGACCAAAATTCTTGTTTTTCGATTTATAGCCAAACTTCTTTGAAATGCCAAAATCTGACCGAAGTAGTGGAGGCAATGAAACGAGGTTTCACTGTATATTTAAAAGCCTTGAAGCATCCATATTGTCATTGTGAAATAAAAATGTCATTGTATTTGGATTAATGTGTATATTTATGTTGTAGGTGAAGCTTTAGTCCCTCTAGATGCTGGTATATTAGATAACTACAGAGTCAAGAAACAGTTACTTCATTCTTGGTAAGACAGATTTACTTGTATGATTATGGTATATTTTAATATTCTGTATCATTAAACAGAGCTCGGTTTAATTCTTGTGCAAGTCAAAAAGATTGAGAAGAGAAAAAATAGTTGTTTTGTACAGTTATCAACATTTGGAAATGAAAGATGTAACATTGTGGTGTACATGGAAGTGAAACAGAAGTAAAACCATTTATTTAAACTCTAGTCCATTGATTGGTTTGGAATGGAAGATTTGTGTTGTGTAGATAAAACAAAATGAAAATATTTTAGAAAAGATTGCTTGAAATTGTAGGGTTAGAATAATGAATTTATCAGCGAAGTAGAATTTAATATCGATACATTGTAAATCAAATATCATTATAGGTCAGTTAAAGTTATCCAATGGAAGTTAAATTGTCACTTTTCTACTGTTGATATACCAGCCAATAATTCCACTTGTACAATAAAGACAAAAAAAACTAACTAGATTAGGGCCCCTTTTGGGGAGTATAATATATCTAGATGTGTCAGTTTTCAACCCATATTGTTTTTTGATATCAGTCATTATCTAATGTTTACTTTTGTTTTTACTTTCAGTACTGTCATAGCAACTAATCTGTTACTAGTGGATGAAATAATGAGAGCAGGAATGACGTCACTGAAAGGATGACCACCGTTTTATATTTATTTATACATTTTTTGTACTCGAACAATTTTCATTTATTTAAACTGTGTTCTCTGAATGTGCTTGTCATTATATGTGAAAAAAGACAATTTAACCACCAAAATATGAAACCAGACTGTATTTAAAACTTAGTTTAAAAAACAAATTTTTATATCTATTCAGCAGGTTTTTTTGATATTGACATGTCAGAAACATATGCAATCAATCTCAAAAATACATAAAACAAACTTATTACAGGCAATATTTTATGTTACAAGCTTACAATAAATCTTGCACAATCATTATGTTGTTTTTGTTTTTAAATGGGGTATAATAAATTTTGTTTTAGCTAGGTGTATGGAGTATTTATTAATAAACAAAAGCCTAATATACCAATCTATGTCCAAAGTGCAATCCCAAAGCAAAGTAAAAGCTTTGAAACTGGCAAATTAGGTAAACTTCCACCAGGGGATTGAGGCTGGATGATTTGTCAGGGTAAACACCTCCCTTCAAGCAAGCCACACCAGTCTTTTGTGTAATCAAAATGGAAAATAAAAAAGAGCATAGAACTATGGAACAGCAAACGCATCATGGTTATTTTAGATGCAGACATCATACTTGTCAACAATATTGTGATGTCATCCACAAGGTTGCTAAGGACCTTGATAAGCCTGCAATTTAATCTCATTTCCCCTTACTTGACAGATTAGTAAAAAGCAATCTAGCTATAATTGGTAATATGGTCTTTAATGATGTTTTACATCCCAGGCTTATTGTTTCACATTGAGGTGACCTTGTCTAGCAGGGGGGAAGGGGTTGGGGAAAACTAACAAATTGTCTCCAATTGGAATCTGATCCAAGTGGGATGTGTTGAAAGACCCTGTAAGCCTGGTATTGGGGAATACTAAAGGGAATGAACTGATGGTGAGCTATTTCAATCTGTATATATATATATTATATTATTCATGTATATATGACCATCATCTTCATATTAAAGTGATTGCGAGGCCAATGCCTACAATATTCTAAAATTATTCAGTCTCTCTCTCATGCATATATACATATGTTGGTATTCATTTCATCAGTCGGATTGTACTAGTTTGTCAGTCGGGTGCACTGGAAATTGCTGAAAATGTTAAAACTGAAACAAAACCATCCTGAACAGACCGGCCCCTCTCGTCTTCCTATACTCTGCAAATGTCTGGAGCAGTGGCACATGCCCATCAGGAAACATGCCTTTTATGTACATTTAAAACGCAATTGTATTTACAATTTAAAAACACCGCAGTCTGTCTAGGTGGTGAGTTTGAGGGAGCCGGGCTGATCATTGAATCCCTCTAGGCCTGTTGCTGTGGCCACTTGTTGGTACTCCTCTTGGTGTTAAGTAGAGCAAAACTGGTATCGCCACAAGACAGTGTATAACTCTATGTAAATCATTACTTATTTTATCTGTTGTCTGCGTTGTTGTAATGTAGGCCATTGGAGATTTTTGAGCTGCTACACTGCTCATTGTTCTAAAGTCCCCGCATACAAAGCGTACTGCTCGCCTTTGTATCATTTCCAATTTGTTGATGTCTTTTTGGATGATTGGGTCCCATATGACGCATCAGATTCCTTGATTGGTCTGACAATTGTTCTGTAGCATTGCTCCTTAATCTTGCTTGGCCAGGTGTTGATGTTTCTTTGAAGGAAAGCATTGATGTTGTTTGCTTTCTTTGCTACGCTGTCGATATGGGGAGTCCAACTAAGGTAAGAGCTGATGTTAAGCCCGAGGTAGTTTGCTGATTTTACTGTGGCGACGGCTACTCCATAGATGCTGCAGTTCGTGGCATGTGGTTTCCTCTTGTTGGTAACTCTTGGCACTTTGCACTTGTCATGGTTGAGGGACATAAACCATTTGTCCTCCCACTGTTGCAGGTTGTCGGGGTCTTTTTGTATGATCATAGAGTCCTCATGTGATCTGAAAACAATCATCTGCGAACAGTCTTGCTGTGAATTTCACGGAGTCTGGCAGGTTGTTTATATGTAGGTCACGAAGAGAAGGGGCCCTAGTACTGTCCCCTGGGAGACTTGATGTGACAGGTGGTCTTTCCGACCTTTTGCCTTCACAAACTTCTTGGGTCCCGTGTTGGAGAAAGCTTGAAGTCCAGTCAAGAGTTTTACCACAGATTCCATAAAAGTGGAGGATCCTTTGATGGGTACCTTGTCGAAGGCCTTGGAGAAATCCAGATGGACGCAGTCGATTTCGTCTACTGTGTTGAGGTCATTGTATTGTATTGTTATGACTAGCTGACTCTCGCATGATCGTTGTTTACGGAATCCGTGTTGGAAGTCTGATAGGATGCCCTGATCTTCTATAGGTGTGAAATGATGGTGATGTGTAGGATATGTTCCATGATCTTGCAGGTTATTGATGTGAGCGGAACTGGTCTGTATTTTGCCACTTTTCCCCCCGTCACCTTTCTTGAATAACGGTGTAGCTAATGCCTCCTTCCATTGACTAGATGAGGGTGAGTATTGGTGTAACCTCATCAGCGAGCTCCCTGAGAAGTCTATCAGGTAAGTTGTCTGGTCCTGTAGCCTTGTGAGGGTTGATATCTCTCAGTAGCTTTTTCACTCCATCTGGATTATAAACGATCATGTAAGATAAGTCTGGGAATGGACTGTCTCCTTTGTTTTGTAGGTTGTTTGTGTCTTCTTTGGAAAATACAGATACAAATTGGTCGTTCAGAATATTCGCCTTGGTTTCGCACACACACACACACACACACGCGCGCGCGCACGCACACACACACCAAAATGTTACGGAATTCGGTTATCAAGTTTAAATCACAAAATACAATTTAAACACATCTATATTTAACTCTATATAAATAAGACGCCTCATACACGCCCTAAATCCTAATCTTATCGTTGTTACAAGTTTAAACCCCAATCTAAATGCATCAGCTATAATAAGATTATGTCAGTTTTGTCTATCTACTCTAAATATTTTGATAAAATCCATGTATGTCAGTTTGGAATAGTAGGATGAAATGAAAACGATCTTAAATGTATAAAGAAAGATCGAGATAGGAAGTAAGTGTACCTCTTTATGTAATATTTATAAAGTAATTCAAATTATTCTTTGCATTTTGCACCCCTATTCTAACAGATAATACTTTCAGGTAAACCGCCTTGTAATTCGAGCGCTGGTTTTAATCCAGTAAAATTACTAAAACCCGCCATATAAACCAAACGCCCGTTTTGGAGTTTTAAGTAATTTCAACCAAACCAATGAAACACGTGCTGGTTGTCAGTAATGTCTATATATATTTGGCCAATGGGAGACAAAGTTTGAGCTAAATCAAAACCCCATTAACATTAGTAGAATTGACTTATGGCCCAATATAATATGGAAAATGTCAGAAAATCTACATCTAATACATCTTGAAAATTTTAACACGAAGATTTACAGTACCAAACAAAAGCTATTCGTTAAATCGTCTTAAGTTTGTGAGCATCAACGTTTGATGATGTCATTACAAAAGAAAAATGTTCAAAATTCCGCAACATGACGTTGTATCCAACCAATTATAATTGCATACGATCTACATTGTAATTTGATAGTAATATTAAGGAGTTTTAGCTCATTCCATTTATAATGAGACAATGAACACTAGACCGTATTTTCTTTAATCTCTTATTATTGGAAAATAATATGTATGCACCCAACTGCATTGGCATTTTTGTCAATGATTAGTATACTCAACTATAGACGAATTCCATCGTAATACCATTATCCCGGTACATAGGAAGTTTTATGGATTATTGTACCTCACAATAGAACCGAAGGACATCTAATTAGTACAATACACAGTTACTATTTAAACAGGACCATGTTATAACCACCTACCGGTAACAAAACAAATATTTAATATTTCTGTGTGAACATAGTCTTATGTTTAAACTCTAAATTGTCCTAAAATTGATCTTTTTGTGATGCAAAGTGTAGAGCTGGTAGTTGTGAGTTTTATAATCAATTATGTCAATATACTCAATAATATATATGTGCTTTGTCTATGTTAGTTGGTAATACAAAAACGGTCTTCATATTACTGTAAGGTGGTGCATACCTTCTATGTTTTGTATAAAATAAATGTAAAACGGAAATCGCGCTAACAAATTTTATAAGAAGGAAGGATTTGTTAAGAATGGCGAGTGTTTAAACTCCATAAATATATCTCACTTATATGTGGAGGCGGCAAGTTTTCAAAAGAACGATACATGAAGCCAGGAGTATCCTGGAGAAAAATCTCTAACCCTCTGAAAACAGACTGACAAACTTTTTCGCACTAGGTTCTGTCTCGAAAGGGATTCGATACAACTGATTCCTAGAGAACATGAACACTTTGGTGCCATCCAGTCAGGATTCGTTTAAATCCTTGATTTGCAATGGGTTCCTATCCGCTTGTCTTGTACAAGCCAATCTGTGTTTATTTAGGGGCTAGAGCCTTTTGGTTTCATTGTCCCACATAGAAAACAGCTGACTATAACAAAAACTCTGTCAAAAAACCCAGCAATTCAATAAACAATTGTATGGGTGTCTGAGGTGATTATCTT
The DNA here is from genome assembly GCA_021292105.1 of Anadara kagoshimensis. Classification (NCBI taxonomy): domain Eukaryota; kingdom Metazoa; phylum Mollusca; class Bivalvia; order Arcoida; family Arcidae; genus Anadara; species Anadara kagoshimensis. Next base: position 4,977,015 of record CM037874.1, on the reverse strand, counting down.
CGGTTACCTCCTCCATCCCCGAACTTACCGCCTCAGTAAGTGATTTATAAGTTTTGATTGGGCGTAAAACACTAAATATCCCTTTTAATGCTTTATGAGCCTTTATTGTTGGTAATATGTCTTACTGAATGTTCTGTTATATAATGTTTTTGTATATCTGTACCTGTATATGTTATTTATTCTGCCGCTATCTTTATTTTGTGTTATAAGCTTTATGTAGCTTGGTGCAAATAAAATAATTATTGTTATTATTATATTTTGAGAAGAGCCACCTTAATTCGTTTGATGACTTGCAAGTGTTTCATTGGTATTTGTTCTATCATTGACAAAAAATGAATTACTTTATAATGCTCACAAAGGTTTGTCGTTGTAAGGTTGTATTATAATTAGCATCCCGCATGATAAGGGTCTTCGTCAAGGGGACGATCTGTCTGTCCGGGGATTAGGTATAAAATTTCTTTATAAAATCGGGAATAAATTCATGATCGGTTTTAAGGTAAGAGAAGAATATGTTTTATATTATCTGTCAAATAATGAACACAGGTAAAAGTAATTAGGATTTTTTTTAAAATATGCTGCCAAAGTTTTTATTTTAAAATTTCAAAATAAACCAAGGAATGTCGCCATTTTGTCAAACTTTAAAAAAGATATATACCCTTATGTTATTATGGCATTAAGAGCGAAGGAAAATCCTGGTTACGAGTACCTGTGGTATTGAATAACTAGACAGAATCAATATTCATGACATGAGAGTTGTAAATTTTGAGTTTTGTTACCGGGTGAGTGTCATTTTGTGTATTTGTTTTTATCGATTCCGCCCTTAACACTTTAAAGATAACAGTTTGAAATCTACTTGTTGTAGATCAAGATTGTTAAATCGATGTTAGAAAATTATGTGATATCATATAATCTTCATAGATAGAAATACAAGACACTTATACTGAACACCGGGCTTAATCTGCCGAGGGAAAGATTGGAAAAATATATACATATATATATATAGCAAGTTTACCAACTAATTAAGAACACAACAGGTAAATTTGGGGATAAATGGGTAAAACACACTTAAAGCATTGTGAAGTATTGTGGTAGTTTTTATTCCTCATTTTCTTAATTTGATATTGTGAATGATAATGCATTTAAACACGCAAGTGTCTTTATTTAAAACAATTTTGTTGTAACAAAACATTCTTATGTTCAGTTTATCTATAACTTATGTCGAAAAGTATTTAAATTTTTTGAAAGGCAAATAATAATTGTTGTTACTTTTTTAGTTACTAAAACAATTCCATGGTACTTCAATTGTTGGAATTTAATAAAGTATTTCATGATGATAGGCTATATAAGACCGTTTACACAAAGTTAGTAGGAGTACAAAGAAAAGTATATATATTTTTCTAAATTAATGCTTAAGATTTCAATTTTATTATGGTCACCAATATGAATAAAACTTATAGAAGCATTTAATGTCGTTTATCCTGTTTATATATCATACAACTTGACTAATAACAAACCAGGTTAATATAAAGATAAAAGAAAACCACGGAAGTACATGTATTATGTTTCATAAGATTTTGCCAATAATAGTTTAAACACATAAATATATGTTTAAAGGCCTTCAAATAACGCATTATCAGGTTAGCTCTGACTCTAAAAAAGTTTAAGCCAAAACACTAGCCATTTTTAACATTTAAGAGCCAATTTATATGTTGTGGAGCCGGTAGAACTAGGAAAAGCAACAAAAATGTCTGAAATGTGGTTCGTATCTGCTTTAGATATTTTCTTGATTACGAACAAACTTGTTTTGCTTAAAAAAATCACGAAAAAAAATCATTGATATTCATCCACATCAAATAGAAATTGGTTTTTTAGCAAAAATATTAGCCAATAGCTATTATTTTGAGCCAGAAATTATAAAAATTAGCAATTTGATGAATTGGCGAATGACAGAGCTAACTCTGATTAATGTGTTCAAATTACAGCGAAAGTTTTGTCGATTTCAGTACTTTGTATCTAGATATTGGAGTGTTTTCAGTAGGTAAGAGAAGATGTCATCAAGATAATTGATACTAGGTCACTACATGAGATGGTCAACGTTTAACAACTATAAAATGATGACGGAGAGCTCGAGCTTATGTTGGGTTATCAACGGGTTTCCTCTGTAGATTTAAGCTTAGACCTAAAATTACAAGCTATATGCAAACTGTTTGTTCTTTTTATTAATATGATACTATATTTTACTATATTTCAACAGAAACAGGCGAAGAGTTACCATGAGTTCGATGTACTATAAAGTGATCCCTGCTGCTAAACCAGTCCCGGTGTACGGATTTAAAAAAGTGTCTGCTAAAGAACTCAGTGATATTACAGAACGTTTGGTTCGTACTACATACAATCGACATCTGTCGACAACCGACGAACAAAGATTGGTTCACAATTACGAACATTTACGAGAGCATGCGTTAGGTAGACGAACTCCGTCTGCATGTATAAGGCGAAGCTCTGCGCCTGCGTCAAGATGCTCAAGCGCCAAAAGATTGTCTGATAAAGAAATGAAGCGTTTGTTACGACGATTGATGAAACCTACCGAGAGCGTGGTTAATGCAAAGGCGGATGTAGGCGAGAAAAACCAGGACGAGAAGTTAGGCAGAATAGTCAGATCAAAAGATATAGATGAACGAACAACAAAATCGGTGATGAGACTTAGTCGTCCGACAACAGCTTCACGAGCCAAGTCAGCAACGTGTCATCTGTGTTACGAACATGAAAATAAAAGTAGAAGTGATCCACCGGATGCGTTCGATTACAATTATATGGATGGTAGGTGTGTACCGGAAGAGGAAATGCATTATATTGTCGGTAGGGTGATGGCGCCAACATGTGTCAGTACAGGTTCACACAAGAAATGTGCAAAGACACCTGTTTACTTAGACGAAGTTAAAATACGTCAAAATCTGCCACTTGTTAGCGGTTTGGACAGAAGTAGGAACGTTAATGAAATTGTAGACCGTTTACATCCGAAACCAAGATACAGAATGACTCCTATGGCTACACCAGTGACTGTATATTAACATCGAATAGTGTAGCAATCTGTTTGTATAAATGTTTGAAACAACAAGATCCTTTTTTGTAATACTGTAAAATAGTGTTTTCATATTTGATGACATCGATGGTTAGCTAATCGCTAACGTGTTTATAATTTTTTCGGGATTCATCAGTACGTGCAAATAACGTTCTAGAGTTATATGATATTATAAATTGTTATATAGCATCATTGATGGAAGATGATGTTACTTTTGAATTTAGGAAAAGTTTTACCTTTTTAAGCGTTTTTTTATTTATATACAATGACAAAATTGGATCTAGAGCAATCAAAAAGAAGGAAAGGGCAATTTCCACAATTTAAATGCGTAGTTATGATTTCTGTTACTCTGGTTTTGTACCCGGATATGACAATGTTCTCTGCAACTTGAGAGAACATGCATTGTCATGTTATGTCAAAATAAACGATTTTATAGAAACCGTATGTCGTTTAAAAGGAATTTTGCATAACCTATCTATCCGCATATGTTGAACCACTGATTGCGAGATTAATATTGTTATGTGCTGGTTTTTTTTTTAATTTTTATTAAAATAATGCATTCAAAATCATCAACAATATAAACACATCATTAGATACCATTTTGTCATTATTATATCCAGTATCCGTAAAAATCAGTAGTTTTATAGTAAATGGTCTTAACATGTATAACTTTTCCTGTTATCATTATATCCAGTATCCGTAAAAAATCGATAATTTTATAATATGTGGTTCTTTTTGCCTGCTTCATTCATCCAGCTATTGTATTATGCTTGCTCTTCCATTCTGTTTATTGCTTGATAAAATAATACCAGGCATAACCCATGGTTTCAATGACCGTCTAGTAGTAATATTAACACACCAATGGATACAGTGTTGACATTATATCCATTACCCGTCAAAAATCGATATTTTTATGATAAGTGGTTCTTTTTGCCTGCTCCATTCATTCATTGTATTTTATTGACATTTCCCTTGCCCTTGCCAGAAATGAACAGAACCACATGTTTTTGACCATTTCCATCGCTTCTACACAACCATCTGCGAACCGCAAACAACATTTTACAATGAAAGCACTCACACTGGTACTCATCACGCGGCAATTTCTACGGCTAGTTTTGTTTAATATTTAGGTTATATTTGAATATTCAATTCTGTTTTACCTACAACACGTAAATGATTGCTTTACCTGTAAGATAAATGGGCTGGGTAGCAAGGGTCCTCAAAACGGATACCATTTGTTTTTATCCAGTGTCATTTCCAAGATCAAACACCTTACAATCAATGGTGTCTCAGTGTTCGTTTATCTTTGTTCTCTTGTTTTGAGTATTGTTGTTTAGTGTTCTTGGTTACACTTGCTACCACTGATTTCACGACAGTAACCAAGCTTTGGACAACAGACCTCGGGTATTTCGCTTAAATAATGTATTGACACATTACCATGAAAACCGTTAAAATCCAACATTAACGTAAATATATGCGTACCAGAAGTTATATTGGCGTTTTACACAAGAGTCAAGATATTTTAATGTATAATGTGGTAGGTTCAGGAATGGTGGAGGAAACCGGGGTTACCGGATAAATAATGGACTATCGAAAGACGAACGAACAAACTTAAAATTATTTGCTTGAGATGGCTCGAAATCGATATTGACGTTTGTAAATCAATCGACAACCGATCCATTGTCCAGAAGGTCCAGAGCACTTGTTCTGACTACCGACTCTATCAACTGGTTCATTGTCCAGATGTTCTGACTACCGACTCTATCAACTGGTCCATTGTCCAAATGTTCTGACTACCGACTCTATCAACTGGTCCATTGTCCAGATGTTCTGAATACCGACTCTATCAACTGGTCCATTGTCCAGATGTTCTGACTACTGACTATATCAACTGGTCCATTGTCCAGATGTTCTGACTACCGACTCTGTCAACTGGTCCGTTGTCCAAATGTTCTGAATACCGACTCTATCAACTGGTCCGTTGTCCAGATGTTCTGACTACCGACTCTATCAACTGGTCCATTGTCCAGATGTTCTGAATACCGACTCTATCAACTGGTCCATTGTCCAGATGTTCTGAATACCGACTCTATCAACTGGTCCGTTGTCCAGATGTTCTGACTACAGACTCTATCAACTGGTCCATTGTCCAGATGTTCTGAATACCGACTCTATCAACTGGTTCATTGTCCAGATGTTCTAACTACCGACTCTATCAACTGGTCCATTGTCCAGATGTTCTGACTACCGACTCTATCAACTGGTTCATTGTCCAGATGTTCTGACTACAGACTCTATCAACTGGTCCATTGTCCAGATGTTCTGAATACCGACTCTATCAACTGGTTCATTGTCCAGATGTTCTGACTACCGACTCTATCAACTGGTCCATTGTCCAGATGTCCTGAATACCGACTCTATCTACTGGTCCATTGTCCAGATGTTCTGACTACCGACTCTATCTACTGGTCCATTGTTCAGATGTTCTAAATACCGACTCTATCAACTGGTTTATTGTCCAGATGTTCTGACTACAGACTCTATCAACTGGTCCGTTGTCCAAATGTTCTGAATACCGACTCTATCTACTGGTCCATTGTCCAGATGTCCTGAATACCGACTCTATCTACTGGTCCATTGTCCAGATGTTCTGAATACCGACTCTATCTACTGGTCCATTGTCCAGATGTTCTGAATACCGACTCTATCTACTGGTCCATTGTCCAGATGTTCTGAATACCGACTCTATCTACTGGTCCATTGTTGCTAATGATATTCAACATATTTTGCCTGATATTTCTCCTCCCAAATCATATTGATCGTTCTCAAGGTCATTTGGTTTCATGTGTCCATTTCAATGTTCGTTGTACAATACATTGGTGTACAACGCGTTGGTGGAGGAAAGGTCTTGATTGGTCAGAAAACCATGGTCGTCATGACTAGAAATGAAAAACAAACCTGATAAATAACATTATGTGGCGAAGGGGTATAAAGTATAGGGCATGATTTTATCAGCAAAAATGGCGTAGTAATTTTTAGAAAATACAATACGTACTTTCGGTTTGAAATATGATTAAATATGATAATTAGATAATTCATTTTGAATTAAACGCATTGCAATTTTACTCACTGATTCATAATGGTCAAGATTATATAATTATTTTAACAATTAAGATATACATGTATACATGTAATTACATTTCAATGCGCAATGGTTAGCGTAATCACTCAATCACGTGGGAGGAAAGGGTATATAAGGACCAGCTGACGTCAAAGTCAGGCATTCTGTTCTGAACAGTCTAAGTAGTAACACTAATAAAGAAGACGAAGTAAAGGCGCGAAGGCAAGGCACTATATAAGATATATATTAGGCCAATTTAGGGGATACGCACCGCAGGGAAACTCGGTCTTTTATCATTAGGGGACAAGCACCGCTGGGGAACCCGGTCGCTTAGTTTGGAGAAAATATATATATTGTTTGTGGCTTTGGAGGCGCCAGTGAAGATAGATAAAGCTTTTGTTAACACATGTGGAAACCCTGGTGTTAGGCAGTGAAAGGTGTCGGTGGTTTTACCCTGCACCAGATAACAAGTATCCATTGGGAAGTCTGGTTGACTTGGGCGCTAGCACAGCGCAGGGCACGGCAACGTTGTCCAAGCATAGTATACTGCACGGCAACGTTGGGGCGCAGCCCACGGTACGCCAGCGCACGACACGGAAACAACTGGGACACGACGCACAGTACGGTGGTATTGAAACGAAGCACTCGGCAATAAAGTATTGAGAAGCAGCGCACGGAACAATGTAATAGGATACAGGGAATTCGCTCGGAAGCATCTCAAGCTACAATTGTATCTTTATTTATGGACTGATTTAGATAAAAGTCATTCACAACCTTCTATTCTATAACAACAAGGCCATGTTAAACGTGTTGCATGTCAGCGACATTAAAATTTAAATTGTGTCAGGCATGATGTCCGAAATGCCAATCCAAATAAAGTGTCTCTTGTTATCATGTGTAAAGAAGATGCAATTACATAATTAGTGCAATAGTCAGAACTGATCAAGGGGGTAAATTAACCGTGACATTGGTTTAATTTGCCGTTAAACCAACATCTTTTTATTTAAATATCACATTTGGTAAAACATATTTTCCATGAAGCATTGCTGTCTTGCCTTCAGGTGTTCAGAATTTTTTTAATGTTATGTTTGTCTTTGCAATGTCTCGATGTCGTGAAGATTTCACAGATTGTGGGATATTAAAAACCCATTGTGGGGAAAGACCAAGATTTGACATTAGGAGGCGACCTTTCCTTCGCCAAAATCTCGGCGTTTGTAAAATGTTAAAAAGTTTCGAGTCCCTCTGATGATTTGTCGCATGACAAATATCTATTTACGTTGTCAATATTGTACCTACAGCTGGTGAGGTGAAATATTCAACTTCCATGGTACTGACTCATCATTATAGTATTCATTTATCCTCGAAGACAAAATCTCGCGTTTTTATATCTTAATTATCTGCAGATTGCGCATAAACATGTTGTTTAGCTTGCGGTTACTATATTTGTTGGTAACTATAGATGCTAATGTCCTGGAAATCAGGAACGTTTATATCACATGTATTATTAGTCATTTTATAAAATTTTAATTTCATATCCGAAGGTCACTGCAAAATAAATGATTGATTATGCTTATCTGAGGTAAAATCTCATTTATTACCATTTAATTCATCCCATTTAATGAGGGACTTGATTGGTTCGGCACAGATGTTGCCACCGACTTGCCTGATATATAAACACCTGCAGCGTGAACAGCGTTAGTTTACATCTGGTTCCAGTAATAGCCAAATTACTAAAGGTTTGTATTCAGAGTTGTAACAGTTTTAACAATTTATTTTGATATTATAATATTATAAGATTTGTATAACATTGATGATATACTTGTTCAGAAGCCAATAGTTGCAAAAAACGGAGAAGGTTTGAGAAGTCAAAAACCAACTACCTTTTCTTATTCAACCGAAAACAATTGAAAAACAAATCCATTTAAGAATATCAGCTAGAAGCGTGAAAATTTGTATTTTTATAATTATCAATTTTATTTTTTGCAACGATTTAATTCCCGTTATACTTTATGTTCAAAACATTTGCGATGTATTTTATGAAAATGTTCGTGCATATCATTGCAACACAGCTGACCATGATTAATTTTACAACTTGGCGTGTATGGACAGCTATGAATGTTTGTTATCAATGTTGCATCTTGAGTTGTTTTCTGATATCTTTTGTTTGTTGTTTCGCATTTGTGGTTGGCTCCAAGTACATACACCGCTTTTATCAGAGTAAATGTGTTTATGAAGTGAATTGTGTACAGTTTTCATATAGAATCCGACAAACATAATAATGTGGCTGATTAAAATGATATTGTGAATTGTTGTCCGGAGCTTACTCGACATTTACACGTGCTTGTGAGTTTTAAAAATGAAGATTCAATTTATTAAAATTCTTTATTTCTCTTAACACCACCGGCCAGAGGTGGTACTTGCGGTAACATATATAGTCTAGCAAACGAGTTAAATTTTTCTGTCAACAATTAGTTGCAATAAGATTTGTTTTAGTTCTTTCAAATTACTTGATGTATGTGAAGATTAGAAAGTGTAAATATAGGAGCTTTAGACGAAACATTTTTGTGTTTGTTGACGTCGATTTCAGTATGAGGGTATACCAACGTCATATTTAACCATTTAGTAAATGTGTATTAAACACCTGGTAAAAGTTTTTGCTAAAAGCTTTTTATTACGAAACATATTTCGTGATTCAAAGATAAAAACACGTACTTGCAACTTTAAGCGGGTTAAACTTATTATAAAAGTTTAATTGTATATAAGTTACTTTACTACGGTGGCGAATTACAAATGGATATACATTTTGTTACAGATGCTGAGAGTGGCCATTCTTATCTGCTTTTTGGGCGCACTGATTTTGACACCACTTGAGGCCAAAAGCAATGACTTCTCCTGCATTGACTCAAAGTTTCTATTGGACTGTCTACAGCTGAACAATAGAAGAGTCCAGACATGTTTAGAAAGCTGCAAAGGAAACAATTTGGGATGTCAGAAAAATTGTTGGGAAACACATTACGGAAGGCTTGGAATGTGTATTACCCTGGAGTAATAAAAATGAATTGACAATTTAGGCGACGAAAAATCATGGATATGTAAACATTTTTATGACATTATACGTAAAAGTAAAATACAAAATAAATGAGGGAATTAAGGTAGTTTTCAAGATTAAATTGTAAGATAGGTTTTACCAGTCGATAATCATAAGAACCTAATTAATAGGTAGCTCAGAGATACCAGTGGTCAGTGACCATGATGACTTATGATAAAGTGATTTGGTGTTTCAAGATTTTTGAATCTTTTTTTAAACTACAACAATAAAAACAAAGTTTGGTCGCATATAAAGTTATTTTGTTATTATTTTTTCGATTTTTTTTTTAAATATTTGTCCTTTTTCAAAGAAAATTTTATTTTCAACAAGGTGGACAGCTCCAATAATACCATAAGTGGTTATAAATCACCCTTTCTGAAAACTTTAATTTGTTTGTCAGATGTTTTTCAAAGATAATTTAATTTCATCTCTTAAAATAGCCTTAATACCACTGGTGTTAACAGGTAAATTGCAAGACGATGGATGTTTTTTCAAAGATTACCTATTAACTGGAAAACTCTAATAATACACGCGGTGGAAATAATTTTACTCTTTTCTATAAGCTTTGATTTACCTGGTTTCTTTCTATCATTACTTTTACCTTAAAATAGCCTCAATGTCATTATTGTTATATGACAAGAAGACACACATTTTACATTAATAACTAACGCGATGGGCAACTCCAATAATAAACGCGGTGGAAATTATTTACTCTTTTCAGTAAGTTTTGATTTGCCGGGTTTCTTTCAAAGGCAATTCACTTTTTATCTTAAAATCCTCTCAATACCATTATCATTGTATGACAAGATGACACAAGTTTTACATTAAAAACTAACGCGATTGACAACTACAATTTATTATATTCTTTATTTCCTCTAGTATAGAGAGTAATTAAATATAACAAAAGAACATCAAAATACAATTATATACAGGTTAGGAGAGAAGAAAATAAATATAAACATCGCGAGTTATAGCGAAGAGCGATGGTCTGATGATAACGAGGCAACCCTGACTGTTTTAACGCGCGAAATAAAGTTTTGCAGTCTTGTGTATGAACTGGGCGGCACGAATGGCAAAGAGTTCTCTGTCCTTTTGATGCATGTCAAATTCGATACTGCCACCCATAAGAACGTGAATAACATCATAATCACTGAGACTATGTAGGTAAACACTAAAGTTAATATCAAACTGATCGATAATGAAACATCAGAACTGATAACGCAATAAATCCGTCTCATTACAGTTGAGAGATGATCTGTGTAAAACATTCCACATTTATGACATAACATGCTCTCATTTAAATCTCGCACAGACACGGTCAGCTTAACGACGAAGTGTATACTATCGGTGTATTCCGGATATTTCACTGCTAATTATAATTTCCACAAAATATGAGGTCTTAGTTTTGGATGTACTTTAGTAAACCGGTGGAATTCTACATCATTTCGTATTCTGTCCATCCATTCTTTTTCTTCGTATTCCCAAACGGCGTTTTTAACAATATTTTTCCATGTATATTTTGACGTAAAAAGTCCAGTTTTTAGAAAGTCCGAAAGATAATGGAATAGATTATATTTCACTAATATCCTGCTAATATCGGGTATGAATCCGGTCTGATTATTTGAGCCAACTAAAAACATGTAAAGCCTTGTTATAAATATTCTTTTCGGAAGCGTGTTTGGAGAAAGTCTACATAAGTTTCCTAGGAACAATAATTTTTTTGTATCAATGTATGCTTCGATTGTCGTCCATCCAAGTGTTCCTATGCACATATCTGATCTTACACGCTGGTCAAAGCCTTGTATAGATTTAGCGACAAATCTATTGGCGCGTTCTAACATTGTTAACTCGGTCCCAGTTAGCAACCAAAGCTCACATCCGTATAACGCTTTTGTAAATCCGACCTGTTTAATGATCTTTGAACTAGTGATTGGGTTAAGTGCCGCGGGATGCACGCCTGACTTTATTAACGACATTGTTACCGATTTTAACACTTTGCACGCTTTTACAGTCCTTTCTATTGAATTGTTATGTGCATTTAGTACAATCCCGACGTGAGTTATTTCTTCGGTTATTGGAATAACGCTATCAAACAAAGTGAGGTTTTTATTGTTCAACAGTTTACTTGTGTGATTAGACCGGAATGAGACGATGTTACTTTTACTCGCTGAAAACTGAAATCGCCAGTGTATGCTATATTGTTCACACATGTGTACCATCTTCTGTAACTCATTAACCTTGTTACTAACGAGACATATATCATCCGCCTGCGTTGGTACATTCACATGGATATCCAATATCATAGATCCTAATTTTGATTTTTCAATTGACTGTAATAGTTCATCGATATATAAAAGGTAAAGTTTTGCTGAAAGTGCACTTCCCTGACGAATCCCTATATTAATGTTGAACCAGTCTGAGTAAACACTATTTGCATATACGCAACTTTTCATGTCTGTGTATGTTCGTCTGAAAATTCGCCAACACTTGTTTGTTACTCCTAGTTGATACAGCTTGAATAGCAAACCCTCATGCCACACTGTATCAAATGCGCGTGCACTATCCAGAAAAGCAACGTGAACTTGTTCTTTCTGTTCAGTATTGGTATAGATACTTTCCTGGAGATTGAATGCGGTATGTAGGCTAGATAATGACTTGCGGTACGCCATTTGTTGTTTTGACGGAAAACTGGTTGAATCTAATATGTCTTCAAGTCTATTGGCTAGAAGCATTTCAAATACTTTGAAAACAACGGGTAAGAGTGTAATGCCTCTATAACTGTTAACATCGCGTTTTGGTTTGTTCTTTCCTTTGTGTATCGTTACAATCACGCCTTGTTTCCAACTTATATGTATGTATTCGTTTTTGACAATTAAATTAAATAGACGTGTGAGATGTTCAAACAGTTCGTTGCCACCATACTTAAGGTGCTCGTAGGTAATACCATCAATACCGCCAGCTTTATCATCTTTTAATTTTACACAAATGTTACTAATTTCATCGACGCTAAACGGTTCTTCTAGGAATTTATCCGGTTCACTATCACTAACAGTATCGAGTGTCGATACAGTTCTATTTATTTGATTTTTAAAGTTATCATCATATCTATTATTGAGGGGTTCAGTGAACACTTCTGAAAAATGGCTAGACCAGGCATTGGCAATGTCAGCAGGTGTCCTAAATATTGTGCCTTTATATTCAATTTCGGCCTGCGTGTTACCTTTACCGGCCCCACGTTTCATTACAGTCCAAAATAGTTCTTGGTTTATATCACCCGCTTTATCCATTTCGTTTAGCTGTTCTGAAATATATTTATTGAATGCAGCGGTCAAGTTGTTTCTGAATTCGTTCTTTGCCCTTTTGTAGTTGAGATACGATTCAAACTGCATACCTCTCGGTTTACCTTGAGATGTCCAGATTGTTCTATACCTTTGCATAACATTGTGATAGCTGTTAATTTCCTTTGACCAGTATTGCTTCAAATACTTGGCAAACTTTATTTTCGGGATAACATTTTCGGCCGTGTGTTTTATAGTATTGATAATGTCCATGTAATATTGTTCAATGTTTGAATTGTCTATTATATCATCATTAGGCGGACACTGTATTTTACATAATTCCTATGTTGACAACTGTTTATACCGATTGAGAGCACCGTCGGAAGATTTTGCTTTCTTCCATGATAATCTTATAGGGTTATGTTTAATAGCATGTGTTGATGTTACACGTGGTAGTTTTACAGACAGAAATACGGGGTGGTGATCGGATACATTTATGCAGTGATCATCAAGTACACGGCACTCATATATTTGATCTACAAGTCCGGACGCCACTAATATATGATCTATTGCCGTTCCGTTTCCTTCTTTCGGGAAATATGTACATACCGCTCCTCTACAAAAATCTTGAACATTGACAGACATAAAGTCAAACATGCTCAATAAATTTTGAAAATATAGAGTTCTTGCGTCGTTTTTAAACTGATATCTCGGTCCTTGAACTTTGACATTCATGTCGCCAAGAAGGAATACGCGACCTCTCTCGGAATATACGTTACATAGTGTTTCGAGTTGGTCGATGTATTCTTTAAACAATGATAACGGTCTTGAAGATGCTGGCAGATACACCGCAAAGCAGAAAACTCTATCGAATTTTGGTACATCGATTTCTATACCTATTATGCGATCACATCCAGTTTCAATTTCGTCTATAACTTTTAGGCTTTTGTGACATAACAGAGCGACACCGCCTCTAATTGTACACTTCCTTTGAAAGAATTGGGTTCAAATACCGGTTTTGCGTACACAATATAATCTTTTTCGAATCCTATAGTCTTAATAAAGTCAAGATTGTGTTGTCTTAACCAATGTTCGGCTAAGCCGCAAATATGAATATTTAAATCATCAAGGCAATGAAGAAGGTACGGTACACCTGACATTATACCTTCGACATTCCAACAAAAAATGTTCAGTTTATCAATCATTGTGATGCCGTTCGTTTATAAAAACCTGTCGTGGTAACCATTCACGTATATGTATACCTTCAGGCCAGAACCCGGTTTCAATTAATTTGTGTCCGTCTTCGGCGCGAACATTATCTGTGCAGATGCCGTCTTTTTTCTGCTTTTGCTAAAGAAACGAAAAAACGTAACATGAATACCAGCTGGCTGAAGATATTCTAAAATTGAGTCCTCAGACGCGGTTTTATCTATACCCCATACATAAAACCTTGATATTTTGTTGAAAGGTTTTACAAAACCTCTAAGACTTGGGACGTCGCGTTTACCTTGTGAACGACTTACATTTACGGACAAGATATCACCCTTAAGGGAGATTTTCCTATTACCCGTAGGGCTGATTTGCTGGTTTTGACAATTCGGTGAGAGAGCTATTTTGTTTTCACTAGTTTGCGTTTTTGTAACAGAGGGTTGCCTTTCATTATTATCAGATACATTTCGAGCACACAAAGCTTCAGTGCTAGCATATAACCGCGATACGCGAGCATTGTCACATTGAGTATCATTTTGTTTTACAGTTGATTCAATACTACTGACACTTGACCTAGATGAACATTGATCAATATCCGAGTCTGTATCTGTCCGTGGAGCTTGTTCAGTACTACACGGTTGACTGCTTTCACTACTGACACACATTTTATTGTTAGATTCCGTTACACACGCGTATGACTTTTTACTAGAACTAATAAGCTTCTGTGTATTCTGTATTTGTTGTTTGAGATTCTTCATATTGGAATGTAGAGCAGCGTTGGTTTGTGTAACAGTTTGAATGTCGTCCTCCATTTGACACAGTTTCTCGTTCGCGAGTTTTACGGAGTTTTTAAGCGACGATACACCATTCGCTTGTTCATTGTCGAATCTGTCAGCTATAATGTAACAGTCCTTTACCTTTTCTGCTACTGATAGCATATCTGTTATAACTGAGGTTAGCTTTTTGTCCACTTTGTTGCATTGTCCGTTTAATTTTTCAAATTTTTCACAGTATTCTTTTAGATGAGAGTTTATTATTTTATGTTACGAGCGAATCCTTTTCTGTGTTTAATGCTTCTATTTGGGTCTCTTGAAGATTTAACTGTTTATCTGAAGCGTCAACTCGTTCTTCAAGACGCGAAACATCACACTTGAGACTGTGAATCTGTTTGTTTAGTTCAGCTTTGATTTCTTGTAACCTATCTGACTTTGACCTTGGTGATTTATTTTTATTGTTTTCTTTTAGAGCTACAGTTATTTCCTTCATTTGTTTTTGTAATTCTTTAAGTTCTATGTCGTGCGTTTCGCGAATTTCCAGTATGTCTCTTGATAGTTTCACAAGTTCCTCCTTCAGATTTAAATTTAAATCTGGACAGTTTATAGATACATTTGTATCAACAACACTTACACCAAGGGCGTTTCCTTGCTTTTTACTTTTAGACACACCAATAACCTCGTGTAGGTCTTCAAAGTATTCGCCTTCTGTGGCTCGGAACAATATATAACAGTCTTTTGCAAGTTTAATTTCAAGGGAAGTGCCTTCTTTGGACCTGGGCTCAAGTCGCCACCTGAGATACTCCTCTTTGAATGGGAAATCTTCTCGGATTTTTGCATGTTTAAACAGTTCTATTCTAGCACACTCTAGTTCTGAAATGTTATTGCTGGTTACATCAATCACAGTATCAATGAATGATGATTTGGGTTTTTTTGTTTATGTTGGGATAAAAGAGCCATGTATGAACAGGAGATTGTGAACTGTTAAGTACTACTTACCGTTGGTGTACTTGTTAAATGTTCGTAATGATTAACACTAAACGATGTATTCCCATCATAATTAAGTGTACTAAAATCCACCGGAGTTAGTTCAGTGTATATGTTTTCCTGTTTGTTTTCTTTGTTTACATTGTTTATATTTATATTTACATGGTTTCCCGACATTTTTTCACTCCTTTGTCTATCCACTTCGAAAAAACACTTCAAAATAAAACTATCCAAATGTGCATATTTATCACAAATAGCGTCACTACTGCTTTCCGAAGATCATAAACTATATACTCAAAAGGTATAAATTCCATTTATTTCCATATTATTAGTTAATTTTGCTTTTTTTCCCCCGAGCCAATGTACGTGTGCCTCAACTAAGGGACATAATCCATTCAACCAGTTTTTTACGAGTTATAGAGACGCGTGTATCTATGTTTCTCGGTGAATCAGCATATTGACTGAAATGTAATTTCATTAAGTATCTCAAAACATCCAAGTTAATTTCTGTTGGAATCGACTTTAAAGCTTGGGGTGTAGTTAAAACGTATCTGTGTGCGACAGTGAAAAACTCTCTATTTCCATAGTAAGACCAACTAAACTTGATTGATATTGTTCACTTACTTGTGTCTAGTTGTAACAGGAAATATGTATGCGCAATTGCAATTAGAATATTTCTGCACAGAGTAAAAGGTGGCAATATGGGGATTTAACATATTGAAAATCCAGGCAAATGGCGGGTTCTATTGCTCATAGTACGTAAAATGTTATCAAATACATTACGTCTGGTGTAAGCATCGCCATTTTTTGCCATGTAAAATCTCCATAACGCCAACATTTTCCTTTTTACAGAAAAACTTTATCACAATCGTGGATGCCCATACAGAGTAGTGCAAGTAAGTAAACAATATCAAATATTATTTAATTTTATTGGATTTTCTATGGAAATAAAGAGTATTTCTCTGCCACAAACAGAGTGGTTCCAATATTAGGCTGTGGGAATTGAAATGATACTTTCATACTTGTGTATGGGCAGCCATCAGGGCAAAAATACAAAAGCTGAAAATTAATCAAATATTTTAAACAATAACAATAAAAAATAAATCAATAATTAAATAATTAAAATCACTAAACAAAATTCAAAAATCAATAATAAAAAAGCTGTGAATTAATCAAATGTTTTAAAATAACAATAAAAAATAAATCAATAATTAAAAAATTAAAATCACTAAACAAAATTCAAAAATCAATAATTCGAAAATTAAATCAATAACACAATTTCATAAATCAGCAATCAAGACTCAAACCAACAATCAACTCTCAAATCAACATCAACATTAAATCAACAATCAAATCCAAACTCGCAAATCAAAACTCAATCAACAACCAAAATCAAAACTCAAATCAAAACTCAAATCAACAACCAAAACACAAATTAACGCTAGAGGGCGCGCAGAACGAGGGAAATGAGGCAGTATTCGAAAAGTGTCACCCGCACTGCCGCACCCGCACCCAATTTTCCACATTACACACAATATCACTTTAAAAACTAAATATTTTTTAATAAAATTTTACACACTTGTCGGGCATAGGTATTTGTACTAAATTATCTTTGGATTTTAGTTAAAAATAAGTATTTATAAAAATATTGATCAGAACTGCCGCGCTCAAGCCAATTTTTCAGAGTGAATTTTGGTTTTTTATCGATTTTCTTATATTAGAAAATATTGAGCCATAAAATTTTCATGGCATCTAAATATGATATTTATCTATCGAAAAATATTAAGTTCATTATTATTACTTTTATAATTTTGGAGAATTCTTGGTGCGGCAGTTGGAGACGTCGTAAGCCGCACCCAAATCCAAATTTTCAGAGTGAAGTTTGCATTTAGATTCGGATTTTTCCTATAATCCATAATAATGGGGCATGAAATTTTCACAGGATCTAAATATGATATTTATCTATCAATGCATACTAATTGTTATATAAAAAGTTTGATAACTTATGAGAACTTTGGGCGCGGCAGTTGGTCTTGTCGTCAAAATAGATCGAAATATCGGCCATATATATGTAAACAAACAGAACGTTCTGTTTCTTTTTCTGAATCTCCTGCCTTTTCTGGGTTCACCCTGAAATTAGAAAGGGTGTTTTTATTTATTTGTTTTACAAATATTAATTTATTTATGAAATTATTGTTTTTAACAAATATTTATTTATTTTATTTATTTATTTATTTATTTATTTGAAATTATTTTATTCTATTCTTGTCTTCCTCTAAGACACAATCTACTTCTCCTAAGCCACCTGCTGTTTCAACCGTGTCTTCCTCTAAGACACAATCTACTTCTGCTAAGACAAAAAAATCTACTAAGTCTGAAACACAATCGAAGTCACCGGCTGTTTCAACTGTGTCTTACTCTAAGACGGCAAAATCTTTTGTATCACGAATGTTAAAAACACAAAAAGGAGGAGGTCACAGTGAAGATTTAACGTGTCATATTTATCAGTTTTCACATGAAACACTGTCGTCTAAAGAGGTAAAATCAATTGTTTCAAATTTGGATGCAGACAAAATATCTAAAATTCCTCCGATCCATCTTGAAGGTGGAGAAGTTTATGTTTTTAAGGATGAAGGCAACACAAAACAAAAAGATTGGACATCTGATTCTTATTTCTGGGTCAATAAAGGCAGTCAGTATAACGTTCCAAGGGAAATATTGGATAAGTACCGAGCCTGAAGATAGGATAGGTAACGAAGCTTTTAGGCGTCGGATTTATAGATTTAACAAGGAAAAAATTGTTATTGTTCAATACATCCGATGTGATGAAACCGTTTATAAGCATAGGTCTCACGGTAATTCAGACACAGACACAGGTTGTTACACAAGAACGCTTCCATCAACTATACAACAAATTAAAAATCCGTCTGATGTATTTAGAAAATTAGTCACCAATGACAAAGTTAAACCCAAATATCAAGGCGTAATTAATCCAAGAGATATTACACAAGTCAGACGACACAAACACACTGTACGACAGAACAAAAAACTTACTCATGATGAAATACTAGTATATAGTGCTGTAGAGTTACACTATCACTTAGATAATTTTATTCATGACTTTGCGGTTGTGCCACATTTAAAATGCATTGTCGCATCATCTGAACTACTATCAGAATTAAATAAACTCCTCGCCGTTAAGTCCGATGCACCAGTCACTCTATCTTATGACACAACATTCTTGTTAGGTGATTTTTTTTCTGTCAGTGCTTGTTTTTAGACATATTCTTTTTCAAGGTAACCGAGCTGTTCCAATTGCGTTTTTCATACACGATAGAAAGTCAACTGAAGTTCATGATTTTTTTGGCATAAAATTCCAAAACTTATACCAAATTCAAAAAAGAATAAAGTAATAATCGTTACAGACAGAGAGGACAGTATAACAAATGCTATAACTGCTAATCTCCCCGATGCACACATTTTGTTTTGTTGGAACCATATATTACAAAACTTAAAACGATGGCTAAAACATCATGGTGGAAAACCAGATGATATGAGTGTTTACTTTTCCCATGTACAGGTAATGGACACTGGGTGACCTCTATACAAGATAATAATAAAGATATATACGTTTTGGATAGTTTAATTTCCGATGATTAATAGAAAAGAAACAAAAATTGCCAGCTTCTTTAGACATCCAATTATCTGCAGCCTATGGTAGAGACAACAATAAAATTAATTTGGTATTACCTCATATCCAACAACAAGACAATTCAGTTGATTGTGGTGTCTTTGCTATTGCTAATTTAGTGGAATTTTGTTTTAAAGGCACGATTGATACAGATATTACATTTAAATCAGAAATGATGAGGGAACATCTTCTTAAATGCCTAATTAAAAAGAAATTCGAACCCTTCCCGAGAAAAAATAAAAAATTTGTCAGAAAAAACCAATGACACTGGATACACAGTATGTAAACTCCGGTGTACGTCTTCCGGAAGCTGGGATCGTCGAAGCGAAGAAAAAGCCAACAGTAATGGTTCCACTGTCGTCCTGTGACAGTATATTGGCTGCTAGTAAGTTTTCTTGTATACTTTCACTGCAACAATTACACTCAAACTGATCGCGGATAACAGCGGAGTTTGTTTTGAATCCAGTCGGTAACATTTATTGTTTCAGTTTGAAGAAAATGATTGTTAATCATTCAACTTATCAATGATATTTTCAAAGAAGTCAAATAAATTATATTTCCCGAGCATAAAGATATGATAAATACCACATTTAATGCATTTGATTTAAGAAACCAAGTGTTAAGATCAAAGGTGACGTATCTCTTTATCCCAAAACGTGACAGTTTAGAAGAAATTCTGATTTAATTTCACGCTGGTGATTCCAGATAGTGTACGCCTAGCTGATGAAAACATGAACGCCTAGCTGGGATTTTAGTGGAAAAATATGTACGCCTAGCTGTACAGAAAATTGTACAATTTATTGCTATTTTTCACATTTTTCTTAGATAATCGGTTGAGAAAACCCCTTCACAACTTTATGCTAATCTCAAGGATGTGGTGCCATTCTGAATATACATTTTATTTATGAATAGATTGATTGATTGGATGCGATTTTACGTCAAAGTTAATAATATTTCACTTATATGGAGACGTCGCCAGCTATATGTGAAGCCATAAAAAATTGACCTTTGCAGTGCGCTAAGGACAATGTGTAGGTAGAGTTCTTTACGGTGCCACGCCTGCTATGAGATGAAGGAACGGATTTTAAGGTCTTTTTCGAAGGAATCGGCGACTTTCATTTCTACATGCCGAGTTCATGGAGTATTTACTACCTATTTTAAGACTTGGTCAAACCCAGGCCGGATTCCGAACCCACGACCTCCAACACCAAGCGCATTACCAACAGAACTATCGCATATATTGAAAAGAGCGTGTTGTTGGTAGTAGCAGAACCTATTAATCATTCCCTTCTTTTTAAATCAATCGACAAAAATAAAATGAAATAACCGATTATAGATAAATAAACAGGGGACCAAGGACCTTAACGCTCACCTCAGGATATGTCATATCTCGTGTAGAAAGTCAATAGACAATCACATAAATTACAGGGACTGTTTTAATTTTCAAGAGATAGGACCTAATGTAAGGATATTTCCAAATTTATTATTACTTATCCTAAAATGCTACCATATACTTCTAAATATTTAAGGTCTAGCTACTGTCATGTGCTACTTTTGAATTTTTATGAAATAATATAATTCAAAAGTAGCACATGACACTACAATAAATGTATGGACAGCTATTAAAAAGTACAAGGGCAAAAAACTAAGCCCTTTCAGTATTCTTACACATCTATGACCTTGACCTTTGATTCAATGAACTTCATCATTGTAGATAACGCCAATGCCATACTTATACAGAAAGTTTAGAGTTTTCCAGACAAATATTTTGTGACGTCGTAGCAGACGTTCTTAATCGCGAAGGCCCTGATTATCTGTAATGAAAATTATCTCCCCTTTTTTAAATGACGTTAATCACGGTGTAATAAAAAAATGTTCCCTAAACAAAGAAAATACCACACTATTTTAATGGGGAATTTTTTATTATTATAATTTTAAAAATAAGTTCAAGCCCCCTTTGTGGAATTTACTGAATATATGAGATTTTCAAATTATCTGGGAACCAAGCATATAAATGTTCAGAAACAAATACTCCATATCTTAAACGGTTGTAAATCATTGAATCGAATGTACCCTCGGCACTTTTGGTTTTCCGATTGTGTATTTAGAATGGCGAGATTAAAACTTATGAACTTTTTGGCTTAGTAAGAGAAAATATAAGGACAACCACACTTTACGCTTCGAAATTTAAACACGCCGAGGAACCTGTATTTTGATATGAAACTAACAAATAATCATTACGGGTATCATGTATGTGTGTAGTGAAAGTTCGGAGTTGTCGACATTTTTAAAAAGAACTTGTTTTCTTTCGCTTTTATTTCCCTTCATGTAAGACATTATTCATAGCGGACTGTCATGGCGGATATACAAATGAGATCATTGTCGTTCATTTCCCAATATGTATCAAAATGACCTTAAGGCTAATACCTACAATATTCTAACATACATGCCTATACAAAAAGTTGATAGTTTTCCAGATCATGCACTGACAAATATAGTAGTTTAGCAATTTCCCATTCAAGAACCTTGCCATTTCCCCATTTTGAGCCCTACAGCTACGATTACTACATGTCCTAAGTATGCTACACATGGATCTCTTGTATCTTTAGAGGAAAAGATTTTTACTATTTTCCTTATAGGACCCAAAGGGGACATAACTCCCTCATTTGTGCAAACCAGAAAGCCCTTCACCAAGGCATGATTGTCATTAAGTTTCATCAATTTGGCCTGGTAGTTTTGGAGGAGATGACTTAAATACAATGAAAGGTTTATTCACTAAATAGTTGATTCACAAGATTTTGACTCTGATAATGTACACGATAATCAACTGATATCCATAAGATGGCCGGGTTGTTGAATTATTGTGAATCTACAGATGGTGGTCCAAGTTGGATTTGTATTTTGAAGTAAATTTGCATATTTTGCAAGAAAAATACTGGGGTTCCTAAAAATAACTTTCATCTTGTCTTTCAAGTTGAAAACCCTGTCCATGTCTGAAACGAAAAATCAATTCTTTAAACAAGTTAACACGAAGCAACGTTTTGTCAGAGAACAAAATAATTTTACAATGTTTTACAACAACACCAACCACAAATATATGTATGAAGAGATGTTCACATAAATGCAGCTAATGTACACTTAAATCCCAGCTAGGCGGTTGTTATGATTTTGCAAGAGTTGCAGCTAAGCGTACACCGGGTAAAAAATAATACTTGTTGTAGTTAAATATTTAAACGTATATCTTGCATATGCGGTTTGTATTCAAACTCTTTGATGTTTCTTTGTTCCAATTACCTTATAAAACGGTAAGATCGGCTTTAATTTAAGGTAAAATTCAATCTTACGCCAAGGAGGTTGATGATTTTTCCCTGGCTGTCGATGATCAATTGTGTTTTTTGACATTATATGGTGATATTTGCGGGCAAATTGTAATGTCTAAATGTAACTGACTTCAGCAACCAAAATTATAAGTGGTATCCAAGACTTGACAATTTAATTTTGAGCGTTTACATACCTCTAAACTTCAGTCATTGAGACTATCAACATCACACGGTCGCTTCGACGATCCCAGCTTCCGAAAGACGTACACCGGAGTTTACATACTGTGGGATATCTATTTGGACTGTTCGAAGTGTTCCCTGTCAAACATATATGATGATATGATTTCTTGTGAGTTTTGTACCAAGTGGTTTCACAATTCCTGTGTAGGTCTAGATGATGATTTCAGAGACAGTTTTATTTTCACTTGTGATAATTGTAGGTAAATTCATTTTAATTAGACAAACTGCCTATATTCTTTACTTCAATAGAGGTGCTCCTTAAATGACAATACTTCCATTACAAGAAACAGTAGCTTTCATTTGTTTACACTACACATCGATCTATTTTAACCGACAAGACCAACTGCCGCGCCCAAAGTTCTCATAAGTTATCAAACTTTTTATATAACAATTAGTATGCATTGATAGATAAATATCATATTTAGATCCTGTGAAAATTTCATGCCCCATTATTATGGATTATAGGAGAAATCCGAATCTAAATGCAAACTTCACTCTGAAAATTTGGATTTGGGTGCGGCTTACGACGTCTCCAACTGCCGCACCAAGAATTCTCCAAAATTATAAAAGTAATAATAATGAACTTAATATTTTTCGATAGATAAATATCATATTTAGATGCCATGAAAATTTTATGGCTCAATATTTTCTAATATAAGAAAATCGATAAAAAACCAAAATTCACTCTGAAAAAATTGGCTTGAGCGCGGCAGTTCTGATCAATATTTTTATAAATACTTATTTTTAACTAAAATCCAAAGAGAATTTAGTACAAATACCTATGCCCGGCAAGTGTGTAAAATTTTATTAAAAAAATATTTAGTTTTTAAAGTGATATTGTGTGTAATGTGGAAAATTGGGTGCGGGTGCGGCAGTGCGGGTGACACTTTTCGAATACTGCCTCATTTCCCTCGTTCTGCGCGCCCTCTAGCGTTAATTTGTGTTTTGGTTGTTGATTTGAGTTTTGATTTTGGTTGTTGATTGAGTTTTGATTTGCGAGTTTGGATTTGATTGTTGATTTAATGTTGATGTTGATTTGAGAGTTGATTGTTGGTTTGAGTCTTGATTGCTGATTTATGAAATTGTGTTATTGATTTAATTTTCGAATTATTGATTTTTGAATTTTGTTTAGTGATTTTAATTTTTTAATTATTGATTTATTTTTTATTGTTATTTTAAAACATTTGATTAATTCACAGCTTTTTATTATTGATTTTTGAATTTTGTTTAGTGATTTTAATTATTTAATTATTGATTTATTTTTTATTGTTATTTTTTAAAATGTTTGATTAATTTTCAGCTTTTGTATTTTTGCCCTGATGGCTGCCCATACTTGTGACCACATGCACAGTATGTAAACTCCGGTGTACGTCTTCCGGAAGCTGGGATCGTCGAAGCGACCATGTGATGTTGATAGTTTCAATGACTGAAGTTTAGAGGTATGTAAACGCTCAAAATTAAATTGTCAAGTCTTGGATACCACTTATAATTTTGGTTGCTGAAGTCAGTAACACTTAGACATTACAATTTGCCCTCAAATATCACCATATAATGTCAAAAACACAATTGATCATCGACAGCCAGGGAAAAATCACCAACCTCCTTGGCGTAAGATTGAATTTTACCTTAATTTAAAGCCGATCTTACCGTTTTATAAGGTAATTGGAACAAAGAAACATCAAAGAGTTTGAATACAAACCGCATATGCAAGATATACGTTTAAATATTTAACTACAACAAGTATTATTTTTTACCCGGTGTACGCTTAGCTGCAACTCTTGCAAAATCATAACAACCGCCTAGCTGGGATTTTAGTGTACTTTAGCTGCATTTATGTGAACATCTCTTCATACATATATTTGTGTTTGGTGTTGTTGTAAAACATTGTAAAATTTAATTTTGTTCTCTGACAAAACTTTGCTTCGTGTTAACTTGTTTAAAGAATTGATTTTTCGTTGCAGACATGGACAGGGTTTTCAACTTGAAGGGCAAGATGAAAGTTATATTTAGGAATCCCAGTATTTTTCTTGCGAAATATGCAAATTTACTTCAAAATACAAATCCAACTTGGACCACCATCTGTCGATTCACAATAATTCAACAACCCGGCGATCTTATGGATATCAGTCGATTATCGTGTACATTATCGGAGTCAAGATCTTGTGAATCAACTATTTAGTGAATAAACCTTTCATAAATAGACTTAACAAGTACAGAACAATATGTATTAAAGTCATCTCCTTCAAAACTACCAGGCCAAATTTGATGAAACTTAATGACAATCATGCCTTGGTGAAGGGCTTTCTGGTTTGCACAAATGAGGGGGTTATGTCCCCTTTGGGACCTATAAGAGGAAATAGTAAAAATCATACAAGAGATACAACTTAGATATTCAATGTGTAGCAGTACTTAGGACATGTAGTAATCGTAGCTATAGGGCTCAAAATGGGGTAATGGCAAAGTTCTTGAAGGGGAAATTGCTAAACTACTATATTTGTCAATGCATGATCTGGAAAACTATCAACTTTTTGTATAGGCATGTATATTAGAATATTGTAGGTATTAGCCTTAAGGTCATTTAGATCCATATTGGGAAATGAACGGAAATGATCTCAATTGCATATCCGCCATGACAGTCCGCTATGAATAATGTCTTACATGAAGGGAAATAAAAGCGAAAGAAAACAAAAGTTCTTTTTAAAAAAGTCGATAACTCGAAACTTTCACTACACACATACAGGATACCCGTAATGTTTATTTGTTAGTTTCATATTAAAATACAGATTCCTCGGCGTGATTAAATTTCGAAGCGTAAAGTGTGGTTGTCCTCTATATTTTCTCTTACAAAGCCAAAAAGTTCATAAGTTTTAATCTCGCCATTCTAAATACACAAGTGCCGAGGGTGCATCGATTCAATGATTTACAAACGTTCAAGATATGGAGTACTTGTTTCTGAACATTTATATGCTTGGTTCCCAGATAATTTATATATATATACCATAGTTCAGTTGGTAATGCGCTTGGTGTAGGAAGTCGTGGGTTCAGAATCCGGCCTGGGTCTGATCAAGTCTTAAAAATAGGTAGTAAATACTCCATGTACTCGGCATGTAGAAATGAAAGTCGCCGATTCCTTCGAAAAAGACCTTAAAATCCGTTCCTTCATCTCATAGCAGGCGTGGCACCGTAAAGAACGCTACCTACACATTGTCCTTAGCGCACTGCAAAGGTCAAATTTTTTATGGCTTCACATATAACTGGCGATGTCTCCATATAAGTGAAATATTATTAACTTTGACGTAAAATCGCATCCAATCAATCAATCTATTCATAAATAAAATGTATGTTAAATGGCACCATATCCTTGAAATTAGCATAAAGTTGTGAAGGGGTTTTCTCAACCGATTATCTAAGAAAAATGTGAAAAATAGCAATTAATTATACAATTTTCTGTACAGCTAGGCGTACACATTTTCCCACTAAAATCCCAGCTAGGCGTTCATGTTTTCATCAGCTAGGCATACACTATCTGGAATCACCAGCGTGAAATTAAATCAGAATTTCTTCTTAACTGTCGCGTTTTGGGATAAAGGGATACGTCACCTTTAATCTAAACACTTGGTTTCATAAGTCAAATGCATTAAATGTGGTATTTATCATATACTTATGCTCGGGAAATATAATTTATTTGACTTCTTTGAAAATATCATTGATAAGTTGAATGATTAACAATCATTTTCTTCAAACTAATCAATAAATGTTACCGACTGTATTCAAAACTAACTCCGCTGTTATCCGCGATCAGTTGGGGTGTAATTGTTGCAGTAAAAGTATACAAAAAAACTTACTAGCAGCCAATATACTGTCACAGGACGACAGTGGAACCATTACTGTTGGCTTTTTCTTTGCTTCGACAATCCCAGCTTCCGGAAGACGTACACCGGAGTTTACATACTGTGACATGTGTTGGGACACAAGCTGTGACATGGTGATCTGTTGTTTTAAATGTATATTTGTCAGTATTGTAAATAATTTGTGTTCAACATTGATGTACACAGATGCACTTGATGTAAAAGCTGTATATATGTCATGTAAATTATCGCAACATTCAAAATACAATTAGTTACATTTTGTCGCATTATAAATTTCCAGTGATGATAAAAGTTACAAATTTCAATATCATTTATTTGATAACAATTGAATCATGCGATATGCTAAATAAAACACAATTTTATTGGTCGGATTGTGATGAATTTTAATTCGTACCCAATTCAAAAGAAGCACATTGCAATTAATTGAAATTGTGTAGTTTTGAGTTATATATGACATCATAAAACAACTCCAGCACACTGGCCATAGTAAAGGAAAACCGCAAGGACATCTAGAACTGTGGTTGTTTGTTCAAGAACGATAACAAGTCCCGCACCAAACGTGAACGTAATCCGTGGATAAACCTTTGTTTTATAAGGCATAATCCCGCAAATTATTCAAAGTGACGATTGGTCAATTGAACCCATCTAATATTTTAAGTCTCAAAACCCAAACAGTTGATTCATAGTTATTTTTTGCGTGTCTGACCAATCAGCAAAACCAAATACAACACACAACAAGTAAATAAGTAAAGGACTAAAATACAATAACAAAAAGATACAATAACCACAGCGATTTATTTTGTATAGAAGTACAGCTACAAAGTTTTGTCAAAACATCCAATTCTTATTTCATAAGTCATGTAAAATAGCCGTGTAAACAACAGATAAAAATGGTTAAACTAAAAAGAAATGTACATTTGAACAACAGCACTTTTAAATGGCATGCACCAATAAGGAACAGAACCTTTAAAGGACACTTCGATTGCAACATGTCTCGACAATTTTTGTTGCGTCTAGTAAGGCGTTTTCCCTCATACCTTGCAGAAACCGGATGTTGCGATTAAAGACTCGAGAGACAAAAACATGTTAAATTTCGTGCCCTTTATGATTATTGACCAGGGACACAGTCCAGAGCACAATGTGATGCTGCATTTATATAATTAAACCATCTTTTAATTGAATGCATTATTATTTTTGGGTTATCGAAAACGACATTGTCCCAAACAAATTTAGATACAAAGTACATGTGGTTACGTTTTTTACCCTCTTAATGTTTATTTACTGTGGTTGAAGTAGTTTCTAACTTCTTATTGTAATAGTGAAATATCCGTATGGACTGGTTACTTTGATTACTTCAGAGTCAACGACTGAAAAATAAAATAAAACAAAGTCTGAATAATAATAATACATTAACAAACACCTTTTTAATGAAGTACAGACATTTTACACCCATTCATTGATATTTACTAATTTCCCTGGTGGAAGTTCAAGTGTTTAACTTAATGTGTCCAAGTGTTATTAGTTTTTACTTTGATTTTGGATTGTGATTTAGACATCGACCGGTATGTTTGTTATTGATAATTATAATTACATGTATGGATAAGAACCTCTGGTACTAGTTATCCTGTATGTTGCCAGTGCAATCCGGTTAAAAACCAATCTTACTTTAGAAAGCTATACATGCATGTTGAGTAACATTTATATGGTCAAAGGGGCACAAACTGCCAAAGTCTTCCAGTTTACTGATGATATGTATTTTAATACAAGTACATACTTGGTGAGCCAGTTGTTGTCGTTGCTTCCGTGGTGGTTGTGGCCGGTTCAGTAGTAGTTGTGGTTGCCTCAGTGGTTGTTGTGGTTGCTTCAGTGGTGGTTGTGGTTGGTTCCGTGGTTGTTGTAGTTGCTTCAGTGGAGGTTGTGGTTACACCTATCAGAAAATCAACAAAGTTCTTTTACAGCAATTATAAATTGTAAATACCCACAAATCACAACGTTTGTCATTGTTTATGTTTGAATCTTAAACGGCGGACAGATCCTAGCGTGAGAAAACTTGTGATTCTTAATTTGCCGAGATTCGTTGGTTTAAAGGGCACTTCGGTTCCCGCCACAACAAAAGAGTGAACAGACTGATCTCATAAATGAAACACTAATAATCGCTATCTATTCGTAAATCAACATTACTGTGATATGAAGAGAAAAGTGAATAATTTTTTTAAGATGGGGCATTTTGTTCTAGACAATAACCAGCACAAAAGAGCAATCGAATGAAAAGAGAAAACAATGCACCATAAACAAATATTTAGATAATTGAATTTAAAAAAGAAAGCACGACTGGCAATTGTGATTACTCCAATATCTTATTGTTAAGTGCATCTGAAGGTCATACGACTTGTGAATGTTAAGATAACCGTAAACGAAGCACTACTGAATGACAGTAAACTAAGAACATTCAAAAGCCGTCTGAACAAGGTATAGAAATATCGAGCTTGCAAAAGAATTTCGTAAAACCTACGTGGTCACTAAATCGAGATATATATACAACAAACAAAACTTAAAAGAAATAACGTACAGAGAAGGCCATTGCAAGCATTGATTGAGTTTATTTTGGAGTAGAAATGGGGGGGGGGGATTGAAATTCATGTACATTACTATGTTTACATTAAAACCTACCACAGCGACTTTCATCAGATCCGTCGGTACATTGCTGTGTCCCGTCACATTCAGTGCCTTGTACACAATCACCATTGTCACATCTGAACTGTCCCTCCAAACAAGGTATTTCTGAAAATATAATATACTGATATAAACTAGAACGGTCTCTTGAGAGCAAAATGCCCCCGCCACCAACATTTAATGTTTTCCTGCGACCTTGACCTTTCCGATATGACCTTGGTTCATGACGCACCTGTGGGCCATGAAGATTATTCATGTGAAGTTTTATGGCAGGCGTCCAATGTAGCTATGAGATATGGCCCGAACACGATTTTACACGGACAGACAGACAGACATAGTGATTCTTATATATCCCTCTCAAACTAGTTTGCGAGGGGTAAAAAAACCAGCGTGCACAATTATCATGGCCACACCTGAACTGTCTCCCTAAACAAGGAAACTTTGAAAATATTTACTGACACACAACAACGGTACTCTTAAATATTAGTACTTAACTTTTAATTGATTTCATACTGGGTCATATAATACATATACATTGTTATAGTTCCCATGGTAATACTGATATTTGTCATCAATGCTAACATATTTTGTAAGTTTGCGTAATTTTAATATGAATTGCAAAAACTTTTTATCTCAACTCAAAACTAAGGAAGAAAGTTGGTGATGGTAAGCGAGTAATGCAAATCTTTTGAGAAACGGTTTAGACAAAGGTTTAAGTCACAACGGAAAAATTATATGTACTTACACTTGGCTTCTTGGATTGATTGGGTTTTTGCGTCCCAGTCAAGAATATATCACTGACATCGAAACGTCACCAGCTATAAGTGAAGTGACTGAAAGTTTGACCTTTGCAGTGCAATGTGCAGGGAGTTTTCTTAAACAGGACATCGGTTTAAAGGTCTCTTCTAAATGCGAAGTGTTTGGCGAAAGAGCAGCAGTCACTACCTTTTTCAAATCTTGGTCAGACTTCGACCGGGGTTCGAACCCACGACCTCCCGAATACGAAAAAAGACATTTTTAAGACACAGTAATGTTGTTACACTGAATACCACGATAAAATAACTTTGGTTACCGATATTGACAATCATTGGATTTCTTTGGAGTTGAGTCTCTGCATATCTTAAACCAAAACATAATTTGTATTTGGTATCTGTTATAAAAGTGATATAAAAATAATTGCATACCTATATTGACAATTATCGAAGTTGAAAGTTGATAAACTGTGATACTGTCTCTACATGTCCTCTCAGAACAGAAGTTAGAGATAAGTTGACCAGCGTTAGTAGATAAATCACCAGTAAAGACTTCAGCTCTTCTTACATAGTTATCACCCAGGGCAACGGGTACCTACAGCAAAATACAAAACAGTGATAAAAATAAGTTCAAATTTTCTAAACCGGAAAAAACAACACTAATGATACATTTTATCCACCCGCTCAACTTACACCTTGTGGTCCAAAACACAAACAGGATATAATATGTTTTTAATCCTCTTAAAATTTTCATCTTATCGGTGGCAACCCTAAGAACCATGTTTTAAGCAAAAACTGACTATCGACATACCCGTATATCTATGAAATTATAATGGGAGTCAGTTGTTTGCATCTTAACATGGTACATACTAGTACTGCATTAAATGCAAGTATTGAATATATGCATAATTTTGTCAACAATTAAAAGTAGTCTATCTAAGTGCATAGAGTTAAATGATATGGACAAAATAAATGAGAGAAAGAGGGAGAGAGAGCATTTACTTACTGTAGAGTTACCATACGATTGTATATTCTGTATTGTATTATTGAGTGTGTCTAATGTATCCGTTACAAAACAAGCAAGTCCATCAGATGTAAACGTCTTTATAGCCATCTTTTCCTGAAATTACAGATATAACTCTCACATGCAAATGCTAAACATTTCCCATGCAAAATACAGATATGTACTCATCCACCATCCACTGTCAAAGTTTTAAATACAGATACAATACAAGAAATATGTGGGTGGACAAGGGCCGAGTGGTACTGTCACTGGTTTTCGAAGTCAGGGGTTGTGGGTTCGAACCTCACTCAGGACTTGGAAATTTTCATCCCACAATAGTCTTTCGGATGAGACTTAAAACCGAGGCCTCGTGTCTAAGTGAACGCTAAAGACACCTCTGTAGAATTCGAAAAAGAGTAGCCCATCTGTGGCCGCTACAGAGGATGCTTACCACTAGAAACAAATGAAACACACTGAGCAAGAAGATATGAGAAAAGCTAATACGAAAATGTTTGTTTCGGACGGACAGAAAGACAGAGGTAAACCAATAAACACACCCTCTTCTTCGAAGCGGGAATATAATTAGTGCTCGGCATACGTTTTCTTTTTATTGGTAACAGGGGTTTTATTTTATTTTTGTTTCGGTAAAAAAGCTTATTTTTAGTTTTCATGCATTACCGATTGCAAACTTATGGAAAGGCTTAGGAGCCTCCAAAAGCTCTATATAACAACGTCACTGGGCATGTACCCTAATGCCTGTCTAGAGACAGGCGCTTCCTTATAGTCGGGTTTCTGCTCGTCTTGTATGGTTGTTTATCATTAACTTGAATGACGTACTTGATCGCGTTGACTATTTTCAAGTACATATTTTCAATATCACTACTTTCTCATACCGGTATGATACAAAGCTACCGTGTATTGCGAATCACTTTGATTTCGCTTATATACCAAAATTTCGACATACAAACTGCGCTGTTTGCGACATTATTTTAGTCATTTGTCGATACGCAGGTATTTCATGAAGATTTGTAAGTTAGACCATTTCCAATAAAGTTTATTATTATACCTCATTAGAAAACTACGATACTATCTGTAATTTGATTGGATCGGGAAATGTGACTTGTTGCGGGTGAACAAATGTTCATATCTCCCTCACTCAAAGGCAATAAATGTGAAACATTAACTACTCATACATAAAAGGTTGTTCAGCTCTGTTACAATACAGCTCTATAGTAGTTGTTACATTTTACATTTAAAAGGTAAATAAATGCAAAAAAAAAAATAAAATAAAGCTGTATTCTGGAACACGAGTTTATACTGAAAATTTTAAATCAGCTCTTGTAGAGTCTTAGGTCATAAATTAATACCAAATGAAAAGTCACATATACATTATTTGAAAAAAATCCCCCTTATTACCACCACCCGCCTTCCGAAGAAAGAGGGGAATTAATAAATTCAAGTTCCTGTCCGTCCTTCTGTCCAGAAATTCTTGTTCGAAACTACTCGGTATAAAACATCAACATTGATAGGAGAGGCTCATGTCATTAACCGGAATTGATTCGCTCATTTTACTGGGACGGGTATGGTCCTTTGAGTGAAAAACCTAAAACAGTTTGACTTTTCTTATAAGGTTGACTGCGGCCAAAATCTGTGAAATTTAGCTTCATTGCAGTTTCAAACTCATAATTTATTGATTTCGTGAATTTTGCTCGGAAAATGGGTTACACATTTTTGCGTTGAATTTTGAAAAAAATGAAATATGCAGCTTCAAATTGTACTC
This sequence comes from Anadara kagoshimensis, assembly GCA_021292105.1. Classification (NCBI taxonomy): domain Eukaryota; kingdom Metazoa; phylum Mollusca; class Bivalvia; order Arcoida; family Arcidae; genus Anadara; species Anadara kagoshimensis. The sequence continues at coordinate 4,944,149 of CM037874.1, read as the reverse complement.
TCCAGCCACTTCGTGTCTGAGGTTATAAGGTTGACTGCGGCCAAAATCTGTGAAATTTAGCTTCATTGCAGTTTCAAACTCATAATTTATTGATTTCGTGAATTTTGCTCGGAAAATGGGTTACACATTTTTGCGTTGAATTTTGAAAAAAAATGAAATATGCAGCTTCAAATTGTACCCTCAAGCCACTTCGTGTCTTTGATAATTTCCAAAACTAAGAAGCATTATTTTCCGAAACTTGATGCGAAACACCAACATTGATAGAAGATTTGCATATTATTAAATATTTGCTTGTTTTTACTTAATTTTAGAATGTTGTTTTTTTAATAATTTTCATGAGCTCCCAAAAATGCATCGAACGTTTTCTATAAAATTATATTTCTTTAGAACTCAAACTATTTAAAATAATATTAAACTTTTGATATTTTCTTGGAATGTAATAAAGTAAAGTTTACCTACTGAATTCAAATCAAGTTCTAGTAATTGGTAACCATGGCAATTTTATACAAATATACCGTATTAAATTAAACTTACTGTTGAGAAGTCCAGTACAGTATTTGCTTGTGAAAATTCAGTCCTTCTGAGAACCCTCTGTGACTGGATGTGAAAATATCCGTCCCGTAGTTTGGTTGAATTTCGCCGCTCTTTTGCGTTCAAGTTGAAGTTCATTGAAGGGCTATCTGTCTTCTCCATCTAGCAAATTCAAACTGCAAGAAATACACATATACTTATCAAATAGTAATTTCTAAAAGTTTAAATATCAAAACGTATTATATTAATAATTCAATCTTTTACCGAGTTTAACAGGAAAAACTTTGAGTCAAAATGTAGTTTTTAAAGTCTAAACTTATAATTATAATACCATGTAAATGGTACTTAACAAATGTACTGAAATTTCGTTTCAAAATGTTGTAGTCGACATGTTGTTTTTTTATTGTGTTTAGGAAATATATATAAACATGGTCTCTAAAAGCATTGAAGTGATTTCAATATTTGTGAATGCTTTAATTTACAAATAATAAAATGAAAAAATACCATATACTAAAATTACAAAAAAACATGTGTTAATTACTTTCTTACAGCTGGAGTGGTTTTGGGCGTCTTCCACCGGTCCGGGTCTTCTACCTCCAGGGCCTAGGATTCCGGGCCGGGTCCTCTCCCTCTACCTCTGCCTCTTCCCGGTATAGCCTCAGACAAGACTAGAGCCAACAAAACCAAAGTTGCTATAACCACTCCAGGTACGCATGGTTACGGAAAAACGGCTCTCGTTAGAGTTTTAACACTGTCCAGATTCAAGTTGTTAAGGGTACAGTTTAAACGCCCAAACTGATACGAAATTGGTTACGTAGGAGATGTGTTTAATGTTACTGTGTCCAAACTCTGGTCAAGATATTCATGACCGAGTGAAGTTTAGGTTGAATTTATATTGGTGATTTTATCTGACAATGAATCTTGACCATTGAGCCGTGTCATAAAATTAGTTACACCGGACGGGTTTGAACATTAAGTCTGAGACATGTAGAAGAATGGGTCAAATGGATGCGTCAAATCACAGATGACTAAACAATTTAAAATTAATTCAAACTGATTAAAAATGTTCATAACGTCATATTGTTTGAATCTTTACAGCTTATTTTAGAAATGAGAGAGAGAGAGAGAGAGAGAGAGAGAGAGAGAGATATTTACCATATGTGTTTAAAGATGGATCGTAAAACGCAAGGCTTCGTAATATCATTCACCCTCCGCAAGACTCCCTGCCGCACGAGGACAGACCCTAGTTTGTCAGTTTACATGTACTTGCCAAAAGCCAGTTTTTTTGGGCACTCGGGGTTTCTCCCCATTTGAAATCTGAAGTGAAAATGAAAGAAGTTTGACTGGGCTGTACTACAATTCGCCCCATTTCTTTTGTGAAAATATGAGAAACAAATTGGGACCAGTGTGTTTTAATATTTTAATTTTTGGAAATCACAATGTATTTACACTGTAGTATTTGTAAATAAATAAATAAGCAAAAAAACAAATAAATAATAGATAAATAAATAAATAATAAATATTCTGATAAAGATATAAAACCATGAGCAAATGAGAGATAAATGCGTTACGTAGATGTAGATGACACCCTCCTCCCTGGCACCGAAATACTTTCTAGCTGAAACTACGATGGTTTAGTATATTTGCATAGATTTCAAGTTGAAAATGAATTATTATGTACTGAATATTTTCTGACGATCAACAATTTACAATCTAGACAATGCATGAAATATACAATAGTTAAAGTGGACCTGGACATCAATGATTGGTTAGCTATAGGGTTTTCCTTTTCTTTAAAGTGGAATCTGGCGTACGCAATATTGAGCTGATGGGGAGAGTATTCTCAAAGAGACATCTTAAATTTCAATCTGTATGGTAGCTATTGTTTCTTTTAAAAACTTTGAGAATTGCAAACAATTATTATCATGTTCTCTTCAATTCGTTGTGTCATGTGCTACTTTTGAATGTTTATAAAATAATACATTCAAAAGTAGCACATGACAATTGAAATACTTAGTAATACATTCAAAAGTAGCACATGACAATTGTATAGGTTACACACTTGGCGTGACTAGCTACATATAGAAGGCGCTTAGCCTTCCGAAACACCCGGTCCCACTTCCATGGTGAAAGTTCACGTGTTTTATAATTACTTAATTGTCAATTTCAAGTTTTTACTTTTCTTAAAAAAAATATTATTGTTGTTATTGATATTTTGTTTTCAACGTGAAATAATAATAGCAGAAAGTATGGCATTTACAGTCAAATGTATTTTAAATATTTTTCTTTAAATAGAAGGATATTTGAAGGACATTTTTTATCTACTAATGAACAAAAACTCCTTCTAGCATAGTCAAATATCGGAATTTTGTTTGTGTCACTGATGCCGATGGCAAAGTAAAATCCTAAACCGATGTGTAATGAAAATATTAAAACAAAAACAACTTCTCGTTATCTTAATTATTTATCTATCGCTCATAAAAGACACAAACTCTGAGAAAATGTCTATAAAAATCTCATAAAACACACTATCTATTTGACTTAATCACCCCTGGACATGACTCAATCACCCCAGGCTACGGAAAACAAACCGGACATCTAAACTTAGAGGGGGAGGTCAGAATGTGGTCTGGTGTGATGTCATTAACGATATAAAGGGGTCACGCACTTAAAATAAACATTGGACATTTACCTCAGCCGATGTACGAGATGACTCTTGATTTTCTTATGAAAGAAGAAACCAAGACATGTATTATTAAACGATAATGTTGTTCCACCATTTATTTCACTACCGATGATGTTATTGTAATTATAGCATTTGTCGATCTCTACAGTCGTCACGTGATTTTGTATTGTAACATTTGAACAGTGGATGTTTTGCTCGGTTGTAGAAACAACCAATCGACACGTCACAAAAAGACCATGTACATTTTCCAGGTAAAGTGATTTATGTACTTCGGTCATCATTGGGGAATATTTATAATTAATTAAATAAAACACGTGTAACAGATGACCACATATTACCTGAGTGCGCTTGTCGAAGGTCAGTGGTTTTCTCCGGGCACTCCGGTTTACTGAACAATTGAACTGTGTACTGACCGCCACAATTTACAAGTGAAAAAATCTTGACTGGGACGTAAAACCCCATCACTCCAATCCATTTTTCATGACGTTGTTTCAACCAATTTCATTTAAACTAATTTAAAGTGTTGTCTAATGAATTAAAACACACTTGAGTTGACATACATGCAATTGTAGCAAATAAAAGAAAGTGAAGTTTAGTTTTAATCTTTTTTTTACTATATCGAGGCGGTCATTTGAGGAATGATAGAGGAAACGGGAGTTTCCTGAGAAAACCACGAATCTTTGGCAAGTGGATTGACAAACTTTCTCTAGATCTAGAATCTGCCCGAGTGGAAACAAAATATAAATACATAGTATATGAACGCTCAATGTATCTATCACGTGCACCCTGTGATATTGCGTTATATAATAATGTTTGATCTGTAGTTTACACTAAGGACGTCGACTTTAGTTTCAAGTTTGAATATGAATGACAATATTTCCAGGGTGTTTCCAGTATTATATGAGTAACTCTAAGTTAGACATAATCGGACAATTAGTTATTAAACACTTGTAACGACCATGTACTTCCCATTGATGGAAGGAAATCCGGACATTTGTAAATATTTGAAACAGTGATCGCAATGTAATACCTAAATGCACTCTTACTAAAGTTCGCTTGCCGAAGGTATGTGGTTTTCTCAGGTATCCTCCACGATCCGTGAAATGGCCGCCTCGATATAAGTGAAATACGTTGTACTAGGACGTAAAATACTCTTTTTCAAAAAAAAAAAAAAAAAAAAAAAAAAAAAAAAAAATAAAATAAAATAAAATAAAATTACAGAAAACTGTTCGATTTTCATGAACACCTTTTTTCACATTGTTATGCTTATGTTGTAACGGCGTTTTATACGGCGCATTATCCCTATCTCTGGAGGACGAGAATTCGACCCCCGGTCGACATCAAGTGAGAAAGGAATTTGTCTTGTTGAGTATGACCTATAAGCCTGTGATGGTCAGTGCACTAGCTGGTACTATAAATATCGCCACAATTCCACACTTAGTACAAGCAAATCAGAAACACTACCTCGCGTATCATCGATCATGACCGAACTCGTGTTTAGATTAATCCTTGAGATTAATTTTAAAATAATTGGCTGAAAAAGTGTTGATGTGGCGTAAAACAAAATTCAAACAACCCAGCCAAATCATTTATGTTTCTTTAAAACATATCAACGGCTTACAACTGAACAACAGGAACATTTACTAATAAATAAACCGTCCCTTATTGATAACAACCACTCTACAAAAACTACTCAATGAAATAATTTATAAAAGTCATTCCCAAGAAACTATTGACCCAGTGATGGACGGCATTCAATAGGTGTAGCAGTTGTACATTTATTGTGTTGTAGAGTAAAAAATATATGTTTAATGGGGACCTATATATCTGTTAATTTTTAGACAGAAAGGAAATCGTCTGATATATTTTCGCATAAAAAACGTTTCTTATTTTTTATTTTATTATTTATTATTTTTTTAAATATTGTTTTCTAATACAGATAAGAGAGAAAATGTCCCTTTTTAAACCCTCAAGTATCCATATTTTGAAATTTGATGTCTGATGATTTTGCTGTTCACTTTCAGTGATTACAAATAATAAATAAATAAGTCTCTATAGTACAGTCTAACACACAGGTGCCCGTTCTGTCCAGGCTATAAATGAATTATAAAAGTTCCAAACAAGCTGATGACCTTTAACCTTTCCCGGAAAGATGATCCAGCATACACAACTGAAATGTAAAACAAATTTTATAATTCACTTTGTGATAAAATATGAATTCTGTCGATGGACCGCCAACTGTAAACAAGTGGGTTGGTAAGAGTGATACTACCACCATTATTTCACAAGTGGTGGTTGTAGTTAGCTGGGAAGGAAATGCTTATTCTTCCGGAGCACCCAACCTCACTTCCTTGATGAAAGTCTACCTGTTTCACTTAATTTGTTAGTTTTTAAAGTTTTTACTTTGCTTCTTTAGATTGTGATTTAAACATGGACCTGTACGTCATGTGTCATATACCATTTTTTGAATTTAATAATAAAATACATTAAAAAATGGTATATATGTCGATGATGTATTATATAGAGGATCTTAGACGAGTGGGGGTTTAATATGAAATGTATTAAACGAGTTTAATAATTAAATATGCCACGAGCCCTTGGCGAGTGGCATATTTAATTATTGAACGAGTTTAATACATTTCATATTAACCCTCACGAGTCTAAGATTCTATATATTCACATAACTCAAAATACCGAGGCATAATGACATGTACATATTATTTGATGCCATATAGAAACAACGATTTCTATCTAGGTCAGACAAATCACCTCCAAATTAACTGCGCAAGTAAGAATATAGTTCTATTTGGTTATAGTAAAAGTAAATTAATCACCTAGAAAAAAAAGACATAACCAGTATGTAAGTTTAAATCATAATATTTTCCCGAATGCATAAAAATTATTTTTCAAAGAATCGGAAAGTCTTCAAAAGTCTAAAAAAAAAAACAACAACAGACTGACACAGTTTTCATATGACGTAATTAGGCACGACCACTACGTAAATCAGAAGCGTGATAACTGATTACGTCACAATCAAGTGATATTACATGGGTATCTGTGTAATACGAAAAATATTACACCGTTTTATTCCATCAATAAACAGGAGGGTTATGTGATATATGATTGTATTCAATGGTATATGACACATGTGCTACTTTTGAGTGCATTAATATTTCATAAAATATTCAAAAGTAGCACATGGTAGGTATGTTAGTGTTTGGTTATATATGGTACCCATCCAAAACTGGGAGTTTATAATCAGTGGTCTTCTTTGTCTTGTTTTATTGCCTGTTGTGTCTTATTCTATGATGCTTTGGCTAAGTTACATGTTATACCAGTTTTAATTTTAAATTATATTGTAGAATATACTATCCGTGCCTTCTCTCCAGTGGCGTTATTAAAGACATTTTATCAATAAAACAATATTATAATAATATACCTTCTTCCTCATATACAGGAAATTCCAACTTTACTTCAGCGGGGTCTAAAACAGACAATACATATACAACTTAAAACACGTACAAGATGTAATACTTGTTGACCAATGCAGTGAATTGAAGACAAACAGAGTTGTCTTACACAATGAATGTCCTTAAATACAGTCCAACCTGTGTTAAAGGCCACCTCTATATAAGGGCCACCTGTCTATAAAGGACACTTTCAATTCCTCCCGAGCCATTTTACTCTTTATTTAACCTCTATATAAGGGCCACTGTTCAACTGAGCCAGAGGCCACCCTATTTTTGTACAAAATGGCCCATGAACCTGTCTATAAAGGCCACTTTTTATTCGTATTTTGGGGACAAGTTTTGTTATAGTTTCTAAAAATTTGTTCAAAAATGTTAAGCCATGTAGTTTTTGAAATCTTGAAGCTAAAATCAGATTTTAAACATTGATTATTTAACTTTAAACCATTGATCATTAAACTAAGTACATGTAACCAAATCTGTATGTTGATAACAAAAGAATTTTTAAAAAGTATATTTTTGAAACTTTTTTAAAAACTTAAAAAAATTCTTAAGTCATTTATCCTCATGTCAACAAATGAAGCCATGAAGCACTAAGGATAAATTATTACTCATTATTAATTATGATACATATACATGTACTATTTCCTATTGTTTTCATTACTGGCTTCTACCTATTAAAGAAAACATGTCTTTATTTAAGATATATGTATATACTTGGTGATTTTTAAGGTTTTTTTTTCAAAGATTGATAAATAGTGTGGTCAGAAGATTTTTCTTTAATTGTTTTCAAAGAAATTATTCTGTTAAAATTAGCTAATGCCTTTTTGTAACAGAAATTTTAACAAATAAAATAGATAAATTAGAACTGCTCACTTTTTTCCAACTAATATTTATATTGATGTCATAACTGGATTTACAAACCTCTATATAAAGGCCACCTGTCCATAAGGGCCACTTTTGCAACTTCCCCCGAGTGGCCCTTATAGACAGGTTAGACTGTATGTGAAGGAACTGGGGTTTGAATCTTCCTCTTTGCGAAGCGCTTATAGCAATCGCAGTAAACCTGTATTACAACTAATGAAATCTCGGCTTCATTAGGCGTTGGCTTTTATAAGGATGGTACTATTCGAAGAAACAGAAATCACAAAAGGGCATTCAGAAGGACTTACAAACCTCGGTATCATCTGCACTTGAGAAGGGTTTGGTGATCGATATTCTTTAGCTCTAGAGTTAAGTCAAGTATCTTTTATTTTTGGTTTCCTCTTACTTATGGTATGATATTTTGTTAATTTCATTGTTAAATGTGGATTCCAAATTAAGTACCAGAAATTGATTTTACATCGAGAATAGTTTAATTTGACGATTTATTTATTTATTGGACTTTACCAATTTCGAATAATACATTATGACATGACTACAAAGTCAACAAATTCAGTAATTTAGCTAGCTAAACAGGAGGTGCTTACCCTTCCGGAGCACACGGCCTTTCCCTGGTAGAAATTCACGTTGTTATCTTAAAATGCGTTTCAAAATTTTTACTTTGCAATTGGATTGTGATTGAGACATGGATTGGTATGTGTATTTTTACTTTGCTATTAAATCGTGATTTGACATGGATTAGTATGTGTGTTTTTCTTTGCTATTGGATTGTGATTTGGACATGGATTGGTATGTGTGTTTTTGCTTTGCTATTGAATTGTGATTTGGACATGGATTGGTATGTGTTTTTACTTTGCTATTGAATCGTGATTTGGACATGGTATGTGTATTTTTACTTTGCTATTGAATCGTGCTTTGGACATGGATTAGTATGTGCGTTTTTCTTTGCTATTGGGTTGTGATTTGGACATGGATTAGTATGTGTGTTTTTCTTTGCTATTGAGTTGTGATTTGGACATGGATTAGTGTGTTGTTTTTTTGCTATTGAATCGTGATTTGGACATGGATTGTATGTGTTTTTCTTTGCTATTGGATGTGATTTGGACATGGATTGGTATGTTGTTTTTCTTTGCTATTGGATTGTGATTTGGACATGGATTGGTATGTGTATTTTTCTTTCATTGAATCGTGATTTGGACATGGATTAGTATGTGTTTTTTCTTTGCTATTGGATTGTGATTTGGACATGGATTGGCATGTGTGTTTATTTGATTTTCAGTTCAAAATAAAAACGTACCCGATTCCTTATAATCGGTGAATGTATACAGCTTCACATCACCATATCTTGTAGAACAGAATTTAAGTAGTGTTTCACCAATAGACTGCACGTCTTTCTTGAAATCATTAGCTTTTACGTTAATCTCTGCACCAAGTGTTATTAATTCCTGAAAGAAAATTTCAATTAAAACGATTTTAATAAGTTATGATCTTATGCGACACAACTGAAGTTTTTCATTTTATCAGACGCATTGTCTTATAGTTTTTATCAAAAAAAGAATTAAGATTATAATGTACAAAATTCTGAATTATTAAAGAAAAAATACACAAATGCAGCGTTTTCTGAAATCTGGATTAAATGGTTGTATTCCGAATGAACTAGATGATGTAATTATAACTGTAATATATAGCAAAATGGAGAAAAACATTGTTTATATTTCACAACTATTGGTCATTAAATTACAATTAAAATGTATAAAAACAAGTATCACAATGCACTAACGTACACTAGATAAATAAATAAATGTATGAAGAATTGATTTTAGTACTTGGATAGGGTTTTACGTCCCAGTTAAGAATATTTCACTTATATTTGGACATCACTAGCTACTATATTGGTTAAATTCAAACTTTGTCGTGCGCTCAGAGCAATATATGCAGGGAGGTCTTTTTAGAGAAGCGTGTCACGCCCACCGTGACATCACCTACAGGACCCCTGACTGTCATTACTAAATGCCGAATGCTTCGCAAAAGAACAGTCACAAGTCACATGTGAGACTTGGTCAGAGCCGGTAAGTTTCAAACCCCGATCTGTCGCATACGGACCGTGCACTATCAAATGAGCTATGGTAGTGGTCAGGTACGAAGTGTTTATAAAGTTAAATATTAACATCTAAGATGTAGAATTAGTGTAATACATACTTACTTTACTTGTATTTCTTTGTTGTATCAATGCTATGGTGTCATCTAAACCTTTATCAATGTTCCCAATAAAACACGCTAAACCATGTGATGTAAACGTCTTTATGGCCATACGATTCTGAAACAGAAATGTTTAATTACAATTGCATGTATGAATGAAATAATAAAACGTATATTTGTGAAATAGGAACAAAAGACAGCGTCTAAAGCACTAGCTTCCGTTGAATGGAACAAAAAGCAGTACTGTTATATTTTGTTCTGTGACGTATTTGGGACCTCTGTGACTTGGTGGTATAAGGCACCGGCTTACGTGGAATAGAAACAAATTGCTGTGTTATCATATTTTGTTCTATGGCGTATTGAGCCTGTGTTCTAAAGCGCCGGTGTCCATCAATAGAAACGAAAGGTAGTACAAGTATGTTTTATTCAATGGGGTATTCGGGGGATTCGATGGCTTGTTGGTTTAAAGCGTCGACTTCCGGAACACAGTGCCTATCATTGCTTGTGTTCGAAGCGTACTCTGAATGAAAAGTTAAAGACATAAAACGCCAGTGTGTTGAGCTTCAATTAGTAATGTTTCTGAAGGGAGACCAGTCTGTATCGGGATCGAGTGATTAAATTGGCCATCATCTGAAATCCTTTAGACTATGGACAAAACGTTTGGTTTTCAGGCAGACGAGACCTTACAACAGAGCCGTTACATGTTTTAATACTAAATTGTTTGTTCTACGTCACTGAAGATGGGTTTTAAATTTAGAAGCTGAAATAACCATAAGATCATAAGAGAATACTATATAACAAACAGGCGAAACGTGATACAAGATAAAAACGTGTTATGATTACTTATGATAAAACTCCCTACTTTGGACAATCACAAAATGCTATCCAGTAGCGTGATTTGAGTGCATTAAACAGTTTAGGGAACTTTAAAGACAGCGGAAACAGAATTCTACATCAGGGGTCAGTTTTTCGAAGCGTGATTAGTTTAATCAACTGATAAGTCAATTTAAATAATGCATAATTTCAAATCTGTTGTGAAATTAATGTTGAAAATGTTTTAAGTGAAGAGAATTTCAACAAACTTAAACGCGTGGTTATAAATCTGTGGATTTGGTAATGGTATGTTGATTTTTATTGATGTTTTAAATCTGTGTTAATCATTAATTAAGCTAATCAAGCTTCGAACAACTGGGTCCAGGTCTCGAAATCCACATAAATGACACCATTTCTAACAATAATATATTCTAGATGATTAACAATATACAATCATGTACGTACATACCGATTTGTAATCACGCATGTTGGTATACGTACCAAATTGTAATCACACATGTTGGTATACGTACCGATTTGTAATCACGCATGATGGTATACGTACCGATTTGTAATCACACATGTTGGTATACGTACCAAATTGTAATCACACATGTTGGTATACGTACCGATTTGTAATCACGCATGATGGTATACGTACCGATTTGTAATCACACATGTTGGTATACATACTGATTTGTAATCACACATGTTGGTATACATGCCGATTTGTAATCACACATGTTGGTATACGTACCGATTTGTAATCACACATGTTGATATACATACCGATTTGTAATCACACATGTTGGTATACTTACCGATTTGTAATCACACATGTTGGTATACATATTGATTTGTAATCACACATGTTGGTATACATACCGATTTGTAATCACACATGTTGGTATACGTACCAATTTGTAATCACACATGATGGTATACGTACCGATTTGTAATCACGCATGTTGGTATACTTCCGATTTGTAATCACACATGATGGTATACGTACCGATTTGTAATCACACATGATGGTATACGTACCGATTTGTAATCACACATGTTGGTATACATACTGATTTGTAATCACACATGTTGGTATACATGCCGATTTGTAATCACACATGTTGGTATACGTACCGATTTGTAATCACACATGTTGATATACATACCGATTTGTAATCACACATGTTGGTATACTTACCGATTTGTAATCACACATGTTGGTATACATATTGATTTGTAATCACACATGTTGGTATACATACCGATTTGTAATCACACATGTTGGTATACGTACCAATTTGTAATCACACATGATGGTATACGTACCGATTTGTAATCACACATGATGGTATACGTACCGATTTGTAATCACACATGTTGGTATACTTACCGATTTGTAATCACACATGTTGGTATACTTCCGATTTGTAATCACGCATGTTGGTATACGTACCGATTTGTAATCACACATGTTGGTATACATACCGATTTGTAATCACACGTGTTGGTATACATACCGATTTGTAATCACACATGTTGGTATACATACCGATTTGTAATCACACATGTTGGTATACATACCGATTTGTAATCACGCATGTTGGTGGATGCGGATAATCCTGTTTTCTTGTACCGACTAGATGTTATAACCGTTACTTGTCTCTTTGTTCGGTTGTAATATGCCACTTCTCGGACTTTGGTGTCTTTGAATTGGTTAACTGGTACTTTTACTCTCCATTCAGCACGGTCATACTGAAAATGATTAAATTATACAAACATCAAGACTGAGTTGATAGTAAAATGTTGTAGTTCTTATTTGTTTTTATGTTAAGCTGCTGTTTTGGTATGGACAAAACAGTCACATGTTATAAATATAGGGCTAAAGACATGAACTTGGTAGAAAATTGTGACACTTGTTTTCATTTCATCTTCGCATAGTTTTGAACAATATATGACGTATACGCCATAACGATTTCTTCTGTTTAAGATTAAATGCATACTTCAAGAAATATAAATAAATAAATAAATAAATAAATAAATAAATAAATAAATAAATAAATAAATCGATCATTTGAGAATAATGCTTTATAACTACTACCTTGATCTATAGCTAACAGAATTATGCGATTTTGTGTATCCCGTTCTTTTGTTGGTTGCCACACAGTTACCCTTATCTTTTTGTAGGTCGTATATAATACATACCTGAAGCTTATGAGATATATGTTTGAAGAAATGTTTTATTTCGAATTTTTGTATTACCAGTATTTTAGCATTTGTGTATTTGTGCATTTTAGTATTAGAACACATGCTATTTCTATAAACAAGAAAGCGTTCAAAATACAGTACAGACCTGTCTAAAGTTTAACACTGAGCTAACGAAAAGGAGTCAAAGATCGGCTGCTGAGTAGACGATATATGGATAGCTAGTGTCTGAAAAGCTGCTGAGTAGACGATATATGGATAGCTAGTGTCTGAAAAGCTGCTGAGTAGACGATATATGGATAGCTAGTGTCTGAAAAGCTGCTGAGTAGACGATATATGGATAGCTAGTGTCTGAAAAGATGCTAAGTAGACGATATATGGATAGCTAGTGTCTGAAAAGCTGCTGAGTAGACGATATATGGATAGCTAGTGTCTGAAAAGCTGCTGAGTAGACGATATATGGATAGCTAGTGTCTGAAAAGCTGCTGAGTAGACGATATATGGATAGCTAGTGTCTGAAAAGCTGCTGAGTACACGATATATGGATAGCTAGTGTCTGAAAAGCTGCTGAGTAAACGATATATGGATAGCTAGTGTCTGAAAAGCTGCTGAGTAGACGATATATGGATAGCTAGTGTCTGAAAAGCTGCTGAGTAGACGATATATGGATAGCTAGTGTCTGAAAAGCTGCTGAGTAGACGATATATGGATAGCTAGTGTCTGATAAGCTGCTGAGTACACGATATATGGATAGCTAGTGTCTGAAAAGATGCTGAGTAGACGATAGAGATAGATAACAGCTGTCGTAAAATATCTAACTAGGGATCGAGATTGAGCTGATAATTTGGCACTTATTCGTCAGGTAAGCGTTTAAACTTCTGACAGATCTGTACTGCATACAATATGTGTCTAAAATGTATTTAACTCTTGAAATGGAAATTCAAAATGAACATTTCACACTGGCGATAATGTCACCATACTTACATCATTAAGATCGACACCTTCGTATTTTGACGATTTAAACAATTTCCTTAATCTTCTATTATTTCTTTGTTCCCGTCTGTCTTTACTGTCCTGTGTTCTTGTTCCGGTGAACACAACACCCTGAAGGTTCTCTGTCATTATCCCATCATTTCCTTGTTTCTGTATTTTTTCAGTGCTCGTTTTCTTTTTCAGCTTCCTTTGAAACTTTTTCCAAAATCTAGAATTAACATCTTTATTGTCTTTCCTTTTCACAGAACTTTGAATATTTTTCGAAGTTTGATGTTCATTTTGATTCTCGTTTGCATTTAAATCCAGAATCACCACGGTTTGTGGGGTGTCTATACCCGTTACGTTATTTAAATCCCCATGTTTCCCCACATTTTGCTGTCGTCTGCTGAGATTCGATAACGAATGTCCGACTGTGTTTAAGAAATTAATCCATTCGTTAAACTTTCCTTTTTGTTCATTTTCGTTACACTGAACAAGTGCAAGAAATCCAAAAATAGTGAACGTAAAAATTATTAATTTCATATTCAGAGTTTTTAAAAGATCGTCTGCTGTGTACTAGAAATGATAATCACAGACGCTAGAATGTTTTGACAGGTTGATTAATTATGCAGATTAATAAGCTTTAAAACGGAAATGTCATATACCTGGGGGATTATCAGAAAACCATGAACTTGAACTCAGAATACCTTTGTTTTAAAAATTACAGAATTGGAGTCTAACTTAATTTTAGAATTTCAAATTAAAAGTATTAAAATTAGCAGATATTGACTTAAGTTACACTAAAGAGAGATAAATAAACATGTGGTATTTATATATTTATTGATTTTGATTCTGTGAAGAATGAGGAAGTGTTTTGGTAGATTCCACCCTGAAGGTAGATACGATGTCTAACTGCTTACTATATGTGTAAATATGACCGAATATAAAGACGTCAACAAGGATGGTATAACGACATATTTGAAATTTATACTTCGAAACCATGTCACACTCCTAATATACCAAACTTAAAAACAACACCCAATCTTTGAAAGGACAGGGAAACAACTCATTCAAAGCTTTCAAAATTTAAGCTTCATCTTTTATCAGTTCTGAAAATTGTTTGGTGAATCGATCAAAATACTAGTATTCAAAAAAAGAGGTTACCATCTCCGGTTATATTGATCATATATTTTTTATCTACGTGCAAAATAGGAACTATCTATTGTACGTCTCTTATACTAAGAGAAGTCCTTAAATAAAATGCCCTAATACCCACAATATATGTTTTCAAGATAAAAAATGCTAACAAGGAAAAATACATGAACAAAATTGCATATAGAGAGAAAATAGGCAAAATTACGTAAATCGTCCAACAACTGAAACACTGAAAAAGTTTTTGTCTCTGTTCTAAAACATTGATATTCACGCCTGAATCACGCCTGGATCACGCCCGATTCATAGACTAATAATCAGCTTGTCCATTTTCAAATATTACTTTTTCCAAATTAGAATACTTCAAAACTGTCAAACTACACAATTTATGTCATCTGGAATGGATACTTCTTATCCATGATTTTGTCTAAAGCAATGTGAATAACAAGGATGATAAAATTGATTTGCATTTTAACTGTTGTTGAACCTTTTAATACATGTATATGCATTCGGAGTCACCAAGGTAGCATTATATATTATACAGTCGAGTTTTAGTAAAAATTGTAAATTCTCTACGTATGAGAATAAGAGTAGATACCAAAAATGAAAATAGTTTTTGATGCACTTTTATTTTCAGTAACAAAAACGAATGTTAGGTTTCAAACATTTAAAAACTATAAAAGTTATTTAAGAAAACGGTTGTCTCTAAACATTAAATATACACTATCTAGACGTCGTCCCTAGTTTTGTCACACAGCGCCTTTGGAATCCCACCGGGGCAAATCGTAAGCGAACTAACTTCGTCACAGCATGGAAATCGTTGGTTTTCTCTGGATTTTCCGGTTTCCCCGCTTTCTCACAACTACTCTAATCCACTCCGTTTGCCATAGGACAATTGGACTTTTTCTAATTATATTATTGTGTGACGTACTGATGAAAACATCTATTCAGATGACATGAAATCAATTTTAAAATATAAAAATAAATCTTCAGAAATAAATTATTTCTAGACGATGTGTAAATGACACTATAAACAACTGGTTATAAACAATCTGACTTCTGAATTAATTATTATAATATACATGTATGTACTTGTTATTAATAAAAGTACTGCGTCGGTGGACAACTCTTCCGCATTAGAAGACATCGTCATTAAATATCTACATGAAGTTTCTTTGTTCTACCAGTTAATATGTCAAAAGGAAAATTGATGGTATTTTAAAAGTCCTTAGCGCGACTGGCACACCAAAATTTTATATTAATTTTCTGTGTAAGACGCAAATGAGGGAAAAGTCAGGTATTTTATAAGTTACAGTCAAAACCTGTCCATAAAGACCACCCAAGGAAACCAGTTAAAGTGGTCTTAATGGGCAGGTGGCCCTTATAATTAGATTCAAATAACATGTAAAAAGCAATTGGGATAAAATATTACTGGCCTTTAAAGCAGGTGGTCCTGATATGGAGGTAACATTTAAGACAAGTTTGACTGTATTACTAAATCTGTTTTAAACTTGCAACACTAGACGGCCGTTTCGCAATATAATTCCTCATCAGTATGGCTCGGACCAAAATGGTAAAAATCCAAATATTTCAAGATGTTGAAATGAGAAACATAGAATGACCAAAATTTAATTTACCAGATCCATGTGCACCTGGGGCAATATTTTGAAGATACAAGATACAAATAGTTTATTTACGTCTCGTCATATATACAACAATAAAACACATAAATATTATATGCCATTCTTAAAAGAATTATAAGACACTGTAAAAAGTAAATATAAATAATTATATACATTATATATATGCTGAAATAAAATAGGGATGGATGTTAAAAAAGGTATAACCTTTATAAAATCATTTATGGATATAAAAACGACATTTTGAAGTCATAAATTGTGAAAATTAGGTGCGAATCCATATAATAAAATACACCGTTAACATAATTTTCAGTTATTATCCGTTTTTTTTGAATAAGCAGAAATACATGTATTGATTTTTTACCTCAATATTTCAATATTTGAGGTATCCAATGTGAGCATTGTGACCAATGACCATGCTTGACATAAATGAAAACTAACTTTATTTATTTTTTTCCCTTTCAAGTTTATCTTAAAAAGTCATAGCTCAGTAAAACCTTCTATATTGTTCTATAAGAACACCCAGTCCTGTTAGTTGAGACCAATTATTAAGGTCTCTGTCTCTTATTTCAATCTAGAAGACCATCTGAGTAAAGATCACCTACATATACCGTCCAAATCAACAGGTGCCCTTTATATACATGTTTTACCGTACGTTAAGTAAATCTTGAGGGTCAGAATCTGTGCCTGTTATTATTGTGTTCATCTAACTGACGTGTCTGGCCGGTGTCAAAAACAAGTACAGTTAGGACAATTTAGTGTAATTATCAATGACAAATTGACGTCGTTATGGTCAGTTTTCCTAGTAAAGGTATGTTTTGATCTTGATACTGGACATCGTATGATCGCATCACGAGTATTCCTAGAAATATGAGTTCAAATGACCACGTTTAAGGATCGCTGACTTCACATGCAATATTAAAGTGTATTCTGGATGTTGGCGCTGTATAAAAAACAAATAAATAAATAAAAATATTCATACGCATTTTTCCTGGAATGTAGATTTACTGTTAATTGTTTCCTGATGATTTGTGACTAACAAAACAGTATATAAATGTGCTGCCCTAGCTATCTTACACCAAATTACAGTCTCAAGTACAGCAAGAAGGTTTGAAAGTCAACTCAGCTGCTTCCAGTAAATCAAGAAGATGAACAGAATTTTGATAATAACCGTTTTAATTGTGTGTGTTTTAACCTATGTAAACGCACAAGGTGGTCGAGGTAGAGGCGGTGGCAGAGGTGGAGGAAGAGGTAGAGGCAGAGGTTTGGGAGGAGGACGAGGAATGGGAGGCAGACTGGGAAAATTAGCAAAAAATGTAAGTTTTATAATTGACTGTTATATCTCGCGTATAGACGCCAGGTTCTTTTTGTCAATCGTTTCGTTAAATCAGGATTATTTTATTTGTGTAAAAGATAGGTGTTAAAGAACCATTGTATGTAAAATAAGCGAGATTGTTAAGTAACTATGAATGCACGTGAACCACATCACTGCTAGAAACCATTTTGCCGTTTTACTGCGTACAGTCGGGTATTTCTTTCAATAGCTTCATTTATATGTTTTCATATTTATTTATTGTCTACTTTACATACTACTATAGTCATTCACATGTATTGAAACTACCAACTTCTATATCCAAGACCTTTAACACCTTTAAATTAAGGTAAGGTACAACCTGCGTTAGAGGTCACCTCTATATAAGGGCTGCCTGCTTATAAAGGCCAGTAAAATTGTATCCCAATTGTTCTTTATTCATATTATTTAACCTGTATATAAAGACCACCTGTCCATAAAGGGAACTTTTACTATTTTCCATGAATAAACTTTATAGACAGGTTTGAATGTATTTATCGCGTATCGATGTCGTTTATTGTACCATTGTCACCATATTTCTATGTTATTTCTTTATAACTAAGCTCGAAAATCAAGGTTTAATTTCTAAAATTGATAACTGATAACAATAACCGGTGACTTCTCAACAAAAATGTAACTTAAACATTCTTGACTGGAGAATTTATAAAGAAACATGGTAAAACCATATGGACATTCTAAATGTCTAATTAATGTTTCCTTTTAAATAGCGAGTCTGAATAAATCGCCGCTATTTTCCTATCTCAACAAATATTTAAATGTGGTCTAAACTTAACAAAGGATACTTTCATATTTCTTTTAGATGGTTTCAGATACTAGTATATTTATTGAATTTTATTGTACATTGTAAAATATTGTCCGTTTTTTTTTCAGTTTGAGCGTGTTAGTTGGAATGTCATGGTTCCCAATGCAGCCGGGAAAGAAATAAAAGTTAAACAAATTGCATTATATAATGACACACAGAAAGTTGTTTTACTTGTAACAAAGGCCAAAACACGAAAAACTGGATTTTCACGTTCAACGATCGCATACGACTTTAATACTGTAAGTTTGTTTTTGTTTACTTTCTTTTAAAAACCTTCTTTTCAAGAAAGTTATAAATCTATTGAAAATATAAACACACATTTTATTATTATCTACATAGCTTAAACTATGTGCTAATGTGAGAATATTTTTGTGTCTAGCCTATACCATACTTCTATCGTAAGCGAATAATTTAAAAAATCAATTATTTTGCAAAAACTTTAATTTAATTTTGATAAATAACTACAAACGAAAATTTTTGTATCCCTCAGAAAGAAATGTTTTATTTTTCTTATACTTATTAGGGAACAACTTCAATCATTTTCCATCAAAAAGTAATTACCGCTAAGGTTAACGTCAATAACAGTTACATCTTTTTATCAGTGTATATAACACCAAGAGCTGCAAAAATACCGATGTGGCGTAAAAGTACTTTTTTACCATTTAGCTATCTGCTTTTTATCGTGTTTGATGTCAATTGCATTAAAGCGCAGGATTGGTAATGTAATAATTCTCTATTGTATGTTATAGAATGAAATGTACATCAGAAGCCGAGAGTCGTGTGGACCAGCAAAGTTAGGATCACTGGGTATAACATTTGATGCTATGGTTGCACAGATAAAAATGAACGAGGGAAAACAATTGAAGGTTTGTATATTATTGTACATCTATTTTCAATTTTTCAATGTTTTACTACTTTTCAATTTTTCTAAAAAAAAAACATATAAGAAGCACCACACAACATAACAGAAACAAAAGCATAACATTATATATATTGAGAGAAGAGACCATACAATATGAGTTTGTTAATGTAAACATGCTTGTTGTAACATTATATGTATAATTATATCACACAGTCGTTCAGAAACGCACCTGCAATGCAAAAAAAAAAAAAAAAAAAAAAAAAAAAATTCGAGAAAAATGGTTTGGAGTTCTGGTATTATATGGCCAAGTCAAGATTCTTTCACTTATATCGAGGCGGTTCATACTGTTCTATATTGAAACCGGAGTGCCCAACCTTCAACCTTCGGCATGGAACTGGCAAATTTTCTCATACTAGGAAATTCCCAAATGGGATCAGATGCTGTGAGGCTTAAGACGAACAGCAAGGAAAGTGTATATTGTTAAATCATAATTCTTTCCATGTTTCAGAGGGGAGAGACTGTTTCTATAAAAGCAGAAGACTCAACTGATTCCAGTCCAAATACAGAAAAATTCTGTCAAGGAAGATTTTTAATGACACCAGAAATAAAACAATATACAACATTTACACCAGGTAATAATTACATTAATTTTATTTCATACAATCAGAAAAAAATCCCCAAATTTGTAATAAAACCATAAAAGTACGAAACCGACTTACCGATTTCATGTAAGCGTGGTTATATGCGCTTTTAAATGCCCACGTGTTTCACCATAATACTAGTGATATTTAGATGTACGCTTTGTACCATTTTCCTTCAGGGTTACAGGTTTCACCTTTGCGTTCAAATTTTAGTTAAAATTTTGAACTTATAAGCGTATTTCTAGTTCCAAGAAAGTTTTATGCTGATATTATTCCATAATAGGGAGTTCCTTTTCTATAAAATGTTTGTCAAACACAAAAATGTTATAAACGCTATTACAACAACTACTACCATTGAATTAGTAACAATTTATCCGAGATTCGGAACCAAAATACGGCTGCAATGAGAAGATAATAGTCATGGCGCCTAATTTTTCTTTATTACCGAGTCCGTCGTTTTCTGACTAGAAATGTGTCAGTGTTTAATTATTTTCCATGTCTAAATATTCATTTTTTATTTTACAGGTGCCGGAGATTCTACAGATTGGAAGATAATTGGAATGGATAAGGTTTATGAAATTTACGAAACAACAGTTTAATCAAATTCAAACTAGTGAACAAACATGTTCAAGTTTCATTATAACTCAACTGTGACAAAAACTGAACAATAACGCTTTCAACCAGAGATACCCATTTCGCAAAAGATTTTTATAAAAATACAAATTGCACATTACTCAGACTGAAATAAAAATGAAATTCTTCCATTGCAGAAAAAAGACATTTAACCACATGCATTTTAACTATTAGCGGAAGAAATGCTCTGTCGTATTTTAACTGACAAATAAAACAAAACTTTGAAAATAATTTAAGAATCCAATTCTAAGGTAAATTGTGATGTCTTAAATCTACATATTTGTATGTAACTGTTGTCTGTCATCTTGTCTCAATTTAAGCTTTAAGTTTTTGTAATGTGTATCAAATATAAATCCATATTTTTCTGTGTTGTGTTTGATGATATATATGTTCTTTGAAATAATAAATTGTTTTGTACAAATTAGTTTTATTTATTATTATGTTGGTGTGATTTCCTGGTTCGCGTTGATATATTTACTGATACGTTAACTACAAACAATTGTATCCAAATTTAAAATTGACAGTTTTAAAATGTAAAGTTAAATCCCATATCCTAGAAGTAGTGATTATTATAAAACTCCCCCTGTACTCGCACAGATTAATCAATGTTTATTATGATATGACTGGGTGTTTTCCTTTTCTTTGATTTGTCGATTTCAGTAGCACATATAGCGATGTTCAAAAATTTTAAAAAAATTCTCAAAAAAGTTCCTTTTTGGCATACCTATTAAACACTAAGAATAGAAACACAAAGTTTGTTTATAAGTTTTTATCCAAAAATAAAAAAGATCCTTTCTTGAAACTCTGACCAAACAATCAAAAGTTAGCAACTCTGTTCGTTCTTTCTTGACAGATTTTAGCATAGCAATACACAACATAAAATGACGAACGACGATCAACGAAAATCTTTTGCATCTATAGAAACCTCAGAGCTGATAGAGATTATGGCATCAAAAGAAGCCGATAATAGACAGAAACTTATAGATAGTACAGAGCAACTAATAAGGAATTATTTAAAAGCGAAATCCTTATCTGCGTTTTATGAACATCTCCAGTAATGCCAAAGTTGAGATCATTGTGCTGATTACACTAAATTCTGAATTTTTAATTTAATTTTGAATTGTCATAATATAATAAAATATTTACTGTCATTTCACATCAGTAGATATGGGATTATATGGACCTGACCTTAACTTCCTCGGTACATATTACATCGGACAGGTCCGTATAATCCAATATCCATCACATTAAAAGACAATAATTGTATGTTTCTGTAAATGTACTTTTATTTAGTTGTTTGTCGATATAAGTAACATATCTTATCCGTAATACGCATTGATACGTATACTTCCCCCTTAATTTTCCTCCCAACGCCTGCATATGGAATGCCTGAGTCACATTATTAACTTAATCTAGGATTAAGTTACTTAATCTAGGATTAACGCTACTTAATCTTGGTTTAAGTAACTTAATTACAATTAACGCTACTTAATTGATTTTCTCGTTAATGTGAAATGAACCCCAGTTAAGTGACTAAAATCAATTAAGTACAGAAAATCCAAGATTAAGTTCTCCTAGAAATAACTTAAGTGCTTAATCTAGGATGAAGTAACTTCATCCTGGATTAACGCTACTTAATTACTTAAGTGTAGTTGTTACTATTTTGGGAACATACTTTCCAGATCGGGATGTAACGTACAATTTGATTGGTTCATCCTAGGAATATTACTGATAGTGGACTTTAAATGGACTTTAAATGCTTGAAACAATATTTAAAAGTAATTAAATAGATAAATTAAAAGATTAATAAAATAAATTTATTTATTTATTTAATTATTTATTTATTGTCAAAATGTTTAATTTAATTCAATTTAAACAATAAATATATTAATTAATTATTAATTTATTTATTTATTTATTTATTTATTTGATTCATCGTAGCAATAGTGATAGTGAACGTTAAATGGACCTTAAAGGCTTTAAACAAATCAAATATTTAAATATTTAAAAGTAATTAAATAGATAAATCAAATGAATAATGAAATAAAGTAAATTTATTTATTATTTTTTTATTTTTTAAAATGTCAAATGATTAATTTAATTCATGTTTAAGAATACCGGTAAATATATTCATTTATTCATTCGTTTATTTATTTATTTATTTATTTATTTATTTATTTATTTATTTACTTATTTATTTGATTGATTTGATTTGATTTGATTTTGTTTGTTTTGTTTTATTAAACACAGCGTATTTTTAAATGCGAGAGAGAGAGAGAGAGAGAGTCAACTTGTTTCGTTGACGAGGCATGGTGTAAAAACAAATTTTGATAATGCTAAAATATATTTGGGATTCAACAGATATAAAATCTTTACGTGTGAACTTATGGATCATGAAACAAGATAACGGTACCCCGCACTATTGGCCAGTTTAATATATGGGTACTATATTGGCCATTTAGTATATGGGTCTATACACGTGCATAATACAAGGTGTCATACTGTCAATTACCAAAAGAATCACATACATGTAATTCAATGACTGGTTATGTGTATTTGTTGTTTTTCTCAGAGACATATGTCTGTTTTTCTTTACCAGTCTCGCAGTCATCGTTAGATTTTTTAACAAATAAAAATGGTTATAGATAATTTTTATTTCAACTTTTTAAAAAAAAAAAATTAAAAGACCGCTGGCTTCATATGGATTAACGGTCTCGGTGACGAGAGAGAGATATGTTTGTGTTTTACTGGCTAAAACGTTTTTAACCCAGAGACTCGAATCTAGCAATGTCATCCACAAGGGTGCATTTTAGTCCACTCGAACACCGAGTCACCCAAACATGCAATGGATTTTAATAAAATTAATATTAAATTACCGTAAAAATAGAAAGAAACAATAAAAATAAAAAGACAAATCAGACGGAATATAAAGAATCTATGTGTGTGTGTGTGTGTGTGTGTGTGTGTGTGTGTGTGTGTGTGAAATTGCAAAAAAGGGCAACGTTTTTCTCAACGACTTTTCAGTAGTGCGGGAGAATTAATATACAATCATCTATATGTAATACTTAATATTTGGAACAGAATATTATAACTTGAAGATGGCATTTCCGCCTCTCTCTCTCTCTCTCTCTCTCGCAATCCTATTCCACAGTCTACATATCAGAGACATATGTGTTTTTGTTCATATGATATAGTATATTCACATATTATGCCACAGCCTAAATCCACTGATGATTGTTAAAAAATGATTAAGTATAATCAATGATTAACACAAATTCAAAACATCAATAAAAATCAACATATCATTATCAAATCCATAGTTGCATTTCCGTCCTCTAGTCTGTCCATAAATACTGTGGTATTGGAATCTCTAGATAATAACAATAATAATAATATCATCATCACTATTACTATCACCATCATGATGGTAGTGATGGTTTTAGTGTTTTTAGTGAATGTGGTAATGATGATGGAGGTAAAGGTGATGAAAGTGAAGGATATTATGGTATCATGCCTCAAATGTTTCTCTATGTGGCGGAATTTAGCCTTTTTGTCGCATAAGAGCGTCCTCTTTATGCGCTGAAATTCCCTGCATAGACGTTTTGGAACACGTTTATGCGGCAACACCGCTATGTGGGGTGATACGAGCAATTCGTACTATTTGACAGAATGATACGATATATATCTCCTGTGTGATAAGAATTCATATGTGGCTGTACCAAGTTATATAATTATGTGACACAAGCTATACCATCGTGATTCCGATCTTTTATGTGGCAATACCTAGTGGTATGTTACGGACAGAGACTGTGATATAATCATTATATTAATGATGAGACTCCTGATGCTACTATAGCTAGTGCTATGTGGCAGAGGGAGATAGTGACATCATGATATGAGTAATTATTTGGCTACCCCTCGTACTATGTGGCAGAGGGAGATTTTGACCCCCTTTGTGATAATACCAAGTTCTAAGTGACAGATAGAGACTGACCGAGTGATGCGACTCTGTATGTGACTGTAACTAGTGCTATGTAGCAGATAACCAGTGTGACATACTTAGTGTTATGTTGTGACCTCATTATGTGATCCTTATGTGGTCATGTATATTGTTATTTAGCAGACGGAGACTACTGTAACATCTCATAAAATGGCACAGACTTCATCTGCAATATGCAGATGGTATATTCACACACGAGGTTACAGACTGATGCTGCAATCACAATTTGTCATAGCTGTTTGACACGAACACATATAGAGTGACATCTTTATTCCAAAGTCTGCATCTTGCAATTACACAGGGCATTTTGTATAGAGCAACTGAAGCCGCATCATGACGTTACCGACTATCGTACGTCTAAAAATATCACATAGTTTTAAAATGGCATGTATGACTTGCTGTAATCACATATATAAAGTTGCAGTGAGATGACAAAGTTTTTATTTACCATACAATCACATATGTATTTGCGCATCTACAGGTAATATGTCGCACAACATAAGACACAGGGTCGGATTAAGATTGCATATATCTTTCACATATGATATCTATATTTGCCACTAATCATGTGGTATTAACACATACAAAGTAATATCATGATGTCACAGTAATATATATCTGTCATATCATAAGATATGGCAACATAAAGAGTCATTTAATGATGTCACAGTCCATATCTGCCACATATCATAGAATATTACCAAATAGGAGTCATTTAATGATGTCACAGTCCATATCTGCCACATATCATAAGATATTACCAAATAGGAGTCATTTAATGATGTCACAGTCCATATCTGTCACATATCATAAGATATTACCAAATAGGAGTCATTTAATGATGTCACAGTCCATATCTGTCACATATCATAAGATATTACCTAATAGGGGTCATTTAATGATATCACAGTCCATATCTGTCACATATCATAAGATATTTCGAAATAGGAGTCATTTAATGATGTCACAGTCCATATCTGTCACATATCATCAGATATTACCAAATAGGAGTCATTTAATGATGCCACAGTCCATATCTGTCACATATCATAAGATATTACCAAATAGGAGTCATTTAATGATGTCACAGTCCATATCTGTCACATATCATAAGATATTACCAAATAGGAGTCATTTAATGATGTCACAGTCCATATCTGTCACATATCATAAGATATTACCAAATAGGAGTCATTTAATGGTGTCACAGTCCATATCTGTCACATATCATAAGATATTACCAAATAGGATTCATTTAATGATGTCACAGTCCATATCTGTCACATATCATAAGATATTACCAAATAGGAGTCATTTAATGGTGTCACAGTCCATATCTGTCACATATCAGAGTATTACCAAATAGGAGTCATTTAATGATGTCACAGTCCATATATAATAATAAGAATTTGTTTTATGTCACATATAATAAGATATCAACACAAAGAAGTCGTATCATGATGTCACAATCTACACATCTGCCACATTTCTTAAGATATCGCCATATATAGTCATTTCATGATGTTTCAGTCTATATCTGTCACATATATATATATATCATACGATATAACCCATAAGAAGTCGTTTCGTGATGGCACAATCTATATCTGCCACAAATCAAAAAGCCTTAGCAAATTCGGTGAGCAACCTCAATGTCAAAATCTCGACCTACCACATGTAATGAGGAATTGACATGCCAACTTGTCAACAGTAATATTAATGGTCTGACAGTGTTAGGAATCGGTTGCGGGGTTTCATTTAAGGCCATAACGTCCATATGTTGGCCCGCGACTTACGCAGTGGCAACGCTAATGTTGAATGCAGTGGCTGCTTTCACATGCGCCTAGTCGGTTTCGTTTGGCCTATTGGAACGTGTGTTGTATTCTCTTCATGCTTTTATTGTCAGAATGACGACAACATATCTATCGACGATGTTTTGAGAAGAACCATAAGTACAGAGACAAAATAAAGTAATTAATTAAAATATAAAACAGATTTTATGAGTAAATAGCCACTTTTTCAACAATTTGAAATATAATGTTTTCTGTATATTTATAGTGTGACACACTGATCGATTTGTTTATAGCTAAGTGTATTGTTGGGTATGTTGTCCATGATATAACCTTATCTTGTTCATATAGCACAGATGTACCAATTTTGATAATAAACAATGTATGTGGTAATCTAATAAATTATAAATTAAGAAACTAACAAACAGTTGGGTTTTCAATCTTATATAAATAATAAATAATAAATAAATAAATAAAAATTTTTTTATTTTATTTTATTTTATTTTATTTTATTTTATTTTATTTTATTTTATTTTAATAATTATTTGTTGATTACAATAAATTTGCGTGAAAATAGTTCTCAAAGATGAATTTATTGTAATCAATGAATACTAATTAAAATCAAATCAAATCAAATGAAATGGAATTTATTTATTTATTTTATTCATCATTTATAAATAAATAAATACAGAAAATCAAATAAAGTAAATAATAATAAAAAATAAATAGTAGCAGAAGTTCTTTGAGAATTATTTACACAAATTTATTTTAATCAATGAAAACTTATTAAAATAAAATAAAAAAGTATTTATAAGTATTTAATTTATTTATTTTATTTTATTTTATTTTATTTTATTTTATTTTATTTTATTTTTATTAATTTAAAAGTAAATAAATTAAAAAAAAAAAAGTAAAGAATAGTAAAATAAAATAAAATAATTAATTACAAATGTATATATATAAATAGTAGCAGAAGTTCTTTAAGTATTATTTTAATGTAAATTCGTTGTAATCAACGAATTCTTAATACATAAATAAAATAAAATGTACTTAATGATTTATTTTTTATTAATTAGATACCTTTTAAAAGTCCGGTTATAGTATATTTGTGTTATGGCTTTCATTGGCTGAAGTCGTCAACCCGTTTTTTTATCCAATCAAATTACTTCATCACTTAATCCTGGATTTTCTCTACTTCATTGGAATTACAGTGTGTAACTTCACTTAAGTAGTTAATTCCACTTAACTGTAGTTAAACATCTAATTAACATGAAGCAGAGAAAATGCATTTTCTCTCACTTAATTCAACTTAAGCTGAGTTAACTAGAGTTAAGTTAATTTAAAGTCACATTAATGTGCTTAATCCTAGATTAAGTAGCGTTAATCCTAGATGAAGTAACTTAATCCTAGATTAAGTAGCGTTAATCCTAGATTAAGTAACTTAATCCTAGATTAAGTTAATAATGTGACTCAGGCATTCCATACCTGCATCATATGTGTAGTATTCGTCAGCAGTGGATTCTCTCTTCCATTTTCTGATTTGATAAAAAATGTTCAAATACAGCAATATATCTTTGATTTGAGTATTACATATTATACTTATTTAAATGTTTTAGCACTAGACCGCATTTCGGAATACAATTCCTCATCAGTAGTGCTTGCTTGGACCAAAATGTAAAATCAAAATTTTGTTCAAGGCGTTGAAAAGATATTCAACGGACCAAAATATATTTTACCAAATTTAGCAAAGGAAATACTTTGCATGAGGGACAAAGACTAAATATATGAATAAATGAAATAAATTTGTTGTGCAATTGAGTTTCTGCAAGCGACTTACCAAACATTCGACTAAGTCTAGTGCTGTAAAATTAAAACTGGTTTAATATGTAATACAACAATTAAGACCCGAAACTAGCGACAGGAGGCACTGTGATAAAACACATAGTAATTATGTCACTATACTAATGTTAATTTTACAGCACAATGTGCAAATCAAAACCCCAAAGCAAAATAAAAACATTGAAACTGGCAAACCAAGTTAAACAAGTGATCTCCACCAGGGGACGAGGTCGGGTGTTCCGGAAAGGTAAGCAGCCCCTGGTTAGTTAGTTACACCGGACATGCGTAAAATTGAAATTTAGAATAAAAGGAACATGGAACTATGGGAAGTCAAATAAGCAAGGGTAATTTTAATTAATTTGAACAGAAACATCATACTTGTCAACAATATTGTAATATTGTTTCTATATTTTCATATTTATTGACTTGGTATTGAAGAACTACTTTTTGGTACAATACATTTAAATTTC
Source organism: Anadara kagoshimensis (assembly GCA_021292105.1). NCBI lineage: Eukaryota > Metazoa > Mollusca > Bivalvia > Arcoida > Arcidae > Anadara > Anadara kagoshimensis. The sequence goes on along the minus strand of CM037874.1, from coordinate 4,915,190 downwards.
CTGCAAGTTAATATAAAATTTCTCAAAAACTAAGGTATACTCCCTCGTGCAAAGTATTTCCTTAGCTTAATTTGGTAAAAATATATTTTGGTCCTTTGGGTAGCTTTTCAACATCTTCAAATATTTTTTGTTTTATAATTTTGGTCCAAGCACTACTGATGAGGAATTGTATTCCGAAACGGTCGTCTAGTGCTGTAAAATTAAAACTGGTATAACATGTAATTTAAACCCCTGAGCCGATATCTCTGTTGGTGGCTGGTGCCCCGAGGATATCACAAACTCAGTAGGCAATAATTTCGTATTATTGTCAGAAATATACTATAATTGTCTAAATTTCCTGCAAGTTAAAATTAGAAATTTCTCAAAAACTAAGGTATACTCCCTCGTGCAAAGTATTTCCTTAGCTTAATTTGGTAAAAAAATATATTTTGGTCCTTTGCGTAGCTTTTTAACATCTTCAAATAAATTTGGTTTCATAATTTTGGTCCAAGCACTACTGATGAGGAATTGTATTCCGAAACGGTCGTCTAGTGCTGTAAAATTAAAACTGGTTTAACATGTAATTACTTTAGTCTCAATAAATGAGTTTTTGATGACAGGCCGGTAGAATAAGCATCCCTAACGATATTGTTAACACAGGAAACAATATTTTGGTTTGTCAGATAAACATTGTTAATCAATATTATCTGTTTGTAAATTGCAAAATTTCTAAAAAAAAACCCTAAGCTATGCTTAATCGTTCAAATCATTGTCTAAGGTAGATTTGGTAATATAAATTTAGGTCCTCTATTGTTTTCATTTCAACATCTAACATATATTTTAATTTCCACAATTTTGTTCCTAGCACTACTAATGAGGACGACCGGACAGTGCTGCAAAACTTATTATTTAAAATAAATAATATAATAAAGTGAATGCTTTTTGTGGTGAGAGTATCGGGATACTTTTACCACTCTCTTTCGGTTGAGACTTCAAATTCCGAATAAAGTCTCGCATTAGATGCATAAGTATAAATTATGATCTACAGGACCAACCAGAAAGTTAGGGTACCTAAAGTACAGCTTATATAATTTGACTCCATTTTGTAAACTATAATAAATTATTACATATTTTGTTATTGGGGTTGCAATATTTACTTTCTACTTGAAAGTAAAATATCTAGCAGATGCATAGTTTAGTATACAACCATTGGTAAGACAAGAAAGCTTTGAAGAGACAGGGAACGAAAACAATAAAATATAGAAGTAACGAGAAGTATTCATTGGCAAACCAAATTACTGTCGTTAATTAAGAAAAAATAAATTTTACACGACCATTTATCTATAGATTTTACTGTGATATTACTATGACAGGTGACTAAGTATAGTACAAAGTTAAAAGTGATAAACCTCCTATACTAAGGAAGCAAAGGTTGCTCCAAAAAAATGAATTTTATCAGTAGTTGAACAAGTGTTTGTTTGTGTGATTTAACAGAATATGCAGATATACCTGCTCAATTTATAAGACGAATAAATAAATAAATAAATAAATAAATAATGAATAGTAAAATTTTTCCTGGTTTGAAGGAAGTGTAACAGGTGTCTGAATAAATCAATTATCATAATTTGTCCAGTAGTATTTAAGTCTCATTTGGTCCAATTGGTGCCACATATCCCTAAGGTCTATCATCTTGGTAATAATAAAGGTTTTTCTTTTGACTATCTTTATACATTTACGTCTATAAAATCATAAAATAGTGTTTGAAAGTCAAAGCGAAAGTAGAATATGCAGTATTTATTTTATCTCGTTGGAAATCCCAACAGATATATTGTGATTATGGAGGTGACCGTTAAGAACGTTAGTGAGGCAGGGAAGACATATTACTATTTGTTTGATAAAAAAGATTTGAATCTTGCAAGTGTTCGCCGGATAATGGCCGAGGATGGGTTAGAAATACCTGATAAATTTTATTTTCTTACAAAGAATGGGAATGCCCTATCCAGATATCAGGAAGAAATGTTCACAGTTGATCAAATATATAAAGATAGAGAAATACTTTTAAAAGCTGGCAAAATCGAGAACGAGTCACTTTTGGATGACCCAAAAGAACCGGTAAGGCAAACATATACGTATCTGGGTACTGTTACAAAATCAGTTTATGTCATAACAAAGTTTTGGGTCCTCTGAAGAGACAGAGACTAGTTAATTTTGTGCGAAACGCTTTTTGTGGCAGAGTGCATTATATTTGAAAATCGAAATGATAAAACAGCAAAGATGACCGTATATATAGTATAATTAGCGGGAGTTTTATAATCACTGTATATTTGTTTTTATGACAGTTGTCTGTTTATAGTAATTGTCATGTCCTACTTTTGAATGTATTTTTTAAAAGCTCAAAAGTATCACATGCCAGTACAAAGACATGTTATTCAGCGCAATACAAACATATCTGTATTTTATACCAATGCATCACCTCCGCGTAAAAACGACACAATGAGATTTCACTTAAATAAAAAAACTACTTACATTACATTATACATTAAATGTTGATAATAATAAAATGTTACGTGGCTTTTGTGGATATCTTATATAGAAGATAGTTCTAGCCTAGGCTAAGCAATACCCTCTAAAAGTTTAATGATCACAAGATTGTTGATAAAATCATGATGTCTCTGTTTCCTAGATAGATTCCACGTCCCATAATTTCATGTGGCTTTTAATCTCAATTTTGATTTCAAACTTAGCTAGCTAGATAGGAGTTATCTACCCTTTCTAGAGCCACAGTCTCACTTTCCTGGCAAAATATCAAGCATTTGACTTAATCTGCCTGTGTCCAAAAGTTTTTACTTTGCTTAAAAGATTACTATTTGAAAATGGAATACGGATTTGTACTTATGTGACTGAATTACTATTTCCCAATAATATATTTCTTTCAGACAATGAAAATCTACATCATTGTTTTTGGCGCAGGGAGAACATTGACGCTCGATAAAATTAGAGGTTCCGACAGTATTTTGAAGTTAAAAACGTACATCCAGCACCTAGAGGATGTTAAACCGGATATACAGAACCTAATCTATAACACGATAGCGCTTAAAGATAACAAGACATGTTCGGAATGTGGCATTCGAGATGGAGCCATTATGCATCTAGTCACTAGTTTGAAAGGCAGTTAAATTATTTGTATGACCAAAACACTTGTGTGAATCATATAATTATGTAAACTTTTGATTTTGAAAGATTTTTGACACCATATCGCCATGTTTTCTGAGTCGATTTTATCTGACTTTTGAAGGAGATTTATAATCAGTGGTTCATTATATGTTAGTTTTGTTTTGTTTACTGATGGTGGTTGTTTCAATTGTTGGCTGTGGTTTGTTTTACGTAACCTTTGTCATTGTCGAGCATTGTACATGTAACATCTAGCTTTGTATGTATTTGTTTGATTTTATGATTATATGGTTTTTTATCTATGCAATTCAGTTTATTCGTTAACCAAGTACATAAATCCAAAATTTACGGAGCGACTTTATAAGTCCAGGATATGAGCAACGTTTTTATTCATTTAGAATTTAAGCTCCTTTATTGATAGTGTTTTACAAGATTTCTGGAAATGTCTATCAACACATACAATAATGTCTGAATAACTCGACCGTATCAGAATAAAAATTAAAACTAATACAAAAATAAAAATGTTTAAGTTAGATAGTGTTACAAAATGTCAACACTAGGTCTTTTGTTCTTCAGTTCTTTGTAATTATTATTTAGATAAATGTTTGAACTTTCAATGAAAATAAAAATTGAAAGAAATAATAAAAGCCTGATACCTTGACAATCTATATGAAACTTACTGGATATTTTTCATGAAATCCTTAATTTTGAACGCATTGCCTGTAACAAAGGTTGTTTAATTAAGGCCTTGAAAAAACACAACACCGGAAACTATTTCTTTTGATGTTTGTATTATTTCGAGACTTCTTCCAATGTAGAAAGTTTTATATTCTGACAATTTTTTATTGTGTGATGGTCATACACGGTTTGAGAATCTTCTGGCTGGAAGCTACAATAGTTAAATGTTTATTAAGGGCCACCTGACAAGGCTTTTGATGAATTTAAAAAAATACAATTTTTTCTCCATAAACAGCGAACCAATAATAGTTATGCTCCTTAAAGTTGATAGGGGTGTTCGTTTACAGTGTACATCACCTAGAATGACCTAGATTGGAATACTGTTTAAGCGCATCCTAGTATGAGAATGTTTCTCATTTGGCTTTACAAAAGTCGACGTTTTCATCAGGTACAACTTACGACCTTGATACAAGTGAAAAAATTGGACGTAAAATAAATTTAATGCACAAAACTCCAAAATACTATAATGTTATGAAAACAAACAAACCCATCATGTCCAAACCAAAATTCCAAAGCAAAGTAAAAACTATTCAGTTGATAATCTATGTTTAACACGTGAACTTTTATCAGGGAAGAATTTGCAGTTAACGTATTAGTCAATATATCGACCTTAACCAAGGAAATACCAGCCAGAAAACCCCCAAAAAACAACAAATAAATCCAATTTATATAATACACTTTATTGTGTAAATTATGTAAAAAAATATCTTCAAAAACAACACATATATGGATTTACAATTGATAAATTTTACATAAACTCAAAACTTCGAATTGAGACAAGATGGCGGACATTAACATTTACAAATATGTACACTTAAAACATCGGCTATCACATCTCATCCGTACGAAGTTAAAACACATGTGGATAAATGTCTTTATTTTCATTTTGCCGGTTGATTTCAGTCCAAGGAATGTGCATTTTGTGTTTTTAAACATTTAACAAAATGGGTATTCCTATTTTAAAAATACTGGAACATATGTGTTTACTATTCTAATTTGATTAAATTGTTGTTTCATAAATTTCATAAACCTTATCCATTTCAATGATCTTCCAGCTTGTAGAATCTCCGACACCTGTTTATTAAAGACATAGAAAATAATTCAACTCTAAACACACTGGCATTTGTAGTCGAAAAACTATGTATTTGGCAATAAAAACATATAGGTATGTGGTCTTTTTATTGCAACCATATTTATAATATTTTTAATGACAAATATTAAAACCCTACCCATGATGGAATAATATGAACATAAAACTTTCTTGGAGGTAGAAACGGTCTTATTCGAGATTTAAAAATAAAACTTTGAATGCAAAAGTGAAACGTGTACCCCGGAAAATAAAATGGTAAAACATATACACAGAAATATCACTAGTATTTGCAATTTGCCACGGGGAAAGGCTGAAATCAAGTTTTTTTATAATGGTGAAACATGCGGATATTTCAAAATGCATTTAATAATGCTGACACAAAATCGGTAAGACGGTAAACGAAATGCGCTATTATAAATTTATGCGGAGATATAATGCTATAACTTTCGTTTCCATGGATTTTTGGTTTTATTGATTTTATTAATGTAATTCTTACCTGGTGTAAATGTTGTATATTGTTTTATTTCTGGTGTCATTATAAATCTTGCTTGACAGAATTTCTCTGTATTTGGACTGGAATCATTTGAGTCTTCTGCTTTAATAGAAACCGTCCCTCCCATCTGCATAACAAAGAATGAATATAATTTATTAATACATACTTAAGATTTATTTACTGGTAATCGCAAGCTTTGTTTAAAAAGTGTGTCAGTTAGATCTTTAATGTTCTCCATTATGCAAGAACTGACCGCCTCGATATAAGTCAAAAAACGAAATAAAGGAAATGATGGAATCTATACTTCTTAATCACAATGTTAACCATCAAATTTTTCCTGGTATGTCCTCATTCGGTAGTTTGATAGGTTAGAACTAAGCGGACTGATAAAATGTTCATATCAAGGACAAACATAGCAGTCGATGTCAAAGTCTCGATCCCAGAGGCAAATAAAAAGAAAACAAAAACAAAAAACGTTAAGTTTAAAAATTGAAACTTCCACAAGAGAAGTGAGACCGGGGCTCTATAAGGGTAACCGCCTCCTTTCTAGCTAGTTTAACTCACCACATATGTGATTAAAATTGAATATTGAACATAGACTATGAGATGCAAAATATATCTATATATATATATATATATATATAAAGCACTCTGCTTTTGCTCGGAATCTCTTCCCTAGAATATTTATATACAAACCTTCAGTTTGTTTCCGTCGTTCAATTTGATCTCTTTAATCATAGCATCAAATGATATACCCAGTGACCCTAACTTTGCTGGTCCACATGACTCTCGGCTTCTGATGTACATTTCATTCTGTAAAATATTAAATGAATCTATAGAGTACGAATCCAGACTTTCAACGAAGTTAACAGTAATTTAACCTCAAACAAAATTGTGGATAAAACAAATGATTTATTTGTTAAAATGCACTTAAACGCCACATCAGTATTTTTACAGGTTGTGTGGCTATATATAAAAAACATACATACTTATCCATGTCCGAATCACAATCTAGAAGCAATGTAAAAACGTTAGAACTTACAAGTCAGGTTAGACACGTGAACTTCCACTAGGGAAGTGAGGCCGGGTGCTCATAAAGGGAAAGTACCCCCTGTTTAGCTACACACGCCACGTGTGTAATTAAAATTGTGTAAACGAAGTATACAAGTAAACAAAAGTATATCTACTGTGATAATTTTTTGTGTGTCATGTGCTGTTTCTTTCTATCAGTAAATTTAAACCAATGCTATCAATACAACTGTCGATACCGTTATCGCCATTGCAGTTTTATGGGAAATGACCGACATGTCTTATGTTTAGTTTCTACAAGAATGAAAAAATAAAAGATAAAAGTACAGTGCTTACGACAGTAGCGGATCTTAGTCAGTAGCGGATCATTTTTTAAAATAAAGTTGATTTTTTCCCTATCATTACGAGAAACCAATAAAATTCGGATATATTTCTGTAATACTGATAAATTTACTTCATTCTACATATAATTTATGTTAATAAACGTCCTATTATTTTAATTCTTGGTTTTTTCATGCGAATGTCATAAGCGTCTCAACGACACGGATGTGTTTTCCAAACACTTACTTTCGATTCGGACGACGTGTTCAATACTTTCATGATTGCAATAGCTATTTACAACCGTTAATATATTTTCTTTCAAGACATAAACTTTTATTGAGGTTTACAGTTCTTGACAATAAAAAATAAACCCGTTTTCCGAAGGGTGCAAGTACGGCAATAACGGATCAGCTGAGCTCTGTAAACAGGGGGCCTCTCTAAAGGCTAATCAAAATGGGGATTCGTAATATTTCTTAAGAAAAAAAAATTTTGCCCCTGATGTATATGTTGTAGTAAATTGTAAATAAACAATGCAGAGACTATTGGGGAACCAATGCCTAGCTTCCCTCCTTGACCCCATGAGAAAGATGGGTCCATTGTCATGCTATGCCGCTATCTTATTTATCATGATAATACCAGATCAATGGGCGTTTTAAAGAAACCATAATTATCATGCTTGAAGGATAATCAATATAAGATTCGAATATATTGAATTAATACATCAATTAATATCCAACCCTATATATTCTTTATACTTTTATGATTAAGACCATGAAAGTTTTATTCCATTCTATATTTTTGTCTGGTAACATTTTGGACATATGATGCACATTGTACACTCCCAATATGTATCGTTGTTTGTATACACTGTTCTTGTTAAAATAAAATCTTCATGGACAACAGTATGTAATAAAACATAAGGCACAATATTATTTTATTTTCTTCACCAATCTTTGCTTTTATATTTCAGTATTCAAGACAATGTTAATTGACTTAATTTATTATTACATTTATATCAGAAACCTGTTGATGATTTGTTTTTTTTATTTATTTAAATTATGTTTATTTGTTGAATATTACGGTTAAATTTTTTTTTATATTGTTTCATAATTTGTATTTTTTGCAATTGAATGATGAAAACTCAAACTAATCATGTTTTGAGTTGATTCCCTATCGTTTTCTTGACACTAGGTGGCGTGATCCGCTACTCACAAATTGATTCGTTACTGACGTAAATACATGGGATACAAAACGGGTGGATTACCCATACTTATAGTCGGACGATTTTTATCATCTAATCATAATTTGAAACAGTGGGGAAATGTCAATTGCTAGTACCAAAAAATTACAATCGGCTGCGATGATTTTTTCGGGGGGCAGTGAATATTGCACTAATGATCCGCTACTGCCGTAATCACTGTATTTGAATGATGCGTAGAAAATTACTTACTGCATTGAAATCATATGCGATCACTGAAGGAGAAAATCCAGTTTGTCGTGTGTTAGCTCTTGTAACAATTAAAACAACTTTCTGTGTTTCATTATATAATGCAATTTGTGGAACTTTTATTTCTTTTCCAGCTGCATTGGGAACCATGACATTCCAACTAACACGCTTAAACTGAAAAAAAAACGGAAGATATTTTATAATGTACAATAAAGTACTGTATGTATTTGCAAAATGCTATTTAAAATCAGCTATCTAAACGAACCATGAAAATATTATTTATTTAGCTTTGGCCACATCATAAATGTTTGTACCGTGATATCTAAGACTGGTAGGTAGCGTCGATTTATTCAGCCTTGTAATACAGAAATCATAGTTAGGCATATAGGACGCCCATATGGTTTTACCATGTACCTTCTCCAGGAATGTTTACCTATCATGCATATGGAGACGTCACCATTTATATAAATATATAACCAGGGAGTGTAAAAAGCCCAAGATATAGAAAGTAATTGGTTTCTAAACAGTTAAATAGCCTCAAAGTAGTGAAAAATGAAACAAATAGAATAAAAATGCAAGACATAATAAACACATATTAAGGCTTTAAGAATTAAACTCGTGATAACGACAGGATGTTGTCTAGTAGTCGTTTGTAAACACATTAAGGCAATTAAAGAACCTACATGTACTTTACGGAATTGAAAAACAGTTATTTATAAAACTCACATTTTTTGCTAATTGTCCCATTTTGCCTCCCATTCCTAGTCGTCCTATGAACCCTAAGCCTCTGCCTCTACCTGGACCAAATTGTGAGTTTACATAAGACACACACACAATTAAAACGGTCATAATCAAAATTCTGTTCATCTTCTTGATTTACTGGAAGCAGCTGAGTTGATACTTTCAAATCTTCTTGCTGTACTTGAAACTGTAAGACTTATAATGTGTTGTAAAATAGCTAAGGTGGCACATTTATATACTCTTTTGTTAATCGTCAACGGCCAGGAAACAAATAAAAATAAATCAACATTCCAGGAAAAATGCGCATGAATATTTTTATGTATTTGTTTCTTTTTTGACAGAGTCAATATCTGGGACACACTTTAATATTGAATTGAAGTCAGCGATCCTTAAACGCATATTTCTAGGAACAATCGTGATACTATCATACGTTGACCAGTTTCAAGGTCAAAGAAAACAAACCATAATGACGTCAATTTGTCATTCATAACTACACAAAGGTGGCCTTACTGTACTTGTTTTTGACACTGACGAGACACGTCAGTTAGATGACCACAATAAGAACAGGCACAGTTTCTGACCCTCAGGATTTACTAAACATGATAAAAATACATACAGTAAAACTGGTATATACTGATCGGCAATTGGACGTTACAGATGGTCTTTATTTAGTTAGTTAAAATATCATGCAAATGAGCCTTAAACACTGATTTTAACCGAGGCAGTCTTTATATAGAGTATGGCATAATGTTCAGCAGTATTTTCTATAAAGTATAGTTAATAAAATGCACAAATTGACAGCATTAACATGTTTTAAATCATAAACAATTAAAGACGCGCACTGCAGAACGTGTTTATATTGTCACACCCTAATTAAATGAAAAACTTATTCTTCCGGAGATCTAGGCATTTTGTAGTAATGGTCTTATATGGATTTGGACATGTATCACATAACTCTCCTGATTGTTGAAAGAATAAAACGGTGTAATATTTTTATATTACACAGGTACCCATGTAATATCACTTGATTGTGACGTAATTAGTTCTCATTGCTTTAAAGCGTGAGAAAATATTCCTACGCCATTCAAGTACTTCTTCTTACAACTTTTACGACGTCCAAAATGGCTGCATGTTATGTTGGGGATACCGTATAAGAAGACAGTGAAGGAATTGGTATAGTGAAAGAGAATATTTCCAAAGAGTTTGGTACATTCCATACTTTATGTAGAGCACAACAGTGACATCATTTACGTAGCGGTCGCGCCTACTGACGTCATATGGAAACTGTGTCAGTCTGTTGTTTATTTTTTAGTTCTTTAGGCTTTCCAGTTCTTTAAGAAGTTATTTTGATGGATAAGAAAATATAACGTAATTTAAACTTACATACTGCTTTTGTTTTTTTTATTTTAGGTGATTAATTTACTCTTACTATAACTAAATAGAACTATATTCTTACTTGCGCGGTTAATTTGGAGGCGATTATTCTGACCTAGATAGAAATCAGCTGTTTCTATATAGCATCAAATAACATGTACATGTCATTGTGTCTCGGTATTTTGAGTTATATGATATATAGAATCTTAGACTCGCGAGGGTTTAATATGAAATTTATTAAACTCGTTCAATAAATAAATATGCCACTCGCCAAAACTCGTGACATATTTAATTATTAAACTCGTTTAATAAATTTCATATTAAACCCTCACTGGACTAAGATCCTCTATATATGTCATAATTTTACTGTTAGCACTTTATAAGCAAGAGATCCTTAGACTTTAACCATCACTTGAGAATATATTCTGTATCTCCTTCAGGCAATTGCCTAGTAGTTAAAATGATCATTTTATTCATAACCTGCAACATTATTCATTTTATACCCATGACTATATAAATAGTTTTTTTTAACAGATAATTACTTTCCATTCAGTACGCTAATGCATCTGTGACCTTTACTTTTGAACCATGACTTTATTGTATCAAATACAACCATTCCAATCCATGTCCAAACAACAAGCCCAATCAACGTACACATGTAAAAACTTTGAAACTCGCAAATCAAGTAACACAAGCGAACTTTCACCTGGGAATTGAGACCAGGTGTTCCGAAAGAGTAAGCATCTCCTGTTAAGCTAGTTACATCGACCGCGTTTGCAATTAAAATTGAGAATGAAAGGAACATAGAACTATGAAACGTCAAATATGAGGATATATCCAGGACAAGCTTGGATATAGAGATATTAAACTTACTATTGTGCTGACGGCCAAAAATAGTTTTAGATAGTCTTGGTAAGCCTAGGCTTGTAATATCTTAATGCCAACAAGTTATTTGTAAGCAGCTCAAGTCGTTGTGTAAAGTTCCCGCAGTTTTTGGAAATGGTAGATATGACAATACCTACAATATGCTATTGTCTACATATTCAAAAGGTTTTTAGCTTTCAAGATACATTAATGACAATTGGTAATTTCCCCACTGTCATTTCTTTCTTTTTAACCGTATAGATACAATTGGTACATTTTAAAGAATGTTGTATATAAAATATATAAGGTAATCTCTTGTATGTTCATAGGAGAAGAACTGTTAATATTTTCACTATCACCCTTTAATTTAGGTCAGGCACGATGGGCGATGAGTGGTCGCAATATACATGTATCTCACTTGAGTCCTTTGCGCAGGTGAGCTTTAAGCTAAGTATAAAGTGTTTCCCTTATGTGCGTCTTATAAACAAATACGAATCAAGCACGTTTTAAAATGAACTAGGTTTAACCCAATAGTTATTGCAATTTTAATTCCGGTGTGCCAGTCGCGCTAAGGACTTTTGAAATACCATCAATTTTCTTCTTGACATATTAACTGGTAGAACAAAAAACTTCCTGACAGTCTTCTAATGCGGAAGAGCTGTCCACCGACACAGAATTCGACGCAGTATTTTATTAATAACAAGTAAATACATAGATTTTTATAATTAATTCTGAAATCAGACTGTTTACCATCAGTTGTTTATACATGGTGAAATCTGACCCCATATCAAACGGATATACAGGTATTGGTCGTGGTTTTATATGGCATATGAAATGGAGTTCATTATGTTTTATTCTGTTTATCATAAACTTTCACCATTTAAAATAAATACATGCATTACAGACATTTGTCCAGAATATCACACAAAATTCAACTTGACGGCAATTAGACTAAAATGCATTCCTCCAAATAATCCCATACGCATAATATTCCCCATCAGGCGAACTATTCTAAGGCCTAGAGATGTCATCGAAGGATTTTATAACTGATATAGTGATAAGATCTATTTGTTCTGAGTAGTCGGTCTCATATTGATATCAGACAGGTGATACGGCTTTTCCGACTGGGCGAGTGCGGTCGGTGATATGGATGGCGTCATTTTAGCCGTGTCTGAGCATGCAGAAACTACGTATTTGATAAAGTCATTTACATATTTTCTAGAAGTCCTCATATCTGTAACGTATTTAAAACTTGATTTCATGACAAAATGTTTGAAAAATTCTTATTTTCGATTAGATGTTTAAATCGCGACAACATACGAGAATACAATTAGATGAAATAGCAACTTAGGTGCATGGAGTTTGTTAACTTGGAGTTGTTAACCAACAGACTGAAAATATGAAATCATAATTAATCAGTAATAAACAATCGTTATTGTTTTGCAAGTAATATAAGAGGTTTGATATACATGCAATAAGGTGAAATAACAAAGATTTAGAGGAATATATCAAACAGAGCTATTAAGACGGACATTGGACATATGATATGTAGCCGGTGATAGAGCCAAATAAAACAAGTTCTCTGTTTACTTTCTTTACACAAAGTGTCTCAATTATTTATTTTTGAAATCACATTTCATCACATAGTATAATATAACATCACTTTACATTGCTATACTTTGGGATAAGGGTTCCTTGTGAGTTCTATTAAGACAGACCTTGGGTATATGATATGAAAAGTTCCCGACTTCAGACGGACATTGGATATATGATCAAAAGTTCCCGACTTCAGACGGACATTAGGTATATGATAAAAAGTTCCCGACTTCAGACAGACATTGGATATGTGATAAAATGTTCCCAACTTCAAACAGACATTGGATATATAATGAAATGCTTCCGACTTCAGTCAGTCGGGTATATAATAAAAAGTTCCCGACTTCAGACAGACATTTTGTATGGGTAATTGTGTTCACGGGTCCAGGCAGCAGGTGATTAGACAGAGACAATCGAATGCGGGATTCTGGTGGAAGCTGGATTGTCAGGAGAAAAACACCAAGCGTAAGCCCAGTAACGAATGTGGGATTGTGGTGGAAGCTGGATTGTTAGGAGAAAATCACCAAGCGTAAGCCCAGTAACGAATGTGGGATTGTGGTGGAAGCTGGATTGTCAGGAGAAAATCACCAAGCGTAAGCCCAGTACCGAATGCGTGATTGTGGTGGAAGCTGGATTGTCAGGAGAAAAACACCAAGCGTAAGCCCAGTAACGAATGTGGGATTGTGGTGGAAGCTGGATTGTCAGGAGAAAATCACCAAGCGTAAGCCCAGTACCGAATGCGTGATTGTAATGGAAGCTGGATTGTCAGGAGAAAATCACCAAGCGTAAGCCCAGTAACGAATGTGGGATTGTGGTGGAAGCTGGATTGTCAGGAGAAAATCACCAAGCGTAAGCCCAGTAACGAATGTGGCCGGATTGTGGTGAAAGCTGGATTGTCAGGAGAAAATCACCAAGCGTAAGCCCAGTAACGAATGCGGGATTGTGGTGGAAGCTGGATTGTCAGGAGAAAATCACCAAGCGTAAGCCCAGTAACGTAACTTTTTCAAACGATCGATGTGACCGAGCAGTCCAGTCAATTTATACAAATAGGGGCATGCCTCAAGTAATTGCAACAGAAAATATTTTTATGTATAATGTGATGGTGTTAGGGAAAGTAATTTTTCACCAAAAACATTAAATTTTACCAACTAAGTTTCAATTCAGTGTCAATAGCACTTTCTATAATAAAGGTAGTTATCTCTGTATTGTGAGCCTAAATTTCACAGACAAATATTCTCTGCTAATATATGAAGAACAGCATATAAATCAGATATGAATTTATATAATAGAAGACTTTATGCAAAACGGAACTAAAATGTTCACAAAAATGATAAAATAGGTGTATCTCGGGTTAAAAACATATTTTCTATACTCCTACAGCACTGTTCTGTGTATTCTGGCATTAATTCTTCTTTACTAAAAATATTAGATTGTGAAAGACTAAAAATAAAATGGAACTGAATTAAAATGGACTGACCATTTTACTTTAAATGATCCCAGAAATGTTAAATGTACATATGATCATGAAATCAATTCTCATTGGCTATTTTCCGTGCCTTTAATTTGCTTTACATTTTGTTCAAATAGCAAAATATATTATGATGATGGGACTAAATCCCCTTCTGTTTTACAAGAGTTATGTCCCTTGCCTATAGAACATTCCCATAGAAAATTAAAATTCCTCAAAAATGGCTTTCTTCTTATCAGATTTTTGAAGATTTTTTTAAATCACAGTAACAAAATCTATTATGTTGCAATCAGTTCGTTCAGAATGACTGGAGTGAGATTCGTACCTGAAGAAACTACGTTTATAACAACACGAAGTATAGCCATAAAGTGAAAGTGAAAGTAGAAAATCCATTTTATCATTTTTAAATATTGACGACAAGCTTTAATAATGGAGGTAACCGTTAAGAACATCGATGAAACAGGCAAAAGACATTGCGTTTTCCTTGATAAAACAGATTTAAAGCTATCACGTGTTCGCCGGATAATGGTTGATAATGAGTTAGAAATACCAGAGTTTCATTTCGTCACCAAAAATGGAAATATCCTGTCCAAAAAACAAGAGGGAATGTTTACAGTTGATCAATTATATAAAGGAACACATATTCTTATTAAGCCTGACGATATCACTGGGGCGTGTCAAGAACCTGGGTCCAGTAATCCTACAGCAGAAAAGGCGAGTATTTAAAGGGAATAGTTTAGTATATACCACGCGTTTTCAAATTATACAGCAATGATCGGAACATATAAGTAGGTCATTAGTTTTATAGTACTCTGACCGTTCTACACTCTTGCATAGTCATTTCTGATTTATTTGTGTCGGTTCGACTTTTGGACCGACATTCCATATGACTAACAAAAAGGTTACAGTCTCTTTAAACGAATCATTACATGTTAAATAACAAGTGTCATTACTATTTTTGTAGTTGTAACTGTAACAAAATGTTAAATTTTATTGGTTTACTGGAATTTACAAAATGTGTGTTAAAAATACGTGTTACAATAAAGGTAAGGCATGTAAAAAGTTGCACGACGTAAAATAATTTCTGAACTTTTTTCATTATTTACAGACAATGGTAGTATTTGTCCAAAAATCGAGTAACGGAAAAATTATAACTCTGAATAACATCAAAGATTCAAGTCGAATATCTGATTTGAAAACACACATACAGCACCATGAAGACATTCCATCTGATCAACAGAGACTTACCTACCGAGGGAAACGTCTGGAAGATCATCAAACATGTGCAGAATGTGGTATTGGAGAACATTCTACTGTACATTTATTTCTGATACTAAGAGGCAGTTAAGCTCGTTATTCTGTGTTCGATATGGGTAGCATAAACTATATACAAGCATGATATATTCTTATTCAATGCTATATCAGATGCGAACATGTTATATATAAGGTATAAAAACGAACACACTACTTATCCTCTGTACTTATAATAACATTAAAATGTTACCTATTTTACTTACAATGTCTTGAACTTTATATACACCGCACAGTGCAATTAATATCTTGGCATTTCATTTGAAAAATAGAAACATTTCATGATGATACATGCATATGAAAAAACAATTTGAGTTATGGGCTTAGGTTTCTTCCCCAATTTAAACAAAGAATGCTTCTTTTTCTGACAAATTAATAGTAAATATTTTAGTTTATTCTGAATAAAATAGTGTGTTTTAGATTACAAACAGTTTTTTGTTTTAAAAAGGCCAAATAATTTTGTTGATATGTTTGTAAGTCGGCCCAGTTTGGAACACGTTACAGATTCAATTCCGTGCTTGGTCCGATTGAAGTCTCGATCTATTCTCGTCATCTTACCTCTGACCAAATACCATATATCGTATGCACTTATTGGAAATCGTAGCATATGTATCTGCGTGTCTGCATGCATCATTGACAAATATTTTGGACTTGACTTCTTAAACTACTGGATAGATTAGTTTGAATCTTAATAAGAAGAATACATAGATCGGTGTTATTTGGCTTTTAAGTGTGTTGTCATGGCTAAAAATAGACTCAGGTGACCTGAGTGTCCAAACGTCTTAAATCATGCATTATTTTAAAAACGTGGGCAAAATTAGGAGAAATATATAATGTGAATGCGATATTTAGTTTCTCCAGGGTCTTTAGTATATATAGTTTGTTCTTTTCGCGAAAACAACAAAAATGGGTTACGCCTTTTTGAACATTTGTGAAGTATAGAGTTATAATCCCGTTATTTAACACAAACAATCGATCAACCACAGTCAAAAATTGATTCACAAACATGCCGGTGCAATTCCTAACCAAAATCCCAAAGGAAAAGTAAAAACTTTGAAAACTGGCAAATTAATTTGAACACATGAACTTTCACTAGGGGAGTGAGGTCGGGTGCTATTTAAAACGTTATAAAAGTAAAAGTATATCTCTAGCAGATATGTTCAACTGGCCAGCGTATATCGCGGTTTGACTTTGTGTCAGAACACAAGCCCCAGATTTTAATTAAGATTTTCCTTACTGTGACATGGTATTACAAATATAGTTTTAACAAAAATAAAATATAGAATGATACCTAAAATTTCAGAATATCATGAAAACTAACAGAATTTTCAGATTTTAAAGGATCCTTTGCCGGATTTAAGTTAGGGTTTATGATTCAATTAGGTTTTACGTCCAATTCAAATGTATATAATAATAATAATAATAATAATAATAATAATAATTTATTATAGTCTCATCACGGTATATACAACATATAAAACATTGGAAGCACACATAAAATATATAAATATGCCAATCTGAACAGTTATAAGAGATTTTAAAATTATAGAGACCCTTATTAAAAACCTGTCATATACATGTACATAGTAAAACAACTGCTTATGAATATAAAAAATGACTACGACGTAATAAAACACTTCTGCAGAACTTGACAGCACTTACTGAAATACATATCACTGTGGGCTAAATCATACATAATTTGTCAGAATCGCTTAAAAGGTCAAAACTAAAACCATAAATAAAACATCTTCTAAATCATCATATAAAACGCAATGTAAAATAACATGGGATTCCGATTCCACACAATTTACACAGTTAAAACAAGTACGGTTTTCTAATGGGATACCTTTATGACTCCCTGTCTCAATACGAAGTGGTGATATTCCACTCATAAATCGTGTCAGGGCACCCCTCTGTGCATGAGATAGAAAACTGCTAACATAGAATTCAGTATAAGAATATTTTTAAAAGCTCTGTATGTCCTTAATTTATTACCCCCGGGGCCACGTTTAGCACAATTTCGATTTAAATCATCTAACCAGTCTGCTATATATAAATCCATGTTATCGTTGGAAACTAACTTAATTAAATGTTTAACGTCCATCTCACAGTAATTTGTAATGCCTAGAGAGATAAACTTATTATTAACAAAACTATTCCAATTTTTCACGTTATGTTTCAAGTTTTCTGCCCACAAAAACAAACGTTTATTAAGTCTATAATCGTCCATATCACAGAATCGCAGAGTCCTATTGGAGTCTTGGATTACGGTATTAGATACATAGCGCCTTAAACGCCCAAATGACAGAGCTACGTATAAGTTATTATTGGAATAACACTTAGTGAAAGTCTTAAATGGCAATCCACCTGTAGATTTAAATTTTGCAATGGGAAGTCCAAGGGCTCTATTTGCCGAGGCTGCTACACGTTTCGCTGTAAAGGAATAGTCTAAATGTTTATGTAATAACACACCAAGATATATATACATAATGGTCCACAACAGACACAGAATTACCAGCACAAGAGATTTTTGCTAATGTCATTCTTATCGATGAATTACGAAAATGAACTATATTTGACTTATCGAAGTTAATTGACATCTTATTATTCGTAGTCCATACTTCAAGTTTATCAAGAAGTAACTGTAAATCCGACGGAGATTCTGCTAATAAAACCAAGTCATCAGCATAAATAAAAAGTTTATAATGTCAGTTCCTATTGTTACACCTACTGATAAAGTATCTAGAAAAGAAACCAAGTCAATAATATATAAATTGAATAACAGAAGTGAGAGAATACAAGCTTGCTTTAAACCACACTTAACTTGAAACCAGTCTTACATAAATTTATTAACTCGAACACAACATTGTACATTAGAATAAATTGATACCAAAGCATTATACATATAACCACATATTCCAATATTTCGCAATTTATCAAAAAGTAAACATTTATTTCACTTAAATCCAGACGACACTAGCTATAGGCGAAGTGTCAGGAAATTTGATTAGCAGGGAGTGTTCAGGGCAATGTGCAGGGAGTGTTCTTTAAGGTGCCGCACCTGACGTGATACGAGATATCGATTTTTAATGTCTCTTCCGAAGAACCCCATGACTTCATTTTTTTTTATGCCGAGTGCTTGGCGAAAGAACAGTTACTACCTTTTTTTAAAGTCTTGGTCAGACCCCGAAGCGAGCACTTTACCAACTGAGCTACAGAAGTGGTTGCTTATTAAGTTAAGGAAAATCTTAGCTAAGAAATGATTTTTAACTAGGACAAGTTACTTAAAACTGAATTAAAGCTAACCAATAATTACATTATAATTAGCATGTAAAATATCGTTGTGCTAATTACGGTTAAATTACTCGTGAATCAAATCATGGTTTGTGCAACTGAACGGTGGTAATCCCAGTATGCTTGCTTGTTTTTATTTCCGTGGGAGTATTATGTCATTTTCATATCCGATAACAAATGACGTTTTAGCACAAAAATCTCAAGAGATGTGTATACTTTTTCAAATTTCAGAAAACAGAATCTTTACTATGATTTAAAAGAAAATTTTATGTTTTGTTTAAGCGGAGTAACATTAATGATACCCTTTCCAAGCTTTGGTGTTACGATTTCCGTGAAGATATGATGCCATTTCCGTGTTACTATGATTCCTTGTTGACATTGTTCACTTTCCATTTATCCTTTAAATTTCATTGGTTAAACGTTTGAAAACATGTTTCGTTTAGATGGTTTTTCCAATCCATTGTTGAATTGTAAATACAGGAACACATATAAGTCTATTTCTTTGAATTTGATCATGTATTGTTTTCGTTTTTGTAGATTCAGTCCAAAGAAATTCCACAGAACTTGCAATAAAAATGAATGTCGGTGCTTAATGGTCGTGTAAAATATTTCCGAAGAGTACTGAGAAAAATCTATTTGCAGTTGGATTTGAGTTGAGTAATGGCGTTTGACGTCCAAGTCAAGAATATTTCACTTATATCGAGACGTCGCCAACTATAGGCGAAAGTGCATAAAGGATTTTGTGTGTGCGATGCGCTGATGACATTATACAGCAAGGTTCTTTATCGTGCCACGCTTACAGTGATACGGGACCTGGTTTATTTTAAGTTTCAATCTGAATTAACCGCAATTCAAAATAGAAGATCACACAATAGGAAACGTTATCTTTCATAATAAATATGCTGTAATTCCAGCAAGTAAACCATGTACCCAGCAAGATGGACTGTTATAATAAGAACTAAGTAATGAAAGAAGTGTTGGTTTAGTCAAGGCAGTGTTAAAGTTGTAGAATGCACAGGATGACAAGGCTGGTGTTTATCTATGGACCAACTGTTCATTTCAAGGTTAACCCAGTTTAGTTGCCGAGTCCCGGTCAGACCACATGTGGGAAAGTGAATTTTCCTTGCGATTGGCCTTTACTGGTTCACCCAGTGTCAGTATAATGTGACTGGGGGAGTGTATGCTTGCCTGTGGCGTACTGACTCGGTGAGCTAGCACCTTAAAGTCGCCCTGAGTGCGCGCTTATACAAGGCAGACCATAAACACACTGGCACTTCACATGCATACACGAACTTGTTCATAGATTAATTCATAGATACTAATAAAGTAGTTCTCGTCGTGAATAGCTAAAGAATTGCCGATGCGACGTTAAGCAACATTCAACAACAATAACAACAACAGTTCATTTGCCGGTGCGCAACCATTTGGCTACTGAGTAGGTAAGAGCAAATAAGAATCAAATGTATATTTCCAACATATCTTGATATAGAATAAACAGTCATGTTTTGGATTACAATTGCAACCCTTGAATAAAGGAAAACTAACATTCAATCCTTTTCCATTGTTCAAGTTTATCTGTTCAACTACAGAGTTAAAACGGTTTTTAGTAGTACAGTGTCCCTAACTCGTATGGCTCACATCTCAGTCGACATCTAATGTACATTGACTGCCGTTAATAGATGAAATGTATTTTACGCCACAACGGCATTTTTGCAGCTGTTCATATTTGCCTGAAGATTGCCACCATAAGTATGAAAGTTTATGAACTATTTTTACCATCATGTAATAATTTATTTTGGACCTCTCTCGAGGTAACAGTTCTTCTATAGATATAATGCCCTAGTCGATATTCGTCAATCAATGTCAATGGTACACGTGTTTTTACGATTCATGTTCCTCGCGAGTGGGGATTGTTATGATTCGAACTAAAGAGATGAGGTGCGCTTAATACGTAATATTGGCATAAAACATAGTCGCCATACTTATCGGCAATATGCGTCCGTCTAATTTCTTAATTAACTGGTTGAACTCGCTGTCGATACGAGAATTCTCGGTGATTTCTGATCATGTTGCAGAATCCAAGAACATAAAAAGAGATACTAGTAGTATGTTACATATTATACCAATGGTAATTTTACAGCACTAGACGGCCAATTTGGAATACAATTCATCATCAGTAGTGTTTGGACCAAAACTTTGAAACCCAATTTTGTTTTAAGGAAACCGGGTCAATTCGGTCAAGAAGCACAACAGGAATTTACTCAACTAGAAAATGATAATTGGATAACTAGAAAATAATAATGGGATAATTTTCTTAGCGAATGTACACCTAAATATTACAAGAACTGATGGCATTGTTACTGATTTATACAAA
Organism: Anadara kagoshimensis; assembly: GCA_021292105.1. NCBI lineage: Eukaryota > Metazoa > Mollusca > Bivalvia > Arcoida > Arcidae > Anadara > Anadara kagoshimensis. The sequence goes on along the minus strand of CM037874.1, from coordinate 4,893,900 downwards.
TATAGAGATTTCTTTATAATGCAAAAACTCAAAAACATTACAAACTTTTTTTGGATAGATATACTTACAACCTGGATAACAGTTTAAAACTTACAAAAGCTATCTATACTTGTAAGTATTTTTCATTTTGAATCTGAGGCCTGTCCAAGTGCATTTAACTTGAAGCAATGATGATTTCAAATCATATATCATCATCAGTAAAATATTGGAAATAAACGGATAAATTGATAAATATCTCCTTTATCGTAGTTTTGAACAATTGTTTTTCTTTTGATTTTATCTGGTTTACAGTGGCGGATCCAGGATTCTATGTTGGGGGGGGGGGGGGGCACACTTATAAATTTTCAAATTGTGTTTGGAGACAACGGCTCTGTAAAACAGTTCCTATCCCAAGTTGTATACTAACTAGTGTCTTGAGGAAGGAGCAGGTGATGGTTGCGACATTGATAAGTGGTATAGTTTGGCTCGTAAATTAACCTTACATTACCCATGATTCTATGTTGGGGGGGGGGACACACTGACAAATTTTTAAATTGTGTTTGGGGACAAAGGCTCTGTAAAGCAGTTCATATCCATGTTGTATACTAACTAGTGTGCTGAGGAAGGAGCAGGTGATGGTTGCGACATTGGCAAGTGGGATTTTTGGGGTCTTCGGAGTTTATTTTCAGATTCACTCAGAGGATTTAAGAAAATCATTTTTCTAGGGTGTTTTCTAGCATATGCATCCACGATTTCATCTAGGTTAAGAGGTATATCTTTGTGAACAAATAAGAGAACTAAGGCATTGAACCTGTCCCCTCCCATGCTCCTTTCAGCACTTTTTACATATTTCAAAGAAGAGTTTGATCGTTCTACTCCGCTTGTTGTAACTGAGTGTAAAAGTAGCAGATGCAGAATAACATTGATATTTGGGAACATTTTTGGAGTAAACACACTGCTCTGTAGAGTATCGGTAATAGAACTTGGTTTCTTTTCTTCATTTCTCCATGTCTGATTCCAAAGTTTGATTTCTTTGGAAAAATTGTCAGGTGAAGGCATGTCAGACTGGAATAATTCTAAGATAGATTCAGTAGTTTGTTGATCTAGATTGACTAGATTGCTGGGAAGGAGATTTAAAGTTTTTACTGCTTTATGTGTGAGGTCATTAAACCTCAAGGATAGTTGCTGATTTAATGAATCTACAAAAGGAAGATATATATTTAGGCGATAATATTTAGATGGAGAGTTTGCAGAAATGTTGGACCTTTGGGTTTGACGACCACATATTCTAGGAATTGAAATTGTTGTGTTTGCTTTGTTTGCCATTACGACACAGGTTTCAAAAAGGGACTCGAACTCCCTTGTATTATTTCTTGCCTCAGTTATAACATTACGTACATGAGAAACCATTCCATATCCCTGAATGACATCAAGAGAGGTACCTTGAAGCTGAACACTTAAACCTCTGATATATCCAAAGAAGTGGATGACCGTGTTAAATGCCACTATGAAAACCGAGTCAGTAATTTTCTTCATAAGACCATACGCTTCACCAGATGTCTTCGTGTCCCAATCAGTCTCTCTCATGGATATATTATCCAAACACTCCAGAATGCACTCGTACAGTTCGTGAAATTCTATGAGTGTTGTATGTTTTTCAACCCAGCGTGTCTGACAGAACAACTTTATTTTCTTTTTCTTCTTCGCATTATCTTGACGCAACATATTCCACGAGTCAATTACGGCTTCTAGTCGTCTGCTCCGATTTGGGGAGTATTTAAAGAATATGCCGATCTGTTTACTAGTGTCTAGCATACTAGAGATGGACTTCTTTGACATTACAAGCTTTGCAAAGAGCCAAGTTAAGATCATGACTGCAACAGTAGAAGTAAGAAGCCTTGGGTGACAACTGAATAAATCTCGCAGCACAACCAGAATGCTTGCCTGCCATGTTACCAGCCCCATCCATTGTTTGTGATCGACAATTTTGTATGTCAAGGCCTAACTTGGTGAGACACTCAACAACATTATTGCAAATAGCTTCTCCAGTTATCTTCTCACAAGAGACAAATTCCAACAATCTCTCTATTGGTTTGTTGTTTTGAGTATAACGGACAACTAATCCGAGCTGTTCCCAATTACTGCTGCCCGTTACTTCATCACACTGATATCCATAAAATGGACCAAATGGTTGAGACTTTATTTCGTCAACTATCAGAGACTGAATATATTCTTTTATACAAAGCAGTAGCTCATTCTGAGCAGTCTTAGAAGTATAGCAAGCATTCTTTGCGCATGTTTTTAGATGGTTTTCAATTAATCTGAGTTGATTAAAGAATGAGAAAAAAATCTATTTGGGACAATAAACTTTATTGTCCCAAATAGATTTTTTTCTCATTCTTTAATCAACTTCTGTAGAGGACTAGTAAGGACTATTTTTTATATAATAGGTAGAAATACTATTGTAAAATCACTGCTTGGTGTTAGTTTTCTACAAGACCACTAGGGATTTTTTTTTTTAATATAATAAAAAATTATAATTGAACAATCAATTTTACTCGTTTTTTAAAAAAAAAAAAAAAAAAAAAAAAAAAAAAAAAAAAAACTTTTAAAACTATTGGTATTAATGAACCAGGCCCCGGTTTCACAATCATTCCTCAGCTAAGATTTTCCTTAACTTAAATCTTGCAAAATTTCAAATCTTCATAATTTTGTTAATTTTCAAGATTTTCAGGAATTTAAGGTGTTATTTTTAAGATCACCTTAAGATTAAAACATTTGCATTTAGTTTTGACAAAAATATTCATCAATAGTTCCAAAAAGATAACACAAAAATTTACTAAATTTAAGTTAAGGAATGATTGTGAAACCGGGGCCTGGTCCCTAGTTGACTACACAAAGTGCATGACTAAAGGGGAGTAACTCTAAAATATTGCATCTGATCTTTGAACTCTCATTGATAAGAAGACAAAAAAGACGATCATGGCCGGTGTTGGAAGTTGTCTGCTACGAACTGCTGCAAAAAGATTTGGCAAACGTAAATATAAACCGCAAATGTGTCGAAATTATCCAGCTCAAGAATGGATACACACTTTTCAATAATCCTTGTCTAATTGTTTAAAACTAACCGGTTTTACACCAGATACTCGTGTGTCTGCCGGTGGAAAGGCTTACCACCACCCCCCTTCCCGTTGGCAAGTTATGCAACGTTTAATTGGTAAATTTCGGAACAAAGTAAAAAAAAGTGATTATATACAAAAAAGAGCCATCCCTACAAATATCAGGAGAACATCAGTAGAGCATGAATATTGAATATAATCTAGTTATGCAACCTGGTTTCACATGCAACAAATTTATCAATTTTCAAGATTCTAAAATATGAGTCTTGCTGGGTATTTATTTGAAGAAAGTATAAATCATTGCATATTATTGATTAGATTGTCTAATATTGCCAGCTGGCCTACACATTTATACCCTTTCCAAAATCATTGTCTATTGTAACTAGGGCTGTGTATTGGAGGGGAAGTTCCGATACGATACGTATCACGATACACTTACTGTAGGAACCATTCTGTTGGTTACAGTGAAATACTCTTCATATCCATAGAAAATCAAGTAAATTTGAATAAAGATGGACATTTTTCACTTACTTGTACCTAGTCTTAACAGAAAATCTGTATGCGCATCCGCGACTAGCCCAGAATATATCTGCACAGGGTAAAATGTTGACGCTATGGGGATTTAACATGTTGAAAAACCAGGCAAATGGCGGATTTTGTTGCGCATATGACGTAAAACGTCGCACAGACATCACTTTCGGTGTAAACTTCGCCATTTTCACCATGCAAAACCCCACAACGCCAACATTTTCCTTTCTACAGACATGCTATATGACAATCGCCGATGCGCATACAGATTTCCTGTTACGACTAGGTACTAGTAAGTGAAAAATATCCATCTTTATTCAAATTTATTTGATTTTCTATGGATAAAAAGAGTATTTCACTGTCACAAACAGAGTGGTTTCTACAGTAGAGCGATACACAATATGTATTGATGATACAGATATTTTTTATCTGTGTTTGACTTTGAATTGAATTGCTTTAATCTGATAACATGAATAATTATCGCCCCTGATACTTTCTTAATTCTGCTATATGGAGATAAGGCAACGTCGGTACTCAGTACACATGGTTCTGTACTTTCTGTTTACATTGAGCAAAATGAAATGTGGATGTGCGCTTATTTCTGACGACTTCCAAACAATTTATTTTCAATGTAACTTAATAATTTAACAAGAAATAAGAATAAAGAAAAAAAAAACCCGATAGTGACGGATACGACAATATTTTAGTGATGACAAAACCGATAGTCGTATCTGTTTAAAATATTGGTACATACTGGTATAGTGATATATCGATACAACTTTAATTGTAACTGAGTAGTCAACTGTTTCATCCCTCATTTCTGTCCTTACAGTATAAATTAACCATATTATTTACCTTGAAGCATATTGCCAGAAAAGGACTTGCCCATGTACTATGTGATACCCCTTGACACTTGTGCAGAACAATCACATGGATATGGAATCATAATACTTCACATTTATGTGAAAACAATGTTGTTCAGGAAATTTGCGATGTAAATGTTTTCTAAAATGCCTCACACAACTGTTAAAGGGATTTGATCATGTACAGCAGTGAACCATGTTGCTTGATTGTTTGATTTATATATCATTTAATCATCTATATTTACCATATATATCATTTGATTATCAATCACGCATAAAAGACCAGAGTTTAGTTTCTGAACCAGTCAAATACAAAATGAAAAACTTACAAATATTAATAATGCTCAATTTGTATAACATTTAGAATTGTGTGGTTGTGGCCTTCCTGTTTCATGCAAACTTTACATACCTTAAATTTTTTCCTTTGGTTATTTTCATATGTTTTAATTTACAGATGGTTTGTCACAGATCAGAACAGTTTCTAGCTTGGTTGAGTTACCAGAGACACATGAAATGTTAAGGAAGACATGTAGAGACTTTGCTGATAAAGAATTAATTCCTATAGCTGCCAAACTTGACAAACAACATTTATTCCCAACTGAACAGGTGGAAAACTTTAAAAAAAAAAAAAAAAAAAAAAAAGAATTTGTTATATTTATGTTCAAATGTTCTGAATTTGTATGTGACTGCAATATGAGAAAAATATAAAAAAAAATCTTGAGACATTTAAGGATGTTGGTTGTTTTTAAGCCAAAGGACTATAAATGAAAAAATGAATCCAAAAGCCATTGGCTTAGAGTCTAGACCATGTACAAATTAGAAAATTCATTGGTCAGGGGCGACGGTATTTGCCCATGCTCAATTTATGCTGTTTGAAGAAAATATTAAAAGAATCTAATTGAGACCATGCTTTAATAGAATATTTTTTATGTGTTGATTTTATGCCTTGGATCTTATCTGAATTAAAATAAGCATGTTGTATATAACAAATTTCATGATTTTACCAAATTCACACATGTATTTCACAGGTTAAGAAGCTAGGAGAGCTTGGTTTACTATGTGTAGATGTCCCAGCCTCAGAGGGAGGAACTGGCCTTGATTATCTAGCCTATGCTATTGGTATGGAGGAAATCAGTAGAGGGTGTGCCTCTACTGGATGTATTATGAGTGTTAATAATGTATGTATTATTATAACCCCCCACACACACACATATACCAAATGTACCAGTGCATACCCACATGGAATATTATGTATCCATTCTATTCTGCACCTGAGCATTTATTCGTTTATTATACAGTTACTTTTGTTTCTGAGCAATAAGTTTTAGAACCTTGAATAAGTTTTAAATATTCATAGTTACCATGCGATGCCATACATTATAATGATATTATCACAGTTTCTACAGGTATTTTTTAAGTTTCAGTCAAATTGACTTACTGGTTATGTTTGCATTCTAATTTAAAGAAAAGGTCCGATAAGTTGGCAACCAACTGATTATTTTGTCTTAAAAACCCTTAATTGAGCCTTCTGCTATCCATACTACATGTATGTTGGTGTCTGAGAAATAACATTTTTTATTTTTAACCAATGCGTATAAAACTGATATGTCTAGATAAAACATAGGTCGAGTTTGAATTTGAATATACATTATTTTGTTTATATGATTCTGGAATTTTTGCTGTTTGTTAGAAAAATTACCATACAGGTCTGATAGTCTTGATACAGTGCCTGGATATAAAGCTCTCCAAAATTCAGTGCCACAGAAAAATGTTGCTCATGTCAAATTATAAATTGTTAAGTGCAGTATTTTGATCATGTTTCTGACCAGGTAGTTTGTACTTCTGCCTGGAATCAGAAATTAACACTGGTCACTTGATGAAGCTTGCAGACCCTATTAGACAATGCTTTGTCTGGCGTTTTTTTCATATTCACTGACGCCCTATTGCATAACACAGAAATATTTGAACTAAATTTCAATTTGGTTTTATTTTCAGTCACTTTATCTAGGACCAATACAGAAATGGGCCACACCAGAACAAAAAGAACAGTTCTTAACACCCTTCTTACATGGTGAAAGAGTAGGATGCTTTGGTCTAAGTGAACCAGGTAAGACTGAAAATATAATAAATTCTTGTCTTAGGAGGCTTAGTCTTTCCTTAAAATTTGTATTGATATTGGGTAAAATGATAGAATATTGAAGCATGGGGGGGGGGGGGGGGGGGATTGTGGTACATTAACCTGTAATAACTAAAATGCTCTATGGTCTTTAGACCAAAAAACAATTGATTATTGATACAAATTTGTTTATTTTTGCTCAGTTTGTTTCAAAGTTTGGAGAATTTTTTACTTTACTTGAGTAATTTTGTTATTTTAAATGTTTCACAAATGTTTTAATAGTCTCAAACATTTGCTTTTGGAGCCCAATACTTAATGAGTATGGTTCCATCAATTCTATGTCAATGGTAACCCATAAGAAACAAACAAACTTAAATACTAAACATATTAATATTGTAAATAAATCCTAGTCTGAATTGACCCATCTTTAAATCCCCCACCTTTCAAAGACAGTAATTATGTTTGCCTAAAATTACTACCGAATAAAGGTAGTATTCCCTTAGGGAAAAATGACTAAACTTTCCCAAATTGATCAATAAATTCCCAAAACAACAGTGATATACTAGCAAATCATCAGTAAATATAGTTTTCCTTACCCACAAAATGTTAGATATTGTGAAAATATAACATCTTTGCAATGAGGATCCTACGCTTTTGCAAGCATGTCATACAGTTTGCTGTTTCAGAACTTCAAATTTTACCAATTTAAAAGACAGAAGGTAGTTTTTAAAAATGTGACAAAATCACTTAAAGGAAGGGTGATAATAAATTGGAGTTTCATCTATGCCTCCTTTGATTCTTGTCCATGTAATTTTCCAAAATCATGAAGCTGTATTTCATGAAACTTGGTGCAAAGCATCATCATTGATAGGATATGCATTTTATTAACCAGAGTTGGTTTACTCATTTACCCAGGAGTTATTGCTTTTTAAACACAAGCGCAAATCACAAAAATAGTACCTACTGGTGGGGGATCCTAATTCACTGAATTTGCTTGTTCCTGTAAAACTGAAGAATTGCATTTATAAAATTTTGTGGAATAATTAGTCTGATGTAAAATTCTAATTACACCTGTAAAAATAACTACTGTATTTCATCACCTATAACCTGCATTATTTTCTCATTTTTAAAAAAATGAAGATTTGAAAAGGGGCTGCAGGTTAATTGCACTGTTTTACAAAAATATACTTGACTCGCTCCCGATATCGATGCTCTAGCATAAATTGTCTTCTTTCAGGTAATGGTAGTGATGCTGGGGCAGCCTCTACAACAGCCAGATTAGATGGCGATTCCTGGGTATTAAATGGTACAAAGGCATGGATTACTAATGGTTATGAAGCTGAAGCAGCTGTGGTAATGTTATTGTTATAAACTGATAGAGTGGAATGGAGTATTGGTATTTTACACCCTAGATAAGATTCCTTCATTTGTATCAAGATTAATGAATTTCAAATCAAATGTAATGTATGATATGTAGTTTTCTGATACAGCTCTTTGATGGAATGATTGAATGTGGTTCAACATCAAGTTGTGAATATTCCACTTATATCTAGAATTCGAGATGTCACCAGCTAGAGGTGAAGTGGCAGAAATTTTTACCTTTGCAGGGCCCTTAGCTTTTTGACATGATCTTATTAACATGGTTAGTTTTAAAGAAATAAAATTATTTGTTGTGCTTAATACATTTGATTTTGAGTAACTTTTCTTTACTGAGTATCATAGAAATAAACATCATGATCTTTATTAGACCTGTGATACAAGAGTCTATCAGTGTAAGAGCATCTGCCTTGAGATTGGTAGGTCATGTGATTCAATCCAGCCAGGTGAGGTGCTACTTCTTTGCCTGGTACTTGGTATTAAAAGAACAGAGTATTGACTGGCTCACTTGCTGTCAAAAAATGTGCTGGGATATAGTAGTGATATGCTTGCCTGTGGCATTGTGGCATACTGACCCTGTAAGCTAGCATTTTAAAGTTGCCCTCGGTGTGCACTCGGGAAGTTGAATCATAAAACACACTTGTATATCTTGACCATACACATAATTTTTCTTAGATATTAATAAACTTGCTCTCAACATGAATAGCTGAAAAATTCCTGATGTCACATTACAAACAAACATTCAACCAATCTCTGGTATAATATACTGAGTATATTTCTATTCCTTGATATGATGAAGTGAATTGTTCATGGGATTCTTGTACTGATAGTTCTGTTTATATGTTTCAGGTATTTGCAACAACAGATAAAAGCATGAAACATAAGGTACATATTTATACTTAAAGGTCACTGGTCATCAAATTTGTTAATTGTGAACAATTCAATTCTCATTTGTTAAAAGCATTTTGACTGGTCAGATTTTTCTGTTACGTTTTCATGAATGGATTGGCTCTTGGTGATGTCATCTCATTATGAATGACGTACAAAAAGATTTGAAATCCTAAGCCAAAGCGTTGCTATTTTTCGACTTGCTACAGCAATATTATTGAAATTGATGATTTGTTGTTCAAAAAATTCATAAAAATTAAATTATAAGAAATGAAATTAATTTGTTATGGAAGTACGAAAGAATTGGACAATTTGCACACATAAAATAATTTGCTACACGAATTATTCAGTGTGCAAAATGTCCAATTCTTTCATACTTCCATAACAAAAAGAAAAATTAATTTTCATTCCTATAATATTGTATCCCCATGGGTAGAGTTGTCAGTATTGATGTGTCTGACAGTGATACACACCTTACATGTATACACCTGTAATACACAGAAAACTTACCTGAACAAACATGTAAATACTCAGTAATTTCCATTTTCCTACCAATGTGGGATTTTATTTTGCAGTTTAAAAAAAGGAGAAATTATTTAAAAACATAAGTTTTTGAAAAATCTATCTTTTATTATATAACCTTTCAGAAAATGACACTAGTAGAAAAACTTTTTTAGGGGACCAGTGACCATTAGATTTAAATGACTACACACATATTACTTACATTTGCTGATAGATTATTTGGAAAATCACCAGCACAAGATGATGTGCCATAAACCCTTTGATTTAGTTATGTAGGTCAAAGGTCAAGGTATCAAGGTCAATTCTTAACTATTTTGCATTGTACATGTGTTACATGTCTGTCTCATAACTGCTTATTTAGTTTTTGAAACTTGCTTTTAGTATTTATCACATACATTTTGTAATACAAAAGTTTTTAAATTGAAAAAGATAATACTTTTTCTGATTGTAAGAATTTAATTTGTGTATTAATTTTTGATCTGACAGGGAATTAGTGCTTTTCTGGTACCAAAGCCCACACCAGGTTTATCCCTTGGGAAGAAAGAAGATAAACTTGGAATAAAAGCCACATCAACATGTTACTTGATATTTGAAGATTGTAGAATTCCCAGAGAAAATCTATTAGGAGAACCAGGGTTTGGATTTAAAATTGCTATGGTAGGTTTAAATGTTTGCCTTGGGGTCAAACTTAATAATTTCTTTTTGGAACAAATCTGGGTAATTTCTCTTTCTAACAAACAGTGATATTGTAATATAACCGGATAGGAGTGGAGTAATGGTGTTTTATGCCAAAGTCAGAATTCTTTCACTTATATTGTTGCAGTCAGCTCAGTGATGAAGAAAACTGAAATGCCCCTCCAAGGCCAGACCTAGGGCAAACAAACTGACAAATTAGAATGTCCCCAATGTAGGATTTGAACCTAGGTGCTGAAAAGTCATGGGATCTGTAATCATGCACTTTAGACAACAGTCACTGAGGAGGCCCTTGTAATATGAAAGGTAAAAAATGCAGGGTTTGGACCAGGGATTGAACCCAGGATATCCTTCACTAAAGACAAGTGCTTTACCATCTGAGCTACAGTAAAAATTTTGAAATTAATTGAAACAGACAATTTTCGTTTTAGAAGCGGAAATTTTATTTGAGTTATCTCCCTTAGACTAACTGTTTTACAGACAAGTAAAATGATTTTATCTTTTGGGTAATTTATGACCACTACTTTGTATATTCAGAGTCATACTTCAACTTAATGTGTCATCTGTAAGAAATAAAAAGATGAAGAATTTACCCCTGATGTTAGCTTACGTGCCTGCAACATAATCTAATGTTAAAGTTTTTGGTTAAATTTTTTGTTAGACTGGATACACAGATGAGGGTAACACTGTTCTGTGTCAGTTCTTGTAATAAACATGTTACAGTAGAATATTGTGCTTAATGAATAATGTTGAATGTTATGTTTAACACTTACAGCAAACACTAGATGCAGGACGTATTGGTATAGCTGGACAAGGTCTAGGAATAGCTCAGGTGAGTGATACAATTCAAAAAAGCATTATGGCATATACCTGTACTTCAACCTCAGATATCAACATCATTGTCAGTGTGTGTGTCTAATGTTAACGATTTTGAATGAAGATTATTGAAGAACTTATAATGTAAGCAATGTCAAGGCATTCTGTTCTGACAACTTTGGTTCTGCAATGTAGCAGGTTGGATTTCTTACATTTTAAGGTCAGGCTTCACCTTTGAAATTATTCCTGTAGTCCCAAGTTTAAAATAGAGTGTGAGAATTTGCAATTTCTTTTTACACATTAAATCAACTACAGACTACATAACATTAAATCATTTAATAGGAAATGGGGACAACTTGTTTGTATGTATGGCATGTCGAAAAGCCAATGTCATTAACACTTGCCAGTGTCAGAATTGACATTCAATGTTTAAGTTTTTGATTACATTTATTTTAAGGTCAAATATTAGTCAAAGTGTTTGTTGAAAGATTTTTGATAGACTATGTTAGATGCACAGTCAAGCAAGGTTACTATTCTGAAGCTTCTGTTTAAACAGATTATATTCATGTACCATCAAACCTGCCTTAAAAGCCACCTCTATATACATTTTATAAAGGCCACCTGTTCTTAAAGGCCAGTTAAACTTTATCCCAATTGCTCTTTATTCATGTTAACCTGTATATTAGGACCACCTGCTCATAAAAGTAACTTTTACTGGTTCCCTTAGGTGGCCTTTATAGACAGGTGTGACTGTATCTATTTGTAGGCAGCATTTGAATGTGCAATAGAATATGCTCAAAAGAGAGAGGCCTTTGGTTCACCTATATCCAGGATGCAGACCATCCAGGTAAGATGTGTAGTCAGTCTTTTCTACTTATCTGGTTGCTTGGCTACTTGATAAATTGTTTTTATTCTATGTCATATTAACAGTGAATATGTGTTGACCCATAGTTCATTTAGAGCTAGAAACATCCATCGTGAAGCTCTAGTCTTTGACATACCACTATGGAAGCTTAGTTAGAAAAAGGCTCTTTCTGTCTGTAGGAGTTCTTGGGTTTGAACTCTAGCCAAGGTCTGACAAGACTTGAAAAATAGGTGACTATTCTTTTGCCCAGCACTTGGCATTTAGACTTGAAAATCACATTAGGGGGTTCTTTGGAAGAGACCTTAAAAAGCAATGCCCTGTGTCATGGAGGGTGTGACACTTGAAGAATCAATGATTAACACAAATTTAAAACATTAATAAAAACCATTATCGTATCAATAATTTTATTACCCAGGTGCTTTAGTTTGAAGGAATTCTGTTCACTTTTATCATTTCCAGCATAAATTTCACAACAAACTTCAAATGATTCAACTATTCAATCAATTTGAATAATCGACCTTAAAAACAACTGATCCAAAGATGTTTTAGTGTTTTGACAAAGGAAACCAAACACTAAAGAGATCATTTATTTATCTTTCACTTATATTGAGACAGTCAAATCAGGGACGTTGTAAGAAACCAGAAAACCCAGAGTAAATCACCAGCCTTCATCTAATCAGAAAGTTTCTTTCACTTGGATATTCCAGAGTGAGATTCCAACCTAGGTGATAAAAGGCACTGTAAGCACTCATTCTAGACTACCTGTCCATCAAGACAAGACTAATTTGCAAGTATTGACAAGTCAAAAGTAACATACAATTTATCATTTTTTGGCATGTTTGAAAATTTGTTTCCTTACTTTCAGACTAAATTAGCTGATATGGCTTTACAAATAGAAAGTGCCAGATTATTGACTTGGAAGGCTGCCATGTTAAAAGATTCAGGGAAATCATATACAAAGGTAGGCATTCAAATATACAAATGATTTTGAAGTAAAGTAATATAATTTGTATTCTTTATAATTGATTTATTTTTAAATAACTCAATAATTTGTTTTCTTAATAACTGATTCATTTTGAAATAATAATACAAAAAATAAAGAAATACTATAATGATAATAAAAAACAACTTTTATGACAGAATGGTTCATCATGACAGAATAATGTCACAGAAACAGGATGTTGTTAATTATTCTACCTGAGGAATATTAACTTGTGGATTATGATTTAATGATTTTTAGCAAAAAGTATAAAATGCTAAATTATGTCATGCTGCATGCTACTGTCAGCTACCAGTTATATTAAAGTTTCGGATTAAAAGTTCTTTAATATAATGGCTGGCATATTTTAATGGCAGGCAGCTCTTTTTGTTAAAAAGCTTAAAAGCATAACTATTTCAGTATTGGTAATGATTCTAGACAGATTAATTCAAACTTTGCATGTTTGGAAAGATGTTTTGAACAGGAAAAAATCTTGGGTTGATTCTTTGTAAAGGGCATAAAAGGAGACAACATATTTTACAGAAATTCTCTGTTATTTACATGTTATATAAATATATTTCAGGAAGCAGCAATGGCCAAGTTAGCAGCATCAGAAGCAGCCACATTTTGTAGTCATCAGGTATTACTTTTGATTGTTTATGTTGTCAGTCATGATTCAAATATAAGAAATAAGAAACATATGTAATCATGGTGAAAAAACCTATGACAACATTTGCTGTGATAAAGACAAAACATGTGGTGTTTGTTTTATCTGGTTAAAATGTTTTAGGTTTTTAAGGCTGCAGTGGTAGAGTGATCAAAAAGCAATTACTCACAGTCCACTTCAGCATCTAGTTTCAAATCCCACTTAGAGACAGATCCTAGTATTATTATATGGTTTGTCAGTTCACTCACTGAAAGTTGTTTCTCTAGGCACTCTGGTTTCACCATCTCAGAACTGGTAATCCACCATCCCAAAACTGATTGCCTTGATATAAATAAAACCATCTTGACATGGGTGTGACAAACAATGCCAACCATCCTACCAATCATACATTTGCAAAACGATATTCTATAAGCTGTTGTTAAAATTCAAAATGCAATACATGTGTTAAACATTTTGAGATTAAAGCTTGACCTTGGTCATATGGTACATGGGTAAACCAATACGGTTTGCCAGTATACCACATGATACACCTTACTTTTTGAACAGAGCAATTAACTCAACAGAGACCACTAAATAAGGAATCCTATAAGTTGAAATTTTCCACAAAAAAGATGTCACACTGGGAATAAACATACTGGTATGGTATACTGGTTGTAAGAATTTAAATACTGATCGTTTTGTGTTTTGTTGTTGTATACAAACATTAACATGAAATAAAATATTGTTTTTCAGGCTATTCAGGTGTTAGGAGGTATGGGTTACGTCAGTGATTTACCAGCAGAGAGACATTATAGAGATGCTAGGATAACAGAGATTTATGAAGGAACTAGTGAAATACAGAGACTAGTTATAGCTGGTAACTTACTAAAGGAACATCCAGCTAGCTAAGATAGTTAGTAAATAGTAAATATTAAATTCTGTGAGGTGATCAAATAGTGAAAACAATAACTTGTTTATGGTGGATTTTGAATTCACCTTTATGTTGGATAGCAAATGAATACATATGTTTAATTACTAGTAAGCTGGTTGAATATCTGTGATTTTCTTTGGAAAGTTTTGTTATGTCAGAATGTCCAAATTGTTTGTCGGTCACAGTTTTTTTGAATGGACTTTAAGTTCATTGCGTACTGGACCAAGAGTTTCAAAATAATTAGACATTCTTTTCTAGAAAAGATTTCAATAAATATTGACTATTATTTTCTGAAATGGACTCGCTGGTTTGAAGTTGAGTTTTAAACTAAATCTGTGCCATTCAGGGCTTATTTGTCCAAAGCTCTGTTAACAACATGTTAAGTGAAAATTCAAAATGTCATTCAATATATTTATGGTAGGCATAAAGTACTATAATGGTTTAAATCATTTCTGTGTGAAAATAGCCATTGTATGAATTATTTTGGAACATATATTTTAAAAATTTCTATTAGACACTAATAATTTTATTAATAAACCAGGAAACATATATGCACATTTTTGCTAACCCTCTTGTTGAGTTAATGCAACTTCAACAACCAAGTCAAGGTAACAGATATGCAAATATTTACTAACCCACTTGTTAAGGTAATACAGCTTTAAACATGTTGAACTAAACTCATATATTGTTTTATTAAACAACAGAATCCGACTGTGAATGTGCTAAGTAATAGTGTCAAATAATAGTTAATGTATTGGCTGTTTATGTATTTTGGGAACAATTGTTGTTATAATATGGATGTATTGATGTATGGTACACGTAATATGAAAGTTTTTCAAGAATTTTCTTTCTATTGTGCTATTTAGAATTACATAGAAATCTTAACAAATGGATGGTTTTTTAATGCAGTTGGTCTTGCAGTTTGCAGTAGATCATTTAATGTTTTAAATTTATTACATTATTATCTACTATTGAAGAGTTCTCATATGAAGTCCTCATTGTAGAAGCAGTGGTTTAAATTAGAGACAGAGTCCTATAAAGTATCCACACACACACACACACACACACACACACACACATTATAGCTAAAATAAGATTCAGGAGCTTAACTGCTTTACATTAGATGTAGCATGGTATGGTAGAGATTTAATTGTAAACTATTGATCAATGCAAACTAATACATACATGTTTTGATGTATGAGGCTCACATATATACTTGATTTATTTTTTTTATATATACTTGGTGAAAATGAATGAATTATTTATAAAAAATATCATGTTTGTCATCTTTTAAAGACAATTGTATTAAAGTTACACAACACCCACATTTACACAATGGTAAGTGTCATTAAAATCCTTCATATTGGCAAGAGTAAGAGAAGCAGCCATAACGGATGTGACCTTTGACCTTTACCACCAAGTGTGGTGCACTTTGTACATATTGCCAACTTGGCTAACATGGCATATTACAATTAATAATACCATTTTATGAAACGTACATGGAAATGTTTACAGAAGTTTCTTTTTGTAATTTTCTACATACCTTAACCTCATGGATTGCTTTCTGTACACCTGAATCGATATGCAAAAATTCGTGCAAGTCCTGTTACACATGTTGTAGATACAGCTAGCTAAACAGGAGGTGTTTATCCTTCCAGAGCACCCGACCTAACTTCCCGGGTGGGAATTCATGCCTTTAACCAAATTTGCAAGATTCATAGTTTTTTATCGCTTTGGGATTGTGATTTGGTATGTTTGTTTTTGATTTTGCCGTTAAGCGTTATGAAGACGAAGTGGGAAACCCTTTCTACATGCTATGACCTTGATCAGTGACCCGGTCCTCCATGAATCGTGCATTGCCCGTCCAAACATTATAAATATTTTTGGCAAGTTTCATTAATAACTGTCATTCCGTTCAATTAGGAGTTATGGAGGTGACAGGACGAAAATGTTTACGTATGTACGGACAGACGAACATTGCATAACAACACGTCAGGATAGACGCATATTATAAAACAACAAAAATATCTCCATGTATTTACTTATTTCTTCGTTTCCTTGTTACTTATACATGAAATAGCATTTATTTTTAATATTCTATTTACGTCATCAAACACTTTTCTAACAGTGTTGTTTCTGATAAGTCGGAAAAGGATGGACGGCTGCATTGGTAATGATTAGACAATTTTTCATTAAGTGAAATAAGGAAGATATATATAAAGGGAAATGTTTTTCATTTTACTTTATATCTTTAACTTAATGGTTTATGCATCTAATTTAAAACAAACATTCTAATTCATGTCAGAATCACAATCCAAAGCAAAGTAAAAACTTTAGAACTGACACGTGAACTTTCACCAGGGAAGTGAGGCCGGGTGCTCCGGAAGGATAAACACCCCCTGTTTTCCTAGCTACACCCGCCACGCGTGTAATCAAAATTGTGTGAAAGGAACATGGAACTAAGGAACATCAAATATATATCTAGGGCAATCCTGGTCAGAGACATCAAATTTATCAACGATACTGTGATGACAGCAATAAAACTTTTGGGCGTTGGTTAGCGTAGTTAATTATTCATTATTTTTTGCCATCATAAATTAGAACACGCTTATCTGTCTACTGGAAAAACCAATATGTCCACAAAACATCGCCAGTTAGATCGTGTCATATTATTGACTCGCCTTCTAGGCACTCTGGCAGTTTCTGGTGTGGGAAAGTTTGTCAGTTTTATGGCGAAGGTTCGGGTACTCCCAGGTTACTCAACTTACCACTTCCATGTAAGTAAAAGAATATTGACTGGATATAAAACACCCTTACTCAACTTCACTCTTAATTTAGACCATGTCTAGTTTACTAAAACATTACTTCGTGAGTTTTCATACTTGCACAGATGAAGTCCTGTTAACAGGTATGCTATTTATTCCTCAACATTTATCCAATGCTTATAATGTTGTGATGGTCGAGAGTAGAGTTAGGAATATCACAACAAAACTGAATGAAAGTTGTTCTACTGTGCACTTGGAACTCTGAGGTCAAAGTCAAGTTAATCTGCAACAGCAGGTTTACTTGCTATAATAATCGACGCTAGTAAGTTTAATGGGTATAAAAGTCAAAGGTGTTTACAAATATCTATTGATTGAAGGACTAAAATAAAGCGATATTTCCTCTTTGACCTTTCCATTCTATTGTCAACATAAACATTAAAATGTTCACGAACACTGCATTAGCGACTCCACGGGACACAGGGAGATTATTCGGTTTTACTATCATAAACTGTATTTATACACAGATTCTTCATCGTTTAAATGCATTGAGTTATTTTATTGATAATTTTCAGTTATTGATTATAAGCAACAGACGGCAAAAAGTCGGTAAAACCTCGATCTATCGACACCATTTGTTTGGTCGTTTTCTTTCTGCTTGTTAATTGTAGTGGTTTCTATGGTAACTGCCAAGTTGTTTTAGCTTAACATTTCTATATTCCATTTGGAATTATAAAAAAATGAAAAAATAAATCCACGGAGCCTTTAATTCCTGTGGGCGGATTCGAATTCGAGTTTGTCAAGTCGCTTGTCAAAAGTCGATGATTGTTTCCGAACGCTTCGGTTTTCTCCATTATCCCTGCACCGGCTGTCTCGATATAACTTATTTACTGTCTACTGGGCGTATATTGACGTATAACACCATTGCTTTACCTGCACTCCTTCAAAATGCCTGTAATGAATGTATTTACGGATAGTAGAACATGTAGACAAAAGTGATATTACAAAGTAACTTTAACGGGATATTATAACGAGGTTTTACTGTACCTGAAACGACAGGATAATGACGGTAAACCAGTTACAAATAAAATAAAGAACAATAACAAGAACAACTGAATATTAAACTTGTGTGTTTATTACAACATTTGTATGTTTTGTGTTAAATAAATAAACATGTATACAATAAACTGACTTGTGTAATCATAATCAACAGGCTTCATTGCTTAATTCAGTCAGTGTACGGAACATACATGTACAGTTTGTACGGGTTTGGCGAAAGTTAAACATTTTCTTTTGAAAATGTAGTAAAAAAGAAGCCTGTTTTTTCTTACTCTTCCAAATACAAAAATAAATTTGAATCAATATTGGGATTTACTCTTGTGACATGTTCTTAATTTCAAATTTTAACAATTATTTTAAAGACTAAAATTTTACTATTTTAAATTTTAAAAATTTGAGAACAAAGAAAGAAGTGTTATAATGCAGTGTAAATATTAAATTATTTAAAATAATAAATTCCTAAAATCCATTAAAAATGACATTCTTTTTGTTTTACCGGTACTTTTTGTGAAAGGTTTGTGACAAATAGTTTCCTTTTCTTTCTTTCTCAAAATTATACAAAATAAACCCAAATAAAAACGAAAATTAAAAACGACTCATCCAACGCAGTCACGCACCACTGATTAAAATGCAACATCTGTCAAAAGGAAATTCAGTAACTTTTTAATGTTATTCAAAATCCATACACACATAAAATCCATAATTTATGCTGTCATATGGCGAAAGAGTTATATGATAAAAATGTAAATCACCCTTTCACGTTTCGCAAATAATGCTTATCAAATATTAAATGTCTGTAAACATGTGTTGTCAAGGTGACATGGTAAAGTAGAAATATAGAACAAAAATACTGGTAGCATGTATATGTTTTTTTATGATATTTGTGTTTCAACGCCAAAATATATGAGTTTCTGTGTAATGTTTGTAATGAAGAATAATAAAAGACAAAATTAGGCACTCTTGAAAACATTTTTCATGACACAATGTTGTGTAGTTGTTCTTCAATATCATTTCATAAATCATCAGAGCGAACATGATGAGGAAAGTTGTCCCTCAAAGGTTGTGGATTCAACCTCACTCGGACTCAAACTGGAGCTGAAAAAGCTCACCACTACAACCCTTCAGATGAGACAGACTATAAACCAAGGACCCATGTCTTGGTGCACGCTAAAACACCTCTGTAGATTTCGAAAAAGAATTGATCGCATGTTGACGCTACAGAGGAGAGTTACAACTGGAAACAAACTGAGCAAGACGACAGGGTAAGATGAGACAAAAGTTTTATTATTGTATTTCATCTATATGAATGGAAGCTAATCCTATCAGGTGCCGTTTTTACGATTTAATGTTACTGACTCAAAGAATTAAGCCAATAAACAGATCGACTTAAAATACAGTAACCACAGCGGGTTCTTTATCAAATATACAAGGTATAAAACAAAATACAAAAAACAAGAAAAAAAAACGAGACAATTCTTAAAACAAAGTAAAAAACTAATATCGAAGTTAATACATTCTACACATTGACCAACAGACTATATGTAGACGTTAAACTTCGACAATCATCGAAATTAAATTTCAAAGAAATGTTTAAATACTGAAGCAACAATTCTATCAGAATCTGAGTTGCAAACTAAAAATACTCAAGACAATCACTAAATATACACAAAACAATACTTAGTGCTAATCAATAAATAAATGGTATATTGGTAGTAAATACATATATAATTATGGCACAGTTAAGAATTTAAAACATCATTTATATAATGGCGCGCTTATGGCTTTTTCTCAACTTTTGATTCTTTCAACTTTTAAAACAAAATGATTGTTATTTAAGCGGGCGAGATGAAGGTCTTACAAAAACCACAAACAGTTTTAAAATTTAAACCTAATTAACAAGTGTCTAAAAACCAACAAAATAAAACAAAAAATCACAAATTAAATAGTACATATATGGTGTGATAAGAAAAAAAATAATCGTTGGATAATTGTATGTTTGTACTACAACAAGTACAAACTAAGTTACTGATGAGAAAAAGTTACTTATAGACGAAATCTCATATTGCGAGCATCGTTATGTAAGCGTGATTAAATAGTCATGTGTGTTAAGACTGTCAACCGTAACTAAATTTCTAACAGTAACTAACAGTTCAAGTTATAGTCAATTTGACTATATTGTATGTGAATGAAACCAAACTAATTACTCTTTCTTTATGAATATTAAAGGCTTGTAAAAGAAGTCCCATTGAAACTCTTAACAAGAACTCCGATAACAAATGCTCTAGTATATTGGCACTAAATATAAACATTTAATACAGAACTGATCACATTTCAGCATCTTTGTATTCATACGTTCAGAAATACTCAGTAATTGACAGTTTATCTGGATACATCAAAACTAAATATTGTATACATTTTAAATGAAAACAGTAACAATAACTAAAGCAAACAAAAATGTATTTCATTTATTTAAAAAACAATTGCTTTTAAAACGATAAATAATTTCCCTTGTACATTTACTTTACAATTTTCTTAATTAAAACTTCAGTTTGTTCTATTTTAACCTTGCTACTTTGCTCTTGGTAAAACAAATCAGGTTTTTTTTATTGATTCATAAAATAAATCAGAATATCCTTTGCGTTTCTTAGATTATCAATATTGATATCGGTATATCGGGCTGAGGGTTCTTATTTTAACCATCATTATAAACAAAACAAAAACGTTAAATAAATACGGCATATAATTACAATTGTGAAAGCAATATAAGCGTCATATACTGAAATTACATACAGCGAAATATCTACAAAATATACACACTTTTAGTTGCTAATGGCAACCACCGAAAACTATCAACAAAATATACATAATCAGAATAAAAAAAATTGTCACCAAGAAGTAAATTACAAATTATATTACTTCTGTAGGAAAATCGTAAAAATGTCCAAGAGTTATTATTAGCTGTTTTTCGAAAACTAAATTGATTGATGAAACCTATGGGTGCTAAAAAGATCAACCGTATGGATATTCATTGAGTATGATAAATATTATTGTCATATCGTAATTTTCTGAACGGAATAATAATTATCAAATAAAAAAAATTAAAAGAAAATAGGATATGACATTTCAGATGAGTACTTCAAGCACTTCATTACAGTTGTTATTTCAAAACTGATTGTTTTGTTTCATTTTTCCATAGACCACACAACAATCCGTATAACAGTCGTATGATACGAGTGACGGTGTATTGAAGGTCTTTTACCTAATATGGTGATACTAATTATGGCTTGAGTAACAAATTTTATATCAAAATGAGTATTATTAAATAAAAAGCACGAGTATTTTAAGGCAATATACAATTGTTTTAACAATAAAAATAAATATTTATTGATTACTCACAACCAGTTTTTAGTTAAACAAACAAGTAAAACCGCTACAAATAGCTAGACCAGACTGACATACAATACTGCAGCAATGATCGGGTTGACCTTCTGTAACTTGGACTAAAGACAAGTCCAATTATCAACATGTGCTCGTTTATTAAGAAGTCCTCGCTGTACGTTATGTACACGATATTCTCTGTTGACACATACAGCTACTAATTAATCCCTGTGTGGCATTAAGCAAGATAATAAAATAAACAGACATAAATATATCTCCAAGTATGTCATTGCTTAGCAATTTGTACAATATAATGCTTTATACATAAAAGTTGGCCAACTATTTTCGGTTCAAGTAATGTTTCATTCTTTCATGAAACCATTTGAAAATTCTACCTTTCTAAACTAAACATTGGGAAGCTAATATTTGTAAAAGACTGGTATCTTATATTTGTCCTTTTAGTCTTATGCCTCCAACAATAGGAAGCATCTAACCTAGCAACCAGCGTTTTCTACGACCGTTCTTACTATCTTTAATCTACTAACCATCTTAATTAAAATCTTCGCTGGAGATTTTTGATCTATTACAAATTGCTTTTACTTTTTTAAATTATAAAACTCTATAAATGGTCATTTAAATGATTGTTAATTTTACTGTGACCAAAAACTCTCTTTGGCTAAGTCATTAGGTGGTTGTTGAACTATTATCATGAAAGACAGCACATTTCACCATTTATACAAAAATAATGACAGACAAGCTCATTCCAGCATCTATACAAAAATAATGATTGTGAATTAACATATTCATGAACAATATATTATCACACTGGTATCTACAGAAGAGACAGTTATGATAACACCATTACAAGGTGATAACGTCTGTAACATACCACCACCAGTTTAGTTAGCACTAATGGATCTTGAATTTAAAACAAATCAAGGCTCCAAACTATCATCGCACTTCTATCACAAATGTAGTGATACTGGCATTACCTATTAAATAGCCGCACGCTTTTTGTGGTTTTGTGAAAATTACAAAATGATAGGGATCAGGAGATTATGAGATTCATTGAACAAATTAATTTTAGATGATTCCAAAAAAAAAAAAATGAAAAAATGCAGTTTATAAAGAACAGCGTTTCAAAAAATCATTGCATTTTAGATTAAATATTTTCAATATATGTGTTTACTATAAACCTCATCAACATGAATACAAAAAGTCACAAATCGTGAACTTAATTAACAATAATTATTGCAGGGAAATCTCAGAGGAATGGCATAGCAGTTTCTGGATAACTGGTGATTACCTGTATTTCTTTCTAAAACTAATTAAAAATGTAATTCAGAAAGCATTGTTTGTGTTATATAATTGCACCTAATGTTTTTGTAGAACAACATTTACACACAAGCACACTGCATGGCTTTTTTTTACAAATGAAAAGCTTTCTATAAAAGCCTTTTAAAAAGCTAAGACGCATCGTCTTGTTTCACACATTTGTTCCATCACAGGTGATGAGATCGTCGTAGGGGAATCGTCTAGATAGATTTATATATTAAGTAGTTACTTAATGATTTAAGGTGTGATTTAAGGCAAGGTATTTTATTAAAGCAAATCTCAGGATTTTTATAATCTCTTCGTAGTCACATCAATCGCTATATCACAGACATTCAACATTAGGCCTCAAGACGCCTACTCTTTCTGTATCTTAAAAACCTAAATAAAAATTATCAATAAACTTAAAAGTAGGCTTATATATGCCTCCAGTATTAGTGACATGGCCACTGTTGCACAAATGACTAGATTAAAAATACATGAATGTCGAATCGACAGATTGCAATGCAATGAAGCAATACACCATGCTCATGATGTAAGAAACAATGGTGTCCCAAAGTCAAAACTTAAAGTATGTTTGATGGTGCGCTCAAGGTCACTAAAACCATTTTTGGCATAAAAATTGTTAAAAAAATCGCTTTAAATTATGCTTTTAAAATTGAAATTGTATTATCTTTTGTAAGCGTTTTTCTTCTCGATTTTGCATTTTCATGTGGAACCATCTCTTAAAGAAGTTCATTTTATATAATGCTTTTTTACAATTGGTGCCGTCTAAGGCAATGTCTTTTAATATTATGCTTTCAATGCTGAAATGTCTACGGTTAGCATAATATGCTGGGACTAGATATTATAACAGTCAACTACCTGTATTAATCTCCAGGTTATTATTGGAGCACATATAACAATGACGTCACAAACGAAAGTACACACAAAGTTAATGTTCTGGATTTGATGTCTGAAGATCCATTCTCTAAGGTATGTTTTTTGTTTGTCGTCTACCGCTGGTTGATTTTGAATTCTATAAAGATTATATTGTCCCTGAGGATCAGTATTACAACCAAGCCAGTGCTTACGTATAAGTTTGGGAAATCCTTTTTTAACTTTCATATAGTTGTCATAAAACTCGTAATAATATTCGCCTTTGAAAAAATAAGTTTTACCTACAAATAAAAACAAATATAGTTCTAAAAATGTATATATAATATTAAAACTAGATTAAAGAAGAAATATTGTTTGTGAACAAGGCTTTCTATTGACTTTATTAGACTAAGTCATGTGTAGGTTTATAGAAAACAGTGTGCAATCAAATAAAAAACAAAGGTACCAATCCATGTCTAACTTACAACCCCAAAGCAAAGACTTAGAAACTGGCTTAGTTAAACACGTGAGTGTCAACTAGAGAGGCGAGACCGACAGTTGCAAAAGGCAGTTTCGGAATAAAAATCAGTAGTGCTCTGATCAAAGTACAGTCAAACATGTCTATAAAGGTTACCAAAGACAACCAGTAAAAGTGGCATTTATAGGCGGATGGCCTTTATATACAGGTTTAAATAATATTAATAAAGAACAATTGGGATACAATTCTATTGGCCTTTAATAAGCAGGTGGCCCTTATACAGAGGTGATCTTTAAGACAGGTTCGGCTGTATAGTAAAACTACATACCGTCCCAGTATCTGAATGCTGCATCAACAGGTGTAGGAACATTTCTCCATATACTCATATCTCGTGGATAATCTAACTCTATATAATCATTTTTTAAGTTAAGTTTCCAGTACATATCACCACTTATTAGGTATGTGCGGTTATTGAAGCCCCAAACAAATACTGCATCTAAACGCTTAATATCAGCTGGTATACCAAAATCTGCAAGTGGTCGACCTGATTCTGGTCCTAGGCGCTGGTTACCATTGAAAATCCAATATTTATCACCTAGAAAATTAAGAATATTAAAAAATGTTAAGTTCAATTTTATTCTATTTGATAATTCTAACAATTTATGATAAGGTGGTAGGTAATTTATGATTACATCAGAGCTTTATCTTAACATCTGGTATTCCTTCTTTGTTTTTCATCAGTTCAGTTAATGATTTATGCGAAAGTTTACTTTTTACATGATTGAATCACAATCCAGAGCCAATGTAAAAACTTTGAAACTGAAAAGTAAGGTTAAAATCGTGAACTTCCTCAAGGGAAATGAGACCGGGTGCCCCGGAAGGGTAAGATCCTCCTGTTTAGCTAGCTACATCCGCCACATATGTAATCAAAATTGAGGGATAAGAACATGGAACTATGAGACGTCAAATATATCCAGGGCAATCCTGGACACAGAGACATCAACTTATCAACAATACTGTGATGACTATACAATACTTCTAGATTATTGTATTGGTAGGTATTCGATACTAGCAACAGAATAAGTTTTCTTTGCATTTAGCATATCCCGAAAACTTAAGGGTGTACAAGAATCACAACCACGTCTATCATTCTGCTACAAAATCATGTGCTCCATAACTTTCAGATCTGTGGATGGACGTTGTATACCAACGTGAGAGGATATGTTGCATAACACATGTAGGTGTGTTTGTCAAAGAAGGGGACAAAACTTAGTTGAGACTGAAATATTCTAGTTATAATCGCAAAATCAACATTTGTATGTTTCGACAAAAATATTACTTACCTATAAATATTATTATTTTTCCATCAGTTGTTCGTTCGAAGACTGCGTCGATTTTGTTTACCCATTTCGGTAAGCCGTACCAGAATGAATGAATTTTTGTAGGTTCTCCTTGGATAAGACCACGTGAATCAAGTCGGTAAAATGTCTGAAATTAGAGGCAATAGAAAATTTATTTTAAGACAATTAGAAGATTTGTGTATAAAAGGACCCAGAACTAAATGTTTGCTAAACGTAACCCAATCTAACCTAACCATACGATACCAGTTATTTAGAACTCTGATAGCTTTACCAAATGGTTTGTGAACATTGAGGGTACCAACAATACAGCGGGAAATATTAATCATAAACATATTACTGTTGTCTTAATTTGGATGTCCGAAAACTGCTAATGAGGAATTTTATTTCCAGCCGTCTAGTGCTGTAAAATTCAAACAAGTTCATTTTGATAATAACAGTATTATGAATTCAAAAAAATCACTAAACAAATGGCTGAATTAGAAAAGGTGAGGCCAAGTTTTCCGGAAAGGTAAGCGCCTCCAGTTTTGCTGACCACATCCACCAAGTGTGACATTAAAATTGAGATTGAGATGAACATGGAAATATGGGATATCAAATAAATACAGACATCATAACGAATTAGTGTGCATACTGTGTATTTCTGATACTTACATCTCCCATAAAAAGGAAAACTTCTCGTCTAAGCACTGATATAGCATCAAATCTATGTTCACATGGATTAACGGCGGGTGTTTTCTTGTTGTCATCATCCTTTGGCCTGTATGGCGGATTTTTCGTGACAACTTTTGGAGCCCGTGTGGTGGTTCGGTGTCGTGGTCTTGTCACAGGTTGTCTGGGTCTCGGAGGAAGTGGTCCTCTACCTCCTGATAAATTAAATAATAAGATATTTCATTGGAGATAACTATAACCTTCTATTGGTTAATGGTTTAAAATATTAAAGATATTTAAATCGAAATTGCTCTATCTTTCAGAAATCTAAGAAGTCATGGATTTTATTGATTCGTTATAAATTGTTAATATACGCCTACTAGTATGTCTAAAAACACCTGCTTGGGAAATTGGTTTATTTTCAAAATGTAAAGAATTAAAATTTAAAAGGATTGGATACAAAATGCATACATATAAAACAGGATTTATATTAGTATTCATATTGTTGTATTAGTCAGTTAAGAGAAGTGTTGGGATAAATTTATTAATTTTTACTTTCAAAATTAAGAGAAGTGTTGGGATAAATTTCTTAATTATTACTTTCAAAAATATAATACAACACACAGAATGCAAAATCAACACAACTTGATATGTCTAGGTGAAGGAAATGAAGTCGTTTTTCGTTTCTCTGTTTTAATAATAATGTATTTTTGTAATAATGTTTCAAGACTCTGTATCTATATTATGTGCAGTATTACAGCGAATTCAGGTCAATAAGTACATATCAGAAAACATTTCAAAATGATGTCGCTAAAGAACCAACTAAATTGAAAATCAATTTTAATCCAGCGACTGATTCAACACATATTAAAACGGCCAGACTGATGACGACTTCCAGGTTCAGATTTGAAATGTTTCCATTAAAATCAATAGGTCTTGATGTATTGAAGCATGTGACTTTGACCGTTAAATGTTGCCGTTTTTAGAGTTAACTACAATAATGTCGTAATTATACTGGTTTAACTGTTTAAGCTTCGACATGATTCCTAACCATATTAAGTCATTAATTAAAATCCACAGTTAAGTAGTCGAATAAAAAACCAATTCGAATCCTTCCTAGACTTAAATTGCAAAGTTTCCTGTTTTGAATCCTCCTTTGGGCTTTGATTTCTCCAACTATATTGCAGATTTTCATGTTTTTCATTTGATATTTTAAAACCTAAATCTAGACTTTTTACGGTTAATATAAACGAACAATGAGGTAATGCAATGATCTGTTAAGTTTTACCAATGTCTTAATGATTTGTGAAATCCTTCATACAACATCTAATATTAAATGCTTTAATTCTCTCAGTCCCCTGGTCATACCACTTATGTATCAAAAACAAACATATTAATCCATGTCCGAATCACAATCCAGAAGCAAAGTAAAAACTTTGGAACTGACAAGTTAGGTTAGACACGTGAAATTCCACCAGGGAAGCGAGGCCGGGTGCTTCGGAAGGATAAGCACCTCCTGTTAAGGAGTTGTGAAGTTATTTTGAAACACTGTCGGTTCTTAAAATTGCTAATTTTACGATGACAAGAAAAATGCAATGAGAAACTAGAATTGTAATTGTGGCCAACGCAATGACGAAAATCTCCCATCTCCTGTTTCCATGGTAACGACAGTCATGTTGGAAATTTAGAATGCGGATTGCACATCTACAATGTTGGGAAATTGTTGCTATAAAATTTCATGGAGATTGAATGAGGCATCTCTGAGAAAAAGGGCGGACAAGCAGTGTGTGGAAAGTGGAAAAATAATAAGAATAAAGAGAACCGGAATAGGGACAAAAAATCTCACACACTGTGTGGTGGGAGACTAAGCCACAGTGTGATGGGAGACATAACTATTCAAACTGATGATGATGATGAATAGAACTTACCATATAAGCGTTGTATGCCTTCTATATCGTCATTAGGTAGTTTGAAGTTTTCATCAAAACCTTGATACCATGGGTACATCAGGGCTTTAGGTTCGCTACTGTGTCCTAAACCAAGGGCGTGACCAAATTCGTGTGCAGCAACCATGAATAAATCAACACCTATAATAATAATAATAATAATAATAATAATAATCTATATCTTTTGATCAATACGTAAACTATCCTTGCTTTACACAAAATTGCTGCACATATAGTTATTTAAGCACTCTGTGTCATACTTACGCTGACCCTAAATCATTTTCAATGTGTGAACTACAGACGTATCCACAGTTTAACACTGAGCTATCGAAAAAGAGTCGAAGTTCGGCTGCTAAGTGGCCGAAAAAACTACCGAGAAATAGATGGCAGCTACCCAAAATTGTCGATATACAGTAAAACCTCGTTATAATGCCCCTCGATAACTTTGCCACCTCGCTTATCGCCACACTGTTTTGAAGTCCCAAAATCCATTTTGTTTATGTTTTTCTTTATGAGCCTCCCTCAATTTATCGCCAAACCCATTTATAACACCAAAATATGACTGAACAAATGGTGGCGATGAATCGATGTTTTACTGTATAGTTAACGAGAGTCCAAGATGAACGGTCAATTTGGCACTAATTCGCTGTCAAATTGTCGACAGTCTTTTACTTTATGATGTTAACATTAACACTTCATTCGCCTCATCGGGTGTTGTGTTTAACTTGTTCTTAT
Source organism: Anadara kagoshimensis (assembly GCA_021292105.1). Classification (NCBI taxonomy): domain Eukaryota; kingdom Metazoa; phylum Mollusca; class Bivalvia; order Arcoida; family Arcidae; genus Anadara; species Anadara kagoshimensis. The sequence continues at coordinate 4,865,021 of CM037874.1, read as the reverse complement.
TCAAAAGGTTATTGATACATACCATCTTCTTTTGAGTTGAGTATCCATTTCTCGTCATCATCAAAATGAGTGTCACCTCCTTTATCTTCTCCAGGGAAAAACGCATGAGCTAATATAAGACCTAAAATAACACAAAAATAAAAAGTTACAGAAAAAGCTGAATGGGAGAAAACAATTTGCAACTGAAAACGCGATTGGTAATAGCCAATGCAGGCAAGAACACAAAAAATAACCTGAGGAAACATGTTAAGGAAAGACATTAGAACATCTATTGAAAGAACAAAATATTAAAAACGCTGAAGTACAAAACCAATGCAACAAAGCCAAGGTCCAAATTTCTCCCCCTTAAATGAACCACAGTAGTATGGGGCTGGGGATACTTTAACTGGAATTCAGGTAAATACTTTAATACAGTTATATGTTTTGCTAATTTGCACTCCGACTTGGATAATAATACTGTGAAGGATTTTATAACTAAATACATATGGGTATGTATATTGTCGTACGCCCTATTATATATATGTAACATATTAAGTTAGAGCGGATTTACATGCTAAAGAAATTATCTAACACAGGAAGAGAAATATTAATGCAATAGGAAAATTCTTCTGACCAATAACTGACCCAGAAATAACAAATGTTTTACATCAGTAATAATTGGCAGATTTAAGTATAAAATTGACCTAGATTGTCAGAACACATGAATAAGCAAGACCAATGTACTTTATTTTTTGCTAATAGACGAGAAATTGATACGATTTATCTCGGAATAATGAGGTCATTAGCGTGGGCAGTACCTAAATGGATTCTGGGACATCCAGGCTTGATTCCTCCCAAGGTGCAAATTATAAGAGTTGTATTTATCCTAAGATATATTGCTGCATATAACATGTTTATTAAGAAATAAGGCAATTAGTCAGGTAAATTGGATATATAGGTGTATAGTACTAGTATATATAATACACTAACATCTGCTAAAGATATCAAAAACCAGATGTTCCACGTTTTATTGTAGACAAAAAACGTTTTACCTGCCTGCAGGAAGATCGGAATTATAGGGCTCCTGAGGAGTATCTAGCGACCACGTCAGAAATATTAACACATTTACTAGTTTTTGTTAGACGCATGTTTCGGTCAGTAATGTTAGAATGGTTAAAAATTCAGAGTATGCTACCAACTGTTCACAACATTTTTTATATAAAAGAACGTAATGAGTTCGAATTCTCTATAGACTGAACAATAAAGCAGGAGTTTATTACCTCTGCGCTAACTATATACCTGTATTCATGTATTTATGTCTAGTGACCGTGCAAAGTAAAGAGATTTTCATCACGTGTTTAACAAAATTTGTTTTCAAAAAGTATTTACTTTGCTTTGAGATTGCGGTTTGAACATGAACTGGTATGTGTGTTTGACTTCTATACATGTTTTGTTTTTTCATGTTCTTTTCTGGAGTATGGTCATACTTGCTCTGAATTTTACCAAAATGCACTCAGCTACAATATTTTACATTACATTTTATCTTCGTTTAACTCTTGTTTAATTAAAGAGTTATCTATTTTCTGGAAAATATTACGCAATTTACATCTTTGAATTCGCATGGATCAAAGTAAGATAATAAGGAATTAAGGTTTTGAAGCTTAGATCAGGACATCAATAAGCTGTACACAAAGTCGAGATCAGACAGTATTGTCTAACACTAAAGACCTATTCCGTGATTCATCATTACCATAAGGATTTCAAGATTAAACCATCATACACGGGTTAAAAACTATTGTATTGGATAACAAATCGCTTTGTTCAACGTGGCACTGGCATCAGTACATTAGATTTTCTATACAACCACACAGAGTCTCTGGACACATATGATGCAAACGTTATTCATTACTTTATTTAGCTTAAGCGAAGAAACACAAATCCTGTTTCCAAAATTACTTCTTATTACCATTGGTGCTAACGTAAAATGACCAAGTGGGTTGCCAGTACAATCTATAGCGTGTTCGGTCAATGTGTTCGAAACCTTAACATTACATATTGGTATCGATTAAGTTTTGGGTGTAGTATAAAGTACAGGAAAAATCCATTTGAACAAACTTGTATCCTAAATGTTCTTCTAACGTCAAAAACGTGCAACTTGAAAAAACCCTGCTGTGGTCACAATCTTTGTTAATCTTTTCATATTATTTTTCTTCATTTGCTGTAAGTTGCTTTTGGTCACTTTATCTATTGCTTAGTATAATATGTAGTTATACATCTCTATGTTTTATTTTAGAAGAAGAGTTTGGTTGTGCGCTCCATGGTAACCATACCAAGGTTGAGATATATTTTAGAAGTTGAGTTTTGGGTTACACTCCATGATAACCATACCAAGGTTGAGATACATTTCAGAAGTTGGGATTTGAGTCCCACTCCATGGCAACCATACCAAGGTTGAGATAACATCTTTATTTTATCTATTAACTCATTCTGTCACTAATGCATTTTTCGCAGTTTCTGTAATTTGTTCTATCGAAGTAGAAATATGCTAGCTCTGCAAACAAAATCTCAAGGACATCGTTCTACCTATTTCCTATACGGCTGATGTTGGTTTGTGTTTCGTTTTACGATTCACAAACACATGTAACGATATATAAGTAATTAAGTTTTACTACATAAGTCGGTCCGTTTTATAGAAGATGAAATCGTTTTTAGATAAGAAAAACACTTGTAAAATGTCACTTTACAGGAATGATCAAAATTAATGGATTGATAGATGTGGAATAATGCTAATTCAGATTTAATACCACACAGCAAATTGAAAACAAGCCTGGTAACCATCTAGGTATTATAATTTTAGTTCGTAAAGATTGTTTAAGAACAACTGCGGCTAAATTGTCAATAACAGTAGGAAGAGATTGTTGCTGCAATACATGTACTTAGCAATAGCCAACACCACCAGGAACACAGCACATATCTACAAACGTAACTTAATTTAGTACATGTACATATATTTAAGTGTGTATGTGTGTGTGGATAGTTGTAATGTCAAAGTGTAAATGTTCATTTGTGTAATATATATTGATATGTTCAAAAAAGCAAATAAAATGTGAAAAAGTACACAACACATAGCAAGTAAGAAAAACAGCCAACAAGACAAGTCATAAAAGACAAACAGTGCGATCACTGATAATTAAACTCTCGACTTTGAACGTGTACTGGATATCTAATGGTGTGATTATAGTACTAGTGTAGAGACTTCCGTTGCTCTGAGTTTTACAGATTGGATACAATTTCAAGTTTAGCTATTTCTCAACGTTATGGTAAAAATACTGACAGAGAAAAATAGCACTCTTCATATAACAAAATTAACTGACATGGTGATTTGTCGCATTGGAAACAAAAAGAAAAAGTCATGCATTATTTAGTGGCAAAATAGTGTCTCATATCAACATTTCTAAAACTAAAAGTGACACAAATTAATTAATCAAGGTTTGCCAATATAAAACATGCATGTGTTTAAAACAAGCAAATGGTGTGTTTTTTCATAAACGGTAAAAATTCAAATGAAATGTATTATATAACAACGAACAAACAATTAGCAAGATAAATAATGCACTACTCGGAATCTCTCAAGTCTTGAAAATGGCTTCTGGTTATAATTTTCAAACTTTATTTAATTTTCAAATTGCCTCGCAACAATTGTTTTTTACTTTTAACTTTTTAGCAATGTGTAATTCTTAAATTGCTTTTTAACACTTTAAAAACTTTAAATTCACTTAAAGTGCATTTAAGTGGCTGGGATAAAGATAACATAGAAGTAAATAGTAGCAGGATTAGTTACATCAGTTTGTTTAGCTTAAAGACTGTTTTGTTTTCAAGAATTAATTTTCATTTCTGACATGGCCATAAATCGCTGAGCCATTTTTAAAATATGAAGACATTGTTTCAACACAAGTTCTTACAAAGAAAGTACATTTTATTTTCCGTGAAAAGGCTAGTTTTTCAATATACATGCGAGTAATGGTTTCCCAACTTATTATTATCCTTTTTAAGATGAAACTTTATTGAAATAATATTTCAAAATTAAAATTTTAATAAACCAGGAAAAAACTGAAATGACGCAATATTATATAGACAATTATGATTCATTATCCTGTATATCATATATACAAGAGGAGGGAAGTATTGATCAAAGAATTATTTTTCTAGATAAAACATGAAAAACAACCGTCCAGTGACATCAGATTATCTACTTGTGTAGTACTTCAAGTTAACTTCGACTTCATCCTCTAATTCAGCAGATATCCGGTGTTTATGATATTAAATAATGATCAAGTAACCACTCTTCTCTAGTTACCCTCTTGTCTTCGTTGAATGGAGGAAACACATGCCTTTCTGTATCATATGTTAATTATATAAGTCTCTATCATTAACACTATGACTAAGGATAAAATAAAGATCAGCATTTATTTAAATCTTTCTGTTCAACTGTACTTTTAATATTTTTATATATTAATATCAAGTTTATTTCAACAGTATTCATGATTTGATTGCATTATGTTGGGGGTGTGGCTGCTTTTGGTGCCTCCCTCCTGTATCTGGTTATTGTATTACCAAGTTTCTCTTTGACCCCAGGGTGTTCTTGGTGCTTCTCTCTAGCGTGTGTTTATTATCCTAATTCGTTGTGGTCCCAGGGTGTTCCCGGTTCCTCTCTCCTGGGTCTGGTTACTGCTAAGTAACTTTATTCAGCATGCAATTTTTAAGTCCTATTTTAGTCAGCGTGATTCGCGAAACAAGTGACCAATATAATTCTTAGCCCGTCAGCGGGACGAAACAATAAATAGAGCACCGCAAATAACTGGTGCTTTTTTTCAAATGACAAAATCCAATGTATGTTTAAGATAAAGAATGTCACCCCGTAGGTTTGAAAAATATTTGAATTTTGATTTCCTCAAGTCAACAGAGTAATTACATACATAAATAAGTTACAAACTATAAAGTTATGCTTTACAAACCTTTTCCATCGAAAGGATAACCGTCTTGGTGGTAACCACTGGCAAACTTGATCATGATATCGGCGTATGACGCCGTGGTTTCTGTAAATGTTAAGTCTGTGGCGTCGCTCCACACTGTAAAGGCGTCATATATAGCTTTTCTTACTTTTTCTATATGTAGATCTGGTGTATAATTTAAAATTCTGCAAAATAACAAAAATAATAATTCGTTTTTAAAAGTTCTTCATTAATAAGTGCTAAAGTTTTATTGTGTAATATTGTTGTTGTTTTGGTTATATTGCTTGGAATATTGTTGATAACTATGTTTTGACATCCTGTTGCCTAGTATTTCTTTCATTCTTAATTTTGATCTCACACGTGGCAGGTGTAGCTAGCTAACCAGGATGTACTTAACCTTCTGGGGCACCCGGTCTCATTTCCTTGCTTGATTTGCCAGTTTCAAAGTTTTTAATTTTCGTCGGGATTGTAGTTTGGACAAGGATAGGTATATTTGCTTTTGATCAGTACATTTCATTCGGCTGTACTTTCATCAGTATTCAGTATATTGATTAAGACAACTACTACCAGTATATTTAGAAGAGCATAATACATGTAATGTTGATTTATATGACGTATGTCCAGGCCGGATTTATAGTCAACTGGATACCAATAAACGTCTTTAATACAAGTCAAGTAATAAAACAATCATGATGTTTATTATGTATTAAAACTTGGAAAGTTTTCAACAAATTAACAAAGTACTGGTACCCTATCATACTTAAATGCATGTATGATAATTAATAATAATGTGACTGTAATGTGTTACAGTTTATCACTGATGTAGTCAATTCGAGTGGTCTTGGTACTTATTTTTCATTGCTTAATGTTGTTATAAATTACAATGTTTATTTCTAACGTAATTTGAAAACGTTATAACATTACATTTACTTTTATGTTGGAGTTGCAAGAGGGTTGCAAGTGTACCATTGACGCCCTTGTCATAACTTACTTCAACTCATCCCCATTACAATTTGTTTAGAAAACTTTAACTGTACAACGAAGCCAATCTTATTGAAGGCATTTAAAGTTGGGATTATGATTTTGGCATTGAAGTGGAAGTTTCACGTGTCTAACCTAACTTGTCAGTGTCAAAGTTTTTTTTACTTTGCTTCTCGATTGTGAATCGGGACATGGATAACGTTTTTCATGTAACACAAGTCATCATACATATTAACCTAACTTATAAAAAAGAAAACAAAGCTGATGACAAAACCTATAGTACATTATGTACATAGTAATAGGTGTTACAGCGTAGTATGGAAAGACTTGTTGCCAATATGCGGAATTCTAGAGAACAACACGAGGAGCAATATGACGCAACTTGGTCTCGGAATGGGTATTTATTTATATGGACAATAACTTGCAATGCCGGAATGCAGCGTTTCCTTTTCAAAGTATTATGTTTATAAGCTAATGTTTGATAAATAAATAAATAAATAACAAAAAGACAAGAAGGCGATAACAGTTCAAAATCGAGAATCAGTACTTTGCATACTTTTAGGGTTTCGGGATATTTTCCGGAACATTTTCAAATTCCGAACATAAATGAATCACGAATAGCGTTATGTATCGTTATCACCTTAAATCAAAATAACTGGATGTGAACTCCCTAGGCTATACCTAAAATATTATGAGTTATAATTTTTAAATGCCAATGATAATAGATTACGACATAAGTTGGAATAATTATCATCATAAATTTTGATATTTTAAAGGCAATAATTGTTCCAAAAAACGTGGGTGATGACGTAAATACACTAGGAGGTTTTGTCAAAAGAACTGGAAATAAGTAAGATGTAATTGGATATAATGCTTCTCAAGAAAAAAATTAATTGTTGTTGACAGTATAAAAAAGTATATTGTGGACGTAATTTCAAGATAAGTGATTGTTAACAGTTGGTTTTGAGTAGCAATTTAGTAATTACTAGATGCACGTTTAACCATCAAGTTGGTTTTTATCATGCAAATAATATAACAATTTACACGTAATTTACTCATTAAAATGTGTTTTTATTCAATTTTCTGAAACTTTTTGTTAATTATTTTCCGCTATGAAACATAAAAAATTGTGTTTGGCGGCCAAGTGGCAATATGCAAATGAATAGATAGAAGTCATTTTTGTTGAAATTTGATGAAGTAAAAGCCACGTTGGTCCCATCAATGTCATGGTCCCAGCTTGAACACATCCATCAATCCAGGAATGACTCAGCAAAATTAAAAAACAATATGATTTGTGCCTTACATAACGAAGATCGATATATGCTAATTAACATGATAATCTGCATTGATAAAACTATGTGATAAATGCAACACTTTGTGCCTAAAACTTCTGTTTTCCTTTGTTTGAAACTAGCTGATGAAATATACATCACTATCAATCATCATCAATTGCCTAAAGTCATGTGATCTCTTTGATTATCTGTCGAGTCACGTGATCTTCTTGCATCTTTTTTATCAGCGGAATCATGTGACGTGAACAGTTTCTGTGTGAGACATATGTTTTGTTTAGCTACTGATTTGATTTTAGTCGATGAAACTGACACCATTTTGATGAGTAATGACAACTTATGACTCAAGCAGCCACGTGTACGATATATAGAAATAGTAATAAAAACAGTAAGAGGAAGAAATTTGTTAACAGTTTGAATAATAAATAGAAACATTTTTACATAAAAATGGTATAAAATCCAGCATTGTCGGACACAGCTCATAAATTAATGGCAAAGCAAGTTATATCATCATTTCTATGTGAATTTCTGTAAAGTCGCATGACAACTTTTATTTTTTGTGATGGTTTCACAACTTAATGTAAGAAATGTCATTTAAGTTCCCAATCTCTTAATCTTGGGGATGATAATCAAATAAAACACCTAAAATAAATTAAATATTGTCAGCTCCCATTTATATCTTTCGAAAATGGCTATCATTTAACTTAACGGTATAATGCAGTATGCTTATTAAGAAGTTTCAAAATACAAAGACACATGTATCAGTTTCTTTTGTAAAATTACCACTGAATTGACTAGACTGTTTGCAACAAATTATTTGAATCTTAAAATCAATATATCTAATATCTGCAATTTAATATATTTATGTAAGGACATGCTATTGTATGAAAATTATTACAGGGCTAAACAAAATACGGGTATTTACCACAACCTGCACATCTTACATACACAAAGTGAATTCAACAATAGCACATTCGCTTTGGTAATAAAACTGTAAAATTAATATTCTAAAATACTGGTAATTAGGAAATAAAGTACGTTTTTATATGCAAATAACCAATATATCCTCCAAATGTACAATCTGACACACTAAGTATACAAAAACTGTAAGTATGATTAGTAACGGAGGTTTTAATGAATCGATTTGTCCTGGGATATCTAGGATCTTAGAGGGATTATTCAGCATTAGAAATAATCTTGGCAACTTGAGCAAGGCATAAGTAAGAATTATACCTGAGGAAGAGCTGATGTCTTACAGCCTTTTTAAACTATTACTTATAATGATTTGACCTATTTTGGTTTTCCTTTTTAAATGAACAATTTATGGCCATGGCTAGACGCCAGATTAGCTTACTTCTATATGAATTACTGCTCTAAGACCACATGCATGAAATTGTCAATGAACCCGTCTACCCTTTTAATGAATGATTACTACAATGTAGCGATGAGTCAAATCTGACTCATAAAACGATTGAAGACCGACCACTATATATCTTATGTCTTTTTTCTTCAAATGGTGTTCCATGTACAATCCCAAATGCTGTTGTAACTAATGATACTTTTATCTATGTTGCATCTGTATCTAGTACTTTTACGCCCAGGGGCCATAGGACAAGGACTAGAGTTTTCCACCGGTCTCTGTCTTGTGCCGTCTTCTTTAGTTCTCCCCAAGTTAAATGATGTTCCTTCATTTCTTTCTCCACAGTCTTCCTCCAGGTGTTTTTAGGTCTGCCTTACTTCCTTTTTCCTTCAGGTGTCCATCTGAGAGCAACTCTAGTGATGTTATTAGCTGGCTTTCTTAGCACATGGCCTATCCATCGCCATCTTGCTCTTGTTAGAACTGTTCTCATATCGTCTGTGTTTGCTTTTTTATGGAGCTCCACATTAGTGATCTTAGCTGGCCAGTAAATCCTCATGGTCTTTCTAAGGCATCCATTGTGAAAGCTGGAAAGTTTGTTGGTGTCTTTTTCGGTCATTCTCCAGCATTCGGCCCAATATAATAGAACTGACAAAACACAACTGTTGTATATTCTCAATTTTGTTTATCTATGTTAAGGAGAATATATCAGTCACATTAAACGGGTTGTATTTTGATCACCAAGTAAACAATAGTAGTATGGTTCCAATTGGTTTAGCGTTGTATTTATACTGTAAGAAGTGTTTTGTGCTTCGTTGCAGGCCTTGTAGCGACTGACAAGATAGATCAACATTTCTTATTAAATGTGAGCTAGTTAGGTTGTTAACACTAAGTGTTCATAGTTCAAAAATGCTGCATGGAGAGTTTAATTGCTTTATTGCAGGCCTTGTGGCGACAGACTTGATCAACGTTCTCCATTAAACTTGTTTAGCTATTTAGTTTGGTTAAAATAGCGTTCATCTTTAATAAACATTTCTATTCTACAATAAGAATATTTTGCATGCCTAGTGTTGCATAACTCGGTAAGCATCGCCAAAACAACAACAGCTAGTTCGCTGTCAATTTTTTCAAATACTTTATGTTGCATGTTTTTCGGGATCAAAAAGTAAAACTGCATACTTTATATCCTAATACCAGTCATATATCTGAGGGAAAGCAGAACAACATATTTTTGCAATGTATCACGGTTCGAAAAGTCCAATCATTAATAGAGAAATTGTTTCTTTATGTACTTTTCCCTTAGGCTTTTAGTTTTAAACAACCCCTATAATTTATATTTTGCTGTACATTTTTGCAGGAACGGTGTCATATCATTGACATACTAGTACCGGCGATTACTTGAGTAATGACCACATGTGGCGAATTGAGCTGCAAACCATGTCAAGTAATAATATTATGTGTGCATTGCTGTAATTTTAAAATATTATATTGCAAACCCAAACTGAAATGTGTCAAAATCTCTTTATCAGTTAATGATAAAATTGACGGATTTTCCTTCCGGGTTTAACTTGCATCTCACGTTACCTGTGGCAGTTAATTACACATCTTTCTCGTATAATTTCATTTGTTTGATAAAATATTTTACTGATATAAGATACAATAATAAGTCCTGGCAGATATTACAGAGAATAGAAAATAAGTAAGTATATCTTATCATTAATAATTCGTAGCGGCGGCGATACACCTTTGTCTTAAAGCAGATATCATCTTAAACTTCCGGTGATAATAGGCGCCTGTTTTCTATTTCTATTATGTCCACGTGTCACCCTTGCAGGCGAAGTGTTGACATAGGTTGGAGTCAAGTGACGTATCATGAGGTGGCCTGATAACTCAACTGCTCATTGTCACTGTAATTATCTTGGTAATTAAAGTCATTGTCCAATTACAGCCCGAATCTGAATAATTTGATTACGTATCTTGCCTGGCACGACAGTTAAAATAATTGCGTTAGACAAACTAAATATGCACAGGAGTGGAAGCGCAAACATTCTTGTCATTATTACACATTATCGAGCCAAGATGAAGAATTGCATCAATATAACAACTATTGCTTAATTGGAGATGTTCATCTAATCTGTCGCAAAACTATTTTTTTAAAAATGATTAGAAATGCTTTCGATATACAGAAAGTATCTAGTGGTTTTGATACATTGTTTTTAAAATCAAAGTGGAATATATTCTGGGATATACTTATCTATGACTTCAAAATTCTCATAAATTAGTGCTTTTAACATGGAATTCCTTTTGGAAGTAAGCATCTGCTGGAACCAAAATGCCAAAAGTTGAAAAACAAAGTAAATAATCTTTTGTTCGGAATAGTTTGCACAAGTACAAATATGCTCTTCATATTTTTTCTATATTGCAGTTATAAGAGTGTGTGTTACTTGTGTTAGACGGAAGGATTAACGAAATTTGAAATTTGGCAGATATTTCTCAAGGTCAGGACACCGCTGATTTTCATGTAATCAAGATAATATAAACCAACAATGCCATAGAGCTATATTTCCGTTTTAACGGTTTTAGATTAAAATTTAATTGTAAGCAGAGTTGAAAACAAAACTCACAAATTTTCAAATTACTTTCCTGTGGAGAAATATTTCATGCACAGATGAAAACAAACCATATCAATTTTCAAATTAGTTTCATGTAGAGTGACACCAACGTGCTTTAAAACAACAAAGTTTTTCTTTCTAAAAACCTAATAAAATATGGTAAGTCGCAGCTCTATCTTGTCGGATTATTGCATGTTCGATATTTAAATTGCAGGTTTCATATTTAAATTAAAATTGTATTATGAAACATTGAGAAAATCACAATGCTTTTATTTTTTCAAAGAATTTGTATTATAATGGCGAAAATATCCCATTTACAAACCCAATATACATTACGTAGACGATTACTCAAAACACATAGAGCAAGCACTTGTTATGACGTCACTAACATAATAATCATGTAATCTTGGCGGTGAAACATATGAAATGATTTAACATATGGCGTTTTAAGACCATGTGTCTATATAATCAAAAAACAATTTTCCCATGACCCAGAGAACATTTCCTTCGAATTTCTCAATGGCAATCATTACAGAATATAGTGTTTTAAAGCGTGAAATCTCTCTGCGCATGTCAGAAGTCATAATTTTACCATTTCGTACTGCGAGATTTGGATTAAGGTATTATAAATAGACCAGATATATAACACTACATGTTCCAATTTTGACTTCAAGTATAAGTGTTTCCTTCTTACAGCTAATTATAAATCAGAATGATGTACTTGTGACAAGTCTGATTCCAAAGGTCCTTATATATCAATGTTATGTTGATTTGAATTTCTTCTATATACAACTTTTCTAAATAATTATAAATTTCTTCACTACTGTAGGCTATAGATGAATAAAATAAGGAAGGGGGAAATAAAAAAATCACTTCTATCAATCCAAATTGAAATTTAGTTTTGTTACATTTAAGATGTTAAAATAAAACTGATAAAATGTTAAATGAATGAATTTGTGTGTATCTATCAAAGTTCGTAAATTATAATAAATCATACGTCCTTAGAACTTCTGGTTTTAGCCAAGTTTTCAGATTTGCAATGTGGTCTTTCTGGCTTTTGCCAAGTTTTCAGATTTGAAAAGTGTTCTTTCTGCCTTTTTTCGAGTTTTAATTTTAGCAATATGTTCTTAAAACTTCTGGCTTTTGAATGTGTTCTGTCTAGCTTTTGTCAGGTTTTCAGATTTGTTGAAATGTATTCTGTCTAGCTTCTGTCAAATCTTAAGATTTGTTGCAATGTGTTCTGTCTAGCTTCTGTCAAGTCTTCAGATTTGTTGAAATGTGTTCTGTCTAGCTTCTAGCTTCTGTCAAGTCTTCAGATTTGTTGTAATGTGTTCTGTCTAGCTTCTGTCAAGTCTTCAGATTTGTTGAAATGTGTTCTGTCTAGCTTCTGTCAAGGCTTCAGATTTGTTGCAATGTGTTCTGTCTAGCTTCTGTCAAGTCTTCAGATTTGTTGAAATGTGTTCTGTCTAGCTTCTGTCAAGGCTTCAGATTTGTTGCAATGTGTTATTTGGTAAATTCATTAGATTTGTTTAGATGCGTTTTGGTGAAGTTTTCAAATTTGTCCCAATGTCTTGTTTTAAACCTACTGGCTATAGTCCTATAGGTTTGTTATAGTGTATTGGTCTGGAGTGACCATATCAAATAGTAAGCTCTGACTGGGATCTGCGGTCGAGTTTCATGAAGTTATATATAGTAAGGCTTTATAATGTAAGAACCATATATATACCAAATGATCACGACTAATTAATGTCGCAGTGCGTAATATGGTAAACCACGATAAATAAAAGTCCGGTTATTGTACATATGTCTTTTTTTAAAAGTTTGTACAATAGGTCGATTAACACACCAGTTTCATTAATTCATTGCATATTGTTTATCATAAACCCAAGAACCAGGAAAGAAATTATACAATAATTAGTTTCCGAATTAAGAAAGAATACAACAAGAGCAACTAGCTAAAATGGCGGAAAACGTTTGAAGCAAAGAAGCCGTGTCAGAGCATTATTCTTTATTGAACAACTTCATGTACTTTCCTGTAGCGTGTACGATATATCATCATCTTATCAAATTATTTTTAAATTTCTTCACCACATTGATAGAAACTGAGCAAACAAAAGAAAAGAAAGGAAAGATGGCATGAGGAAACATAATCGTATTTTAATTAATCAAATAAAATTTTACATCATATCATATGAAAATGATATCAATTTTTGCCGATTTGTGCAAATAAAACTGCGTGCTGAAACAAATTGACTGCTTCTAAATCGGCGATATTCCGGAAGTAGTTAAGAGAAGATGTTTGCGTTTCATTAATCACACTGTGATAAATACAGAAACACGACGTGTAATCTTATTTTCACTAATGTTGTACTGGAATCAACAAATTCGAACAACTCAAAATTACCCGTTTTATGGATTGGGAAAAGATCATGGTGGATCAGAGTAAGGTCATGCATCATCATTTCCTGTCGAATAAGCAGCCAATAGTTTGCCATGGTACAATTAATCAATCAAATAACGCGTTATATCTGCACATAAGGGCAAGAGTAATTTCAACAAATCAAGCGCTTCTCTATTTGGCTTGTCGATAGAGGTTTGTTTGTAACTTAATGATTTGTACAAATTCGATGTAGAATCTTGTTCTGTTGAGATTAATTTAGATAAACCGAGTAAATCATGTCATAATTCCGATGATAAAAAACTCCATTACAAATTATTTATGACAGGTTATGCAATAACGATTCTTAACTGAAATAACCACGCATGCGCAATTACTCTCATTGTAGAAGTAAAATAACTTAATTACTTGTTCCAGATCGTCATTTATTTTTACTCTGTTTTTTTTTTGTTTTCTTTCTGAGGAAAATTAAGAATTTCTCCAACAAAAACCTTTTTATGGAAAATATACAATTTAATTTTCGTTAATGACTTGTTCCAGATCGTCATTTGTTTTGCCCTTTATCTTTCTGCCATGACCAAAAACAACTTTTTCTGAAAAATTACGAATTTGTTTAAAAACAAGATACTAATTATTCCGATATGTAAGAATTAAACTGTCAGTTTACATAAGCTGTAAACGTTGATTGGTTTGTCTTTAGTTGTTAATTTCAAACTGTTGGTAATTGGCTAATTACGTATTTCTACAGCTGCGGCATGAAGCATATTAATAAAAAGTTCAGGTAAGGGCGTTTTTATCATATAGATTGTTGTAATGATACTGGACGCATGATAGGCGGTTTGCCATCGCAATATATCACCAAAACCTTTAAATACTTAACATCTTAACGGCATTCATTCAATCCAAACCGGAATTGGAATGGATATAAAGTCTAGAAATATTCCGAAGCGTATTTCCTCACCTTTAAACCCACTTCAATTAAGCTTCTATCTCGAAGAGCAACATTAGTCGTTCATCAATTCAAACAGTTTATGAATGACCTGAAGTTAATTATATACATACTATAGCTGTAATCTATGGCTGGAAAAATTATAAGATAAAAGTAAGCGTGTGCATGTTTGTGCAAGTAAATCTGATCTGCAATTGTACAAGATCACATTGGTGGCGAATCAACCGACTTACACTGCAAAACACATCCTTATAGCATGGGAACATATTCGACAAAGGTCGAAAAACAAAGGAAAAAACTGAAAAGATCAACTGGCGTAAACGTAACAAAAAATTGGTTATATTTCCAATGCACTGCATGTTTTTGTGCTAAGACTATAAAAAGATGCAATCCAAGTTACTAAGTGGACCCTAAAAGTGCATACCATTGCCTGAGGCGGTGTTGGTGATGGTGATGCAGAGGGAACCTGACCATTCTTATCTTGCGTCTTGTATGTCTTTCCCGTTTTGCTATATATGTATATGGATGAGTTTTTTAATTCCATAAGCAGATTTTACTAAACGACTTGTGAGATGACAAGATAGGATGATGTATTTACAAAAGGTGTAATGATCGAGTGTTTGTATCATCCTCTGTAATAAATATCTGGTTTCCCGGCTTGTTACATCTCCAGACATTTATCAGTGCCACTAACGGTTATATCTTTAAAACAATACCCAATCAATTAACAACTAAAAAGCTTTTAGGATAGAGTGATTAAGTGCTTCATGATGATAAGTTATCTTTATTTTCAAAGAAACATCAGGGGAAGGAAACTGGCATGTATCTTCAACTAGGTTTTATGAAATGTAAGAGTCAAATAACAAAAGCTAACCCGAGTCGAAATACATTGTACATGTTTTACATAAAATATTAGAACAGTCCTAATTTTGATTCAGGAATTTCACTAACATATATACCTTTTGAACATTATACATATATTATAAATGATGGATTTTGGAAAATATTTGTTTAATAGTATGTAAAATTTTTGTAAATAATTGAGTAAACCTATCAATTTTTACTATTTGATTAAACTTGGGGTGATAAATCTAATGAATTTTAATAAGGCTTAGTATTTTCAGTTTGAAATGCGGTGCATTAAACGAAATACGTCACCAAGATCATCACTTCCGGTGCTAACAACGCCATGTAAACATGTAAAATTCCAATGTCGATAAAATTGCAATTTTATGGAAATCGAGGATTGCAAAGTAAGGACCATGGCCAATTAATTAAACAATATTATACTTTATTCAAAATCAGAATGTCATGATACCCCCCCCCCCCCCAAAAAAAAAATGGCTGTCCCAAACTCGGTGACATTGGCAGTAGTAGTTTGTTATATTCCCAGCTAATGTTATATGATACTTATGTCGATTAAGTCGTTAAACCTTTGTACCATTGATTTTGCTTTCTTCGGATAATCTGATTGCTAACTAATTCCAGAATTAGCTCAGAAAAAATAATCCAATCAGTTATGTTTACAGAAAAATGACTCACTCTAGGGTCTCTTTTTACATTTTCGAATTAATATTTCTTTTCCTAAAGAAGGTTTTTTCCTGCTATTACGTGGTTATATTATCTTAAGAGACTTAAACAATATTTGTTGGCATTAGTCGATGTCGATTGCGTAAATGTAAATGAGGCAAAATTACCATTATAATACAAAATGTTGCTAAATTTGGCTGACCAAATATGGAAAAAGAAAATCATTGTTGTTTAATAAAGCTTAAAAATACTTTGAATAGATTTCAACATGCTTAATTTCCTATGGTAATTTAATTGTGTTTCCTATTTATGTTATCTATTTATAACCAATATGTCGGTGCAACTCTCTATGTTAAAAAAGTAAGTAAATAATGCAAAAAGAAAGGAGATGAAATAAAAGTCGACTTAAAAACAGCCCATGACCGTTCAAATTACAATACCAAAACAAAGTTAAACTTTGAAACTAGCAAACTGGGTAAAACCTCCACTTTCATCAGAGAAGTGAGGCCGTGTGCTCTAGAATGGTAAGCACCTCCCGTTGAGCTAGCTACATCCGCCACATGTGTAATTAAACATTCAATAAAAGTAAATCGTAACAATTAACACCGAGTCCAAACAAAGCTTTCTGAAATGGCAACAATTAGTTTACCTAGCGACAGAATATTCTCATCTTTGAATTCAAATATTTCATAATTAAGAAAGTTCTGAAAATATTTTCATGTACCTGGACCACAGCAAATAATGTAAACCAAGAAGCTTAACATCTATGGTTTGATTGGAGACGTTCATCTTATCGATTACGAATTCATAGCGAGCTACTATTAGACTCCAGCTAGCGTTCAGAATGTTATGTATCATACAATGGACTTCAGATTTATGTTCAATCTCTAAATCAGAGTCATAACGTAATTAACATACTTTAGTGAGCTGTCACGTGTAAACTACTAAATAATTTCTCATCTTTTTGTGTTGCTTTATAAACAAAAATAGACTTTCTCTCTCTAACAAGGATCAAATGTACGTGCATTTATTATTTCTTATCTATACCGCTCAGTCAGACACTTTGTCAGTCCGGGCTTGTATACCGTTTTGATCTAAAGTTAAGTGACCACAGCGGTGGTTAACACGAATCTAACAACAATCTGATGAATATCATCTGTTCTGATGAAAGATCCAATATCTTCATCAATTTGTATATATTTGTGTTGTTCATTAAGTAACGTAAGGTTCTCATTGTTATCATATCATACCGTACATCTTTGGATTCCCTGGAGGGTCTTCGTTGAATTCCTCTTTTTACTCAACTCATTCTTAAAGATTTAATTACTTGTAGATATGGCGGCCATTGTTCAATAGGTTGTTAGATTTCTCATCTCATTCACTTATTTTTTTTCCTTTATTCATATCATATATAGATAGTCGATCTTGTGATTCATTTGACTTCAATTATTTTTATTATACAAAACCTTGTTATTTGAATTCCATCAGTTAGAGACATTTCATTATTTAATACCGAATTCTTTGAATACCGTTTACTTCAATTATTCAACACCGACTTTAGTCTTTGAATACCATCGGTTTCAGACATTTCAATTTCCATATCATGTTGTCCATCTTATCATTCACTGTAAGATGTTTTCATTCATCACGTACCACTTTGTTCTCGTTTAATTCCGTTGGCACATTTCTGGGGTTTTCTCAGAGGGTTGTTATTTTGTAATTTACTTTGTTACTTTCTTTTCGTGAAAGGTCAAATACTCTGTTATCAGTTCACCGGACAATGGCCAACTTGAACATCACCTACTAGAACCTTATCTAATTCATTTACTAGTATTACCTTATACTAGTAAATGATGAATCAATTTCATTTATATCAAAGTTTTATAAAAATGTTAATATTTATAAAAGACCAAAAAACATAGTCGAAAACATTTCAAAGCATTTTTATTTTCTTTATCAACTTTTTTTCAAATGTGACCAAACTTGCCTTGTGTGTTTGAATTTCGTTGAGCGGCGCCAATCAAAAATAAACAACTAACTGGTTGTCAATATTTCAAGATTTTGTTTTGTGGACCCCCCCCCCCCCCAAAAAAAATGCGAAAAGCTAATACATTAAATCCAAAATAGAGCTACAAATGGGGGACTGTTTAAAATATGTCTTACTCAAAGGAAACAAACATTGCTAATTTACAGTTTTGGTAAACTTTTCATGTTTTCTCAAAACAAAGCCAAAATGATAGTTTTATTTATTCATAATAACAGACAGATGTTTGTCTTTGAACGTTTTGTTGCATTTCCATAGCATTTAATGATCATGAATATTTCAATGCGTGCTATTATACTTTTGAGATAAAAGAAGAAGGAAAGCAAAATTTTAACCTTTTCTCAATTATGGCCGAATAAAATTGGCAGATTTAGTCATAATTAGGTACAGATGGTGTAGTTAATTTTATTTTCAATGAACAAATCCAATTCTAGTTATTTTTATCAAGTGCATATAGTTTTGATTAAAGTAATAACTACATTTTATTAGGATCTAGTTATACACATTAACCAATAAAATAGAAGATTTTTTCTCTCCTCCTGAAATCTGGAAATAAATGCATTGAAGACATTGTAGAACATAAAATAAACAAGTATTAAATCCATCAAAAATAGTTTTGTCCCAGTTGTATTAGAAAATTCTACATATTATGATGGAAAACAGGAGAGTTTTGTGTTACTTTTAAACTCTTTTCTTCTGAATATTGTATTTAAAAGATTCTAAAACTGTTTAATGGACCAAGACCCTGTGCCCCCAAAAACTGAAACCGACACCAACAAAACGCACAGGAGGTATCATATAATGGATTAATTTTTATTTATTTTTTTTTGTCTGGTAGTTGCAAATCGTCTTTAAAATCTAAATCTTAACCAATTTTTATATTATTTCACATCGCACCTTGTCCCATTCCGAATCACTCCTGCAAAAACACAAAACCCGCAAACTTTACAAGGTGTGCGAAGAATACATGTAATAATTAAGAACAGCCGTGTATTTATGCATGTGTGTGCATCAGGTCAAAGTTCACAGAACAGATTCTCACTGTTGCTGCTGCTATCTTACACAGAACTACACCATACAGTTTCCCGCCATCCTTTATATACACATTTTTCTCGCGCAGAAATACGATATCGCACTCAATGATTCAAAAGCAAATACATTAGCCAACTGAGTGATTAACTGTTATAGCATATGTTAAAGTACACAACACAAGAAAAAAACTACATGCCACTTAAAACGTTGAGTCATACAACGAGAAATGATGTCTCTTATGACAACAGATAATGTAATTATTTTGTTTTAATTTGAAACTGAAATTGGACTTTTTTAAATAAATAGAGTTATGTCTTCAAATCTGTTTTTAAAGTAGAAATCAATAGTTTTTCTATAACAAGCAGCTGAAAATCTTTATTTTTTCAGAAAAAAATAAAATTCAATTTCCTCGAAAACAATTGAAATATTAATATACCGCTTTTGATCACTTCAAACTCGATTTCCCTTTTAGCAGCTGAAATTTCTAATTTTAAAATAAATTAAAAATTTGATTTGATTAAAACATGAAATAAACCGAGATTTCAAAGTGTCAAAGCAGCATTAGCATCTATAAGCAGCAAATTTCCCTACAATGCAATTATGAACAAATTGGAATTGCATCTGTACATTAATTATCTAATATTAAAAAATAATGTTTCTGTTAATTTCAAAATGATTTTTGGTACAAACACGTGATACCCAGTACTTGGGTAGAAGAGCAGTGGTTCTCACCATTCACAGTTGTTTTTTTTCAGAAAATGTTCATTCTTATGAACTATAACATGTTAATTGAAATTAAATGCGAGTATGTGGGTGTGAAAGTTGATGTTCCATGCCAGCTTTTGAACCCAAAACCATAACGGTTGTAAAATTGTAATCGAAAACCATTTTGGTAACAACTAGAGCAACCAAGAACACGACACAATAAAAACGAAAGAAACCATCAAGGGTGAAAGGTAAAGACAAACACACATTGAGAGCAATAATTATGAAACTAACAACTATGGATGGGACAATGGTTTTTGTTAAGTGGTGTGAATATAGTACAATTGGAGAGGCAGCCAACTGTCCCACTTATAACCAGTGTATAACCAGTGGTCCACATATAAAACAAATATTCACCTAATTTTACCAAATAATGGATAGCAATCCCTATGTGTTTATGTAAATGTCAAATCACAAACAAATCCACAGAATTAGCTGTAACTTATACTTGCAGTAATAAAATAAATACATTTACCATTCAACAAATGAAACATAGAACAATATGCTAATAATATGAGTACAATTACATCTTAATAATATAAATACTAAAAGTCAGACAGGTTATAGTAAATAAATTCCAGACAACCAAACATTCTGTCGTCAAAACCAAGTTATAGAATTAGTTGTAAATAATACTAGCAGTATGATTTCCACAGATGCATTATGATATTAAATACAGTTCCTTTTTTATGTCTGAACAAGCCTGGGAGGCTTAAAATGCCACAATAAAGCCAAATCCCAAAGAATACACCAATACATCGCAAAACTAAGCCAAAGATTTAGCTGTAAGTAATACGTGCAGTATGATTTGCACAAATGCATTAACCCGGAACCAGCGCATGTAACCAGTAATAAGTTATTGAATACAATTATCTAACTAAAGCCCATTTTATGTCTGAACAAAGCCTGGATTTTATTGCATGTTGTAGAGTGAATCAATATAAATGACTTTATATTCCGTAGTTAAATATAGATCCAATCTACAAGTCTTTGATCCGGTGATTTTTTTGTAATGAATATGGATGGTAATTAAAGACCAGATTCCTTTCTGGCATGATGTAGAATAAAAGCTTAGTATTATAAATGTGCTTAGTCAGCAAATTCTTACTGTTTTATTTTCTTGATTCCCAATGGATAAGATAAAATACAAAATTAGAATATAGTTTGCAGACTAATATTGCTATATTATAGTCCAATAATAGAAAATGTTTTTATAAAAGCACTGTAAACAAATTAAAGATTGACATGTTTATTAACAATTCGATCAAATTATATGTTTATTTTGAATCCATAAACGTTGTCTGAAGTCATTATGTTTGATTAAATTTGAAATATATGGAAGTACATGTACGAGGGTCATTCATTTAATTCTGTCACTTATGCCATTCCATATATTCTTCATCGATATACTTCAATAAATCCATATGAATAACAAATTTAAAAAAATCCGAATATAACAGTCCAAACCCCAGTAAATTTGATGAAGAATATCACGAGCTATAAACATTTGAAACTGGTACAGTCATATACACTGGTATATTTCACGGGTCAAAATGAAAGGTTTTAATAAGGTTGAAAGTAGAAACTACACAAAAAGCCACAGAACATTGAAAATACCAGGGAAGGATATATTTTCTGAATTGTGTAATTTTTTTGGATATACTATTTTGACAATGAGAACAGTTTTTAAATGGTTAAAATATTTGAAGGGGGTAAATCTGATGTCAAAGATGACCCCCGTCCTGGACAGCCGAAGACATCCTTGACCAAAAAGAACATTCAATCTGTGCAGGATCTAATAAATGAAGTTGCAAGATATTAAGCATAGGAGATAGCTGAGTTCTTACAGATTTCACAAGGGAGTGTTCATTAAATTCTGACAAAACATTAAGGTCTACTAAAGATTTGTGCAAGGTGGTTACCAAATTTATTGACTAATGAACAGAAGGGTGCCAAAATTAAATGTTCTCTAGAAAATTGAAAAATGTTTCAAAATTGTGATAGAAGGAAATTTTCCACTCTTCTAACGGGCGATGCAACTTGGGTTTACATGTTTAAACGCCTAAGGCGTGCTGACAATAAGCAGTGATGAACAAAAAATGAAAACGCCCTGTTGTTGCCAAAAGAAACAAAAGCACTATATAGGTTCTGTACGTCATATTTTTCAATTCCAATGGACCTGTTGTTCAGATGTCTACTCCAGCTGGCAAATTTGTGACTAGTGAATTTTACAAGCAATGTGTCCTGCCAAATTTTTTCAGCAGAGGTGTCGTAAAACAATTATTGCAGGGATTCATTTGCCTCATGTAAATGATGTACATCACAAGGGTAAAATTGTAATGGATTTTTTTAATAAACAGAAAGTGATTGTTTTGAATCACCCAGTATTTTCACCTCATCTAAGTCCCTGTGATCTTTTCTTGTTTCCAAAATTAAAGAAAATTGTTGTCTGTTAAGAAATATCAAACGAGAAGTCCATTGGGTTGTGCGATATATCAGTGTTTGAAACATATATCTAAGGGAGACCACTTTGCCGCTTTCCAGAGTTGAATACCGAGATTAAAAAGTGTATATCTGTTAAGGGGGAATATTTTGACGGGTTGAAATAAAAATTAATTTAAAAACTATGTTTTGTTTTGTTTTAGGGGCTTTGTGACAAAATTATATGAATGATCCTCGTATTTACATATATGAAACCACTAAAAATAACTGAGTAAATATCTTTATTAGATTTCAAAACGGCTTAATGTTGCTTGTATATAAAAAGTCTTCAGCATGCCTTGTGCTTGTTGTTTCGTGTTCTTGCTTACTTTGGCTATTGTCAAGCATAATTTTACCATCGCCAACCTGATTTCTTCTGTTTTATTATTGATATAATCCATGGATATACACGTGGTGTATATCGGTATAATTCGAAGATGCCCAAACCATTTTTGACCTTTGCAAATGGGCAATTTGACCTGTTCGTTCATTTATCAATGACACGGTTTATATTTGCATTTCGTAAAAAATAACATTTTAAACAGCTGTAAAACCGTTGAAACAGCTCTATAAACAAATGCATCGGTTAATCACAGGCGATAAATTTCTATCAGTAATGAAATTAAGTGTTTGACTGACCGCTGATATAAATATCCCACACTGCTATGCCCCAGTCACACAGCAAGTACAATAATAAACAACTAATTAACGGAGTGTTATTTGGGGTCAAACACCGGGGTCAAAGCTTTTACCACTCTCTGCGATATAAATTATACTTATCCTGGCATTATTTCCTCGAATATACGATTCTCCAAAAAATAAAAAAATAAAAGAAAAATTATAAAGCAGTCAAATGACAGAATACATAAAACAAATTTTATTGGCCTAACGAGATATGGGGTCTGTCTTTTGGAGAGATGTTTCGAACAGGGACTATGATGTTTCGTGTAAACACGATGCTATGACTTGAATACTATTTAAACATTAAAACAATTATTCCAAAAATAAATACAACACCAGATAAAACTCTGTGAAAAATTGGGACAATCTGTGAAAAGTAAACCAATTCCCCTGCATGCTGTAAATGCAATATGTCTTCCTTAATCAACAAGATGTACGTATATCATCACCACATGTTATCGCCGCCATATTTCCTAACGTCTGCCCTCATTCATTCAGGTTGTGATGGCAACTCATCTACATAACAACCAGTCTGAACAAGGGCGCACGTGCAGGATAGATAAATACACCTTGATTACGACATCAAAACAATCCATAACGTCATCATCCGTAACAAAAGGATATCGTCTGCTGTCCAGAATTTCAGTTTTTGCTACACCCGCAACACGAACCGCCATGTGCAAAAAACCAACTGATGGGAGAGTCAACTCTGTAACGCTGATGTGAAATTGAAGAACACGTACTTATGATGACCTGAGTACAGGAAAACATTAATGATTGGTTTAAGAAGGCCTACTTTCTGAAAGTTTCTCACACAGCATTTAAACATATGACATTAGTTTAAGATGCTAGGACAGACAAAACTATAAATGTGTTGCTCAGTTCCATCTATTGGTAATGATTATTCGTACATCAATTCTAGATAAATAAAATTAAAATCTGAAAATGTGGATCCGAATTAAACCTAGACTATTGTCATATAAAGTCGTTCACAAACATTTATCACACATTTTATATTTTTAAAATTTTACATCATCGTTATATTTTTTTCAAGTTTCAAATCTTCACAAAATACATATATAGCATATCCAACAGCATATTAGTGACGCCCATAAACTTTAATAGTATTTAATCAATGATAAACTATTTGCTGCTAAGACATAATATAATATCCCGGATTTTAAATGAAAGTTAACACATAAACATTATAACGTTATAACGTAAATCTCCATGACCAATAGGCTCTCGGAGTTGGCGATAATCTAAATGGTTTGTATTGTTAAGCAGACATCTAGCTACACTTCTAAAGCCGCGAATTCCCACTGGCTTCAATTATCAAGATTGAATAATCTCCTTTGATTATGGCTTGAATCAATTTAATCTAAACAGTCAGTAAAAGCAAACTTGTAATGCTTTACTTTATGTGTATCGATCATCTCCCCTCTAAGGAACTCTTCTGTTTCACTTCATATCTCCCGATAATTCGTATATTACTCCTCTTATGGGTAAATTGATTTTTATGACATTTCGGTTCTTATCAAGAATAAAGCACTCATTTACGAGACTATAAATATTGTTTGTCTAAATACCAAATGCCAGATACGCCGTTTAAAACATATAATTTGATTACGTAAAGGAATAAGTATGTAATTTCTATAATTTCATAATGGAAAATCAATCAGGTTATATGTTTGAAGTTAGTCTTGGACAACGAACTCAAATGTGCCTTTCTACAGCTCTAAGTTTTACTTTATTCATATTATTATTAGTAGTATTCAGGTTTTGGCATACGACTTCCATTGTAAAAGACTTCCTCCAGGTAACATACTGTTAAAAATTAAATGATAGACCCAAAGTTTGTTCAGAACAGTAGCAAAATTATGCACACAGTTGCTTTAAGATTAACATTTAAAGTACATGTAATCCAAGTTTATTACACTAAATTGGCAAGTGAAAATAGAAATGGCTTTCTAGTTCAAAACTTTGCTTGATTAGGTGTAAATAGATATGGTAAAAGCGTATAAACACTGAATATATACTAGTAACTTTGCTTGCTGTATTTATTGAAACACAAACTGTAAAACAAAATCACATATTGTGCACATATGGCCTTATCTATAAATAGACAGTGAAGAAATCCAAATCCGAGTTGGTATCCTCCTCACCCTACCCTCCACAAGTGGTTATAATGTTATTACAACCATACGAAAACTTTATCACGTCCATAGTAACGGAAGTTTCATCTTTATATAGATATTTATAAGAAGGAATTAACTGCTCATTAGTACAGAAGTGTTATGTCAAACGCTTCTTTATAATCTCTCTCTCTCTCTCTCTCTCTCTCTCTCTGCTAGTCAAATGCACTAGAGTAGGTTTTCCTTCCATTGTTATACTCGAGGTTTGGTGATGATTTTTTAAGTTACAACAATTGTTTGTATGGGTTTTGTAGAGGTGTCAGGAGCAGAATCTTGGCAAATGATGTGGTCAGTTTTTGCCAACTTTACCAAATTAAAACAGGTTTATTAATATATTTACACAAGAAATCGCTAATAAAATGCAATCCTTGGTTTTAATACATGTACTTTAATATAGTGTTTTAAACTTACTCACTCGAAATTAATGAGAAAAATAATACTGTAAAATAAATGAGTTTTTTGTTACTCCTCTTGTGTCACTTAATAAAGTCCTTACTAAGTGGTTAACAGAGACAACTGTATAATGATCGTAATGGCGCTTGTCACAATCAGAGATTGTAGTCGAAACAATACAATCAAGTGGTAATTACTGAATTCTCAAGAGTAAAACAGACTGGTGTCATTTAGCAGAATTTGATCCGCTTCTTTGATTGTAGAAGTTTTTATCTGCCTTATCTGAACGGTCTGACAAAAACATTATGGTAATAAGTTCTTATTGATTCCGATTGCCCCGGTGGAATTCATTTTTAGTTTTAGCTTGCGTTACAAGCGCCAGATTAGCATCCCAGACAATCAGTGTCGTCCATGTGCTTTCCCTGTATGTCAATACCCGGAAGTTAATAAGCACAATACGGAACTCCTCGCTCACATGGGAAAAATTAATTACTCTTTTAGTTTTACTGTTATGTCAATTGTTATTTTTTGTTGTAGTTGTCATATTACTATTCCGAAAGTCTAACGCCATATGACCTGTTGCCACTGTCACCTGAACATAAAGGTTTTGTTATTTGTCTATATGAAGCCATCAAAATCAACTACAATGTAAATACCATTTATCGCGGATGCAGAATAGAATTGAGAAAAAACCCGTTTCCATTTCGTAGTCAAAATCGCCATTAGCTACAATTTTCTGATTAGTTCTGCTTTAGTACATCTGTGTACATATACATGTACTTTAAAAGGACTATATATTCATAAATTTAAGAAAATTTGGCAACAATAATTTTTAATTTCAAGAAACCTAAGACAATAATTTTGTCGCATAAACGATAAAATACCTTTCTGAACTCAGAACAATACCTTTTATGCCATTCTCAAACTTTCTTGGGTCCATGCAGTATCCTTCAACTAACGCCTTTTCTCCTGTATTTCAGTATAGTAAGTTCAAATTACGTGTGCACTTACCTGTAAGTTAAATCTTTTTTATCCCATTTGGAAGGCGCTAATACATATCGTTTTCCCCTTCTATTTGAGGTGGTTTTGCTGTCTACTTCGTCTCGTACACCACACCTTGGTTTTGACATTAGTTCTAAGGTTCTCTGGTCTGGTTCTCCAGTCTGAGGTATCCCACCCATCATTTGTAAATGTTTTAGTGCTTTTTTGAAATCTTCTTTTGCTATATAATTTCCAGTTTCTGTACTTGGTCCAGATATATATCCAAAAGTTCCTAAATATTTCTGAAAAATATAAAGATCGAAACAATATGTTAATAATTATACGTATAAAAACCACAAACGTTCTGGTCCCGGTTGTTCAAAGCTTCGTTAGATTAACCAAATGGTTAATGAAATTCGAAAATATTAGAATACAAAATATTTATTAACATTTGATTTTACTCAAATCTATCAGCAACTGTACGAGGAACTTTTTGAGCAGAAATGTCAAACGATTGCTCATTATCGATCCAAGATGCAATTTTTCATTGACAAAAAGTTGGTTAAGCTAACAAAGTTTTCAACAACCAGGCCCTGAAGAATTTCTATACATGAACTCTAAAAAGATCCAACATGGGCGACTTGAAACCCCTGGTTGTAACTCTAGTGATTTTTTAAATAATTAAATGTACTTTGAAAATATCTACAGTAATATCAAAGAACCTTTGAAAATACAATCGGTGCCCTAATCGCAATAAGTGAGAACATGTTATATGTTTCACCATACCCAAGCTACACACCATTTACAATACCGTTTGTCATGATTTATGTTTTGTTAATGTTTTGTGCGACACATGCATGTACCTATACTACTACTTTTATTGATATTCCCTACCCAACACACATTTCACCTCCACTCAATACACATTTCACCCCTTCCCAATACACGCTTCATCCCTCCTCAATACACGCTTCACCCCACCCATTAATACACGGTTCATCCCTCCTCAATACACACTTCCTAAGTCTAAGTTTTGTATTGCCATTCCTTATTCACAAGAATGGTATTTTATTTTTTTCGTTCCGTTCGTACATTCTGTACATTCCTGTTACATGTTTTTATGCATGTTACTTTTTATACACCGTAAAACACTGTAGCAATGTTACATCATTGTGACTTATTTACACGCTTTTTTTATAAATAAATACACAACAAAACTCAGATACTCAAGTTTGATAAGTGAAGATACAGACATAAATTCTCAACTCTAAACACCTCACGCCGCCATCTTTGTTGGAGTCCGACATTATCGGGTTTCCATCACCTTAGGGTGACAGGTTCACTGCCACATGCCAGTGTGTATAAATATAGAGCGATAAGGTAAAGAGGAAATCAACACTTGGATTATCAATCAACAAGAAATCAACTAAGTGACTATAATCAAATCTACTTAATATATACACCAATAAATCTACTGTAGATTTAATCCTTACTACCTCTCGCATAATCTCTTTGTTTTAGACTAGCTTTATTTCATTTGTTTTGTTGTTTGGTCTTCTGGTCTTTATTTTTAAATTATGTGCAAAGATTGTTGTTGATGCTGTCGCTGTTGGCTGTAATTGTTGTGGTTGTAATATGGTGATTTTTTGTTGTTGGTGGTGGTGTGCACGTGGCTGTATGTGTTTGTTGATGTTGTTGCTGTTGGCTGTAATTGTTGTGGTTGTAATATGGTGATTTTTTGTTGTTGGTGGTGGTGTGCACGTGGCTGTATGTGTTTGTTGATGTTGTTGCTGTTGGCTGTAGTTGTTGTGGTTGTAATTGGTGATTTTTTGTTGTTGTTGGTGGTGTGGTTGTATGTGTTTGTTGATTTTGTTGCTGTCGTTGTTATTGCTGTGGTTGTAGTAATAGTTGTTTTTGTTGTAACACTTGGTTTTATATAACCAGAGTTTACATAGTATTTTTAAAGTATTTCTGTCTCCACACCTATTTATTACACGTGCATGGTATGTACTGTTGAGAAAACCTTCAATGCATGTATGATTATTTATTATTCCACTTTAACAATAACGCTGAACGTCCAAGGAAAGGACGTCTAGTCACTTGATATGGAATATTCTTCAGTGTATTGAAAATTCATAGTGACCGAATAGATGAACATTTACAATACAGATGAGATCCCGTGTCTTTATAATGCAATAATGATCAGGGGGTTTGTACACTGTCTCAAATACAACGTAAGTTTGTATTAAGTAGTATTAGGGCTATACTCATATAAACTGATAAAAAAGACATGTGGTATAATGACATGTAACTACTATGTACAAGTACGTTATCGTATCAAGTACAACTGCAAATGTGTGGGCAGCACAATTAAAGACAATAAAAGCAAGCAGTTTGAAAAATTAGAAAAG
Organism: Anadara kagoshimensis; assembly: GCA_021292105.1. Lineage (NCBI taxonomy): Eukaryota > Metazoa > Mollusca > Bivalvia > Arcoida > Arcidae > Anadara > Anadara kagoshimensis. The sequence continues at coordinate 4,835,931 of CM037874.1, read as the reverse complement.
GCGTGACATCAAAAGGCCCTATAAAATAAAACATTGCAACCTCGTCGAGATAGTATAATATGTTTATAGAAGGCGTGACAACATATCATAATCAAAAAACGTTATAAACACACAAACTGCATCCTCTCTCGGAGATATTACGGTTTCTTGTTTCAACACGATTATTGATTTGGCTTGGAAACATAAACATACAGAGGAAGTTCTGTTTCTATTTAAGTTCTGGTCTCTAAGGCAGAGTTTGGTCACGATCTTAAAGCAGTTTGGATTGTATTAAGCGATTCTGATTCTTCCAAGGTCTTTGAACTTCTTACAGAGTACACCCATCCCCCTTTATTTTCTTGGAACAAAACCAGACCTGTCTATCGTTATTAGATATATCATATTGCCAAGTTTCTGATATTAACACACAAACAATTTAGTCATTTGTATTTCCGTAATATCAAAGTACACAAGACAAAGCAGTTAGCCAATTTAAATGTCAGCAATTTTAAAACATGCAGTTAAACATAGCTTTATGTCATGAAGACAGTACCGTTGATATGGTGACTGATAACAATCATCAAGTCTCATTTCTTGTAAATCAAGAGTCACGGTATTTTCACTATTTTCTCATTGTCGAGTTTATATTTTCAGTTGTCAGTTTTCACATTTTCGTAACGTAATTCTTTCTATTTTAGATGACTGACGATTTCAAGTGCTGCCATTCAAACATACAAAAGCAATCACCGTTCAACAGCATTATTCCAGGTGTGTGTCTAGTTCATGTTAGAGACTTCAATTATATTACATATACATTCAAGAATGGTTCGACTGAAGCAAATACCAGTAGCAAAAACGGGCCGGATACAGGTGCGTTACTGGAGCACTGGTAGAATCATGTATAATGTACAGTGTATTGGCTACTTGAATACTGCTAATAGAAATTGTTAAGACAAAAATTGTTCAGTTTTGGAACTTGCTGATACAAATGCGAAGTAAGGGACAGGAAGCACCGACGACAGTATAAAGGCCAAGCAAATGATTGGAGAACGCCGTACTTCCAAGGGTCGCACGTACTTACTGACATTTATTTCAGTCTTTGGTACGAATTAATATTATCTCAATAGACCTGTCACTTCATAAATATTAATTTCATGCAATAATTCTCATTTTACGCAATCTTAACTCGTACATAATCCTTAGTCAATAAATCTTTATTTTCATTGTTTTAGTATGAAATGAAAAAAAATCGATTTTGTCGTACTAACAGTACCACTCTGCATCATAATCGTCATAGTTTGAAAAAATAAATAACCTAGTGGAAATGTTCGTTTAAGTGTTACGTGTTCCCAAAGTGAACGTAAAGGTCAGTGTTAATTTCAAAACATTTGAAGAACTTGGTTATTCAATTTAGACTTAAAAATTTTAACGTAGTTTTAAAACTGTTTTTGCATTGTTTAGTTCACTTAATCGATTTTATATATTATTGACAAGGTCATATCTTGTGATACTTTGAACCACACTTGCTGGCAGACAAGTAGCTAAGTGAACAATTATAAACTTTATGACCAGACATTCTGATGTTATTTTTCAGATCGCAATCTGCAAACTTAAAAATACAATATTGTACACGATAGTTAAAAACTATCCCGGTGTTCTTTGCTGAAGAGGAATATTTTGTGAGAAGAAAGGAACTTTATCTATATATTTTGTGTTGTAACATAATCAAACATCATCAAATTCGTCATCCAAAAATATTTATAAAAGCAATAAACGCAAAAATAAAGAACTGAAGTCTGTTGATAGTTAAAATTTAATGTTTACATCATAATTTCAGCATCAAACATAAAACCAAAACATGGGGGATACATTATCAAGATATGAGCCACGCCCATACAGTATTTTACTGAATTTCAAACACGTTTCCGGAAGTCGTCAAGAGGCTGATGAAACATGACAAGGGAACCTGTCTACCATTATCAATCCTGAATTCAACATGGCCGACTGTATCAGATTGTAATACTTTGACTCCTCTAAAACCAGAAACAAGTTATATGGGTCTTTATCATTAAAGATATTTTAGTTTATTTGATGGGTACAACTTAATATTTATCTTCTTAAAGATTATTTTAAACAAAATCGGAGCTGTGGAATACTATAAGACTAATAACTATCACATTATCTCCTTAGAATGTGTACTTTTTTATCACCTCCACGGCCATTAATCTATCTGTAATGGTATCAAAGTACCGTGATCTGACCACTTTTGTTTAACTTTAGCAATATACATTAACACAAACGTATCAATTAGCACACGAAATCCAGAGGTTCTCAAACAGAACATGACGAATCACACGACGACTCTCGACTTTTGGAAATAAGGCCAAGTGCTCCGGATGTATAATCTTTTAACTGCTACTTTATAAAACTGAGTTGTTTACCTTCAATTTCTAAGCAAATATTTGATTTGTTCATATCACGTAAGATTACAAAACTGCTATAGGATATATAGGAAATTTAAACACCTAAAATTAGCAACGCGGTCCAAACGCAGCATGATTAAACACATAAACCCCGCAGGTTCAAAATCAAAAACAAACATAACGATCCATGTCCAAATCACAATCTCAAAGCAAAGTAAAAACTTTGAAAACTGGCAAATTAAGTTAAACATTTCAAAGATTTAATGACGATTGTTTTTCCTAGTGTTTTCCAAATAAGCAATGTGCATGATTTTAACAAATCGCTTTTTGATGACTCAAATCATATTGCCCATCCCTATCACATCTTGTTGCAGACAGACAAACAATCAATGCATTGAAATAGAGAGTAATACGAGAAATAAATGGCTGTGATACCAAAATAAACTTAATGTGCACATGATATATTTGTTTGGAACTAACGTGGGTGAAATATTCTTTATTCTAGTATTGGTATGTTAGTTTTTTGTACTTCTGGTTTCTTAGCAGTCCAAAAAGTTGAAAACTACCCAAAAAACACAATCGCACCATCCGATGCAAACAATTTTCAATATAATTGCGTAAATTTTCAAGGCCCAGTGGTTCCGAATTTTATCCGGAGGGCCAGAATATACACGCGACTTATAACTTAACATATCGCGCAAACCTCCAGTACCCCACAGTTCAAAATACAAAGTCGTGACAAGTCAGAATCGGGAGTGAACTGGCTTGGAAGAAGAGAAAAAAAAGAAAAACAAGAAGAAGAGGCATAGGACAGAAAACGCTAATCTTCTTTGTGATAGTATGTGCATTGCAACAAATGTTTGAAGCAAAACAGACCGATAATCTTTGCAAGAATACGCACAGAAAGATTTTGTCTTTTATTGCATAAAACAACATTGCATTTTAGTCAAATGATCAATTACTAGTTATTGCTTATTGATACAATAGGGAACACATTATAAACATTCATTTACGCATGTTCAGTTTTTAATCAATAATTTGCCAAAGCAAACATAGGGAACATGTGAAAATCCCTGTACAGAATTTTGCAATGTTTCTGAAAAAGTAAATAAGACCTTGATACAAGCGTTCTTCCTAGACGGTCAATTTACGTAAAGTCAATGACTCATTGAAGTACACGTTAAATAAAATAATCTCTCTTCTCACATAACACCATTGAAACTAACCATGCGGTGCCAAACCATTTTATCGCTAAAAATCATAACATAATCAAAATATGATATCTACAAAAATCAACATACAAATATGAAATAAGCCATACATCATATAATATCATACATTTTATGATACCGCTCATAAATATGAAGTATTACTGTATATCCACTTTACAGATTTTAGTGACAGATTCGAGTGTAAACTTGGCTACTCTACTGGTGCTGCTATAAATGGAGGGATTGTAAAGTCAAGTAAGACAAAGATGGTTTTATTACATCTTACAAAGAACAAATATTGATATTATATATATATAGAACATTAAGTTATGATTAGATGCCAACCAAGAGAGAGAGAGAGAGAGAGAGAGAGAGAGAGAGAGAGAGAGTTCTCCGGATGACTTGCCGGTGTGGGTAATAAATAACTTGTAATACAAAAAAGAAAACCTGCACCCCTTTGTACAAATTCGACCACTTCACGGCCCCTAATGATACAACGACCACCTAAATGCACCACAATACTAATCGACCACTCCTCGCCCCATATTGCTATTGCCACCATTCCACTTCCGCACGCCCTAGTTTTAACTAAACCACTCCACCGTCTCTAAATAATGCGATCTCGGCCGTACTAAAGCACCATAATACTAATATGACTAACTCGACCATCCATACTCACTTATATCAACTCGACCATCCATACTCCCTAATATCAACTCGGCCATCCGTACTCCCTAATATCAACTCGACCATCCATACTCACTTATATCAACTCGACCATCCATACTCCCTAATATCAACTCGACCATCCATACTCCCTAATATCGACTCGACCACTCTACAACACTTGTATTTGAACATATGATAAATAGACTAGTATGTTTGCACTTCAATTACCAATATTTGCTTGTTCTATCTTGTAATCAATAAGAGTGTCATTATTGGTATAAAATCACGCTATGTCTCAATAAAGGAAGGTATTTATGATCAACTAGCGACAATTGTGTATTAACTGCGATTTATCCAGGTAATTAGATCTTGTAAATTACTACTCAGGTGTGATTTTGAGTCATCTCGGGTGAAAATTACAGAGAATAATTGTTATATCTTCATTGATTTTAAATCATTTAATATTAATTGCATATTTATATCAGACTTCAGTCAAGATACAAAATAAAACTTGTATTTGGCAGTGGCGGAGAAGGGGCGTAGAAAGCATACCCCATATTTATGTCGCCAGAAAGCGCCCTTTTTCAAAACTTTCCTACTTCCTACATGTACATAGCCTTCTATTCTAACCTTATACCCCCCCCTCTTTTTATTTTTTTTAACTAAAATCCTGGATCCGCCTCTGCTTGTAAACAACAAACGCAAAAATGAAAAGAATAAGAAGACGAAACATTTATGAATTGATGACAGACAACGAGACCTGCATACTTGGGATTTCTCTCCAACTTTTTTTAACATGTATGTACAAAATAATGTCCAATTACACAATATTTTTTTCTCTCCATAAGTAAATGTTTCTTATATATAATTATATACTAGACTCTGGTAATAATCCCCGGTGTATTTATGTACACAAAGACCTATCAGAATCAACAATGACGTTATGTTGAATCATTGACAAGTACTATTATATATGAATTATGTATAAATCTATTTACACTAATGGGTTAATCGACCTGACAAAGAGAAAAATGAAGATATCTGACAGAACAAATCAATGAGGAACTATAGACCAGTCATAGTTTTACTGTCGGGTGGCATGAGGAACTATAGACCAGTCATAGTTTTACTGTCGGGTGGCATGAGGAACTATAGACCAGTCATAGTTTGACTGTCGGGTGGCATGAGGAACTATAGACCAGTTATAGTTTTACTGTCGGGTGGCATGAGGAACTATAGACCAGTCATAGTTTTACTGTCGGGTGGCATGAGGAACTATAGACCAGTCATAGTTTTACTGTCGGGTGGCATGAGGAACTATAGACCAGTCATAGTTTTAGTGTCGGGTGGCATGAGGAACTATAGACCAGTTATAGTTTTACTGTCGGGTGGCATGAGGAACTATAGACCAGTCATAGTTTTAGTGTCGGGTGGCATGAGGAACTATAGACCAGTCATAGTTTTACTGTCGGGTGGCATGAGGAACTATAGACCAGTTATAGTTTTACTGTCGGGTGGCATGAGGAACTATAGACCAGTCATAGTTTGACTGTCGGGTGGCATGAGGAACTATAGACCAGTTATAGTTTTACTGTCGGGTGGCATGAGGAACTATAGACCAGTCATAGTTTTACTGTCGGGTGGCATGAGGAACTATAGACCAGTCATAGTTTTACTGTCGGGTGGCATGAGGAACTATAGACCAGTCATAGTTTTAGTGTCGGGTGGCATGAGGAACTATAGACCAGTTATAGTTTTACTGTCGGGTGGCATGAGGAACTATAGACCAGTCATAGTTTTAGTGTCGGGTGGCATGAGGAACTATAGACCAGTCATAGTTTTACTGTCGGGTGGCATGAGGAACTATAGACCAGTCATAGTTTTACTGTCGGGTGGCATGAGGAACTGTAGACCAGTCATAGTTTTACTGTCGGGTGGCATGAGGAACTATAGACCAGTCATAGTTTTACTGTCGAGTGGCACGTAAAAGAACACACAACGAGTCCTAGAGCAAGGATGGCGATATGGACTAGAAAGTAGATGCACATCAAAAAGTGCCACGTACATTCGCATTACCTGGGCGGTCAGTTCAGGAACGATGGAGAAAACCCGGAGTGTCCGATGAAAATCTCAGACCTTCGGCAAGCAAACTGACCAACTTTCTCATACTGTCATATTATACATTTCTGAATATTTCATTCAGAGAATTCAAACATTTACAATATGACTACTATCAGAGCGGGAACCTATCCTAGGTGGTGAGAGGCAAGAGCGGGAACCTATCCTAGGTGGTGAGAGGCAAGAGCGGGAACCTATCCTAGGTGGTGAGAGGCAAGAGCGGGAACCTATCCTAGGTGGTGAGAGGCAAGAGCGGGAACCTATCCTAGGTGGTAAGAGGCAAGAGGGGGAACCTATCCTAGGTGGTGAGAGGCAAGAGCGGGAACCTATCCTAGGTGGTGAGAGGCAAGAGCGGGAACCTATCCTAGGTGGTGAGAGGCAAGAGCGGGAACCTATCCTAGGTGGTGAGAGGCAAGAGCGGGAACCTTTCCTAGGTGGTGAGAGGCAAGAGCGGGAACCTTTCCTAGGTGGTGAGAGGCAAGAGCGGGAACCTATCCTAGGTGGTGAGAGGCAAGAGCGGGAACCTATCCTAGGTGGTGAGAGGCAAGAGCGGGAACCTTTCCTAGGTGGTAAGAGGCAAGAGGGGGAACCTATCCTAGGTGGTGAGAGGCAAGAGCGGGAACCTTTCCTAGGTGGTGAGAGACAAGAGGAGGAACCTATCCTAGGTGGTGAGAGGCAAGAGGAGGAAACTATCCTAGGTGGTGAGAGGCAAGAGCGGGAACCTTTCCTAGGTGGTGAGAGGCAAGAGGAGGAACCTATCCTAGGTGGTGAGAGGCAAGAGGAGGAACCTATCCCAGGTGGTGAGAGGCAAGAGCGGGAACCTTTCCTAGGTGGTGAGAGGCAAGAGCGGGAACCTTTCCTAATTGGTGAGAGGCAAGAGCGGGAACCTATCCTAGGTGGTGAGAGGCAAGAGCGGGAACCTATCCTAGGTGGTGAGAGGCAAGAGCGGGAACCTTTCCTAGGTGATGAGAGGCAAGAGGGGGGACCTATCCTATGTGGTGAGAGGCAAGAGCGGGAACCTATCCTAGGGGGTGAGAGGCAAGAGCGGGAACCTATCATAGGTGGTGAGAGGCAAGAGCGGGAACCTTTCCTAGGTGGTGAGAGGCAAGAGGGAGAACCTTTCCTAGGTGGTGAGAGGCAAGAGGAGGAACCTATCCTAGGTGGTGAGAGGCAAGAGGAGGAAACTATCCTATGTGGTGAGAGGCAAGAGCGGGAACCTTTCCTAGGTGGTGAGAGGCAAGAGGAGGAACCTATCCTAGGTGGTGAGAGGCAAGAGGAGGAAACTATCCTAGGTGGTGAGAGGCAAGAGCGGGAACCTTTCCTAGGTGGTGAGAGGCAAGAGGAGGAACCTATCCTAGGTGGTGAGAGGCAAGAGGAGGAACCTATCCAGGTGGTGAGAGGCAAGAGCGGGAACCTTTCCTAGGTGGTGAGAGGCAAGAGCGGGAACCTTTCCTAGGTGGTGAGAGGCAAGAGCGGGAACCTATCCTAGGTGGTGAGAGGCAAGAGCGGGAACCTATCCTAGGTGGTGAGAGGCAAGAGCGGGAACCTTTCCTAGGTGATGAGAGGCAAGAGGGGGGACCTATCCTATGTGGTGAGAGGCAAGAGCGGGAACCTATCCTAGGGGGTGAGAGGCAAGAGCGGGAACCTATCATAGGTGGTGAGAGGCAAGAGCGGGAACCTTTCCTAGGTGGTGAGAGGCAAGAGGGGGAACCTTTCCTAGGTGGTGAGAGGCAAGAGGAGGAACATATCCTAGGTGGTGAGAGGCAAGAGGAGGAAACTATCCTAGGTGGTGAGAGGCAAGAGCGGGAACCTTTCCTAGGTGGTGAGAGGCAAGAGGAGGAACCTATCCTAGGTGGTGAGAGGCAAGAGGGGGAACCTTTCCTAGGTGGTGAGAGGCAAGAGCGGGAAACAATCCTAGGTGGTGAGAGGCAAGAGGGCGCTTTATAGAACTGGCATATAATGATATACATTAAATATTTCCGGAAATAAAAATGTTGTTGTTTCTCCAAAGAAAAACTAGCATAAACGCTATTTATGCAAAAGTAACATGTGCTACTTTTGAATGTATAATAATTATTTCATAAAAATTCAAAAGTTGCACATGCAAAAAAAATTAAAAGGTGGTTAAACTTAAAGGTGGCAAAATCAAAAGCATTCTAAATAGTGTGTTCTTATATTTAACCGTGACCTAAATTACAATATAATAATTCGACAACGTTAAGTGAACCTTAATGAACTCTATATCACTGTATCTGGTTTCAGAATTAACACTTTTTCAAAGAAAACTAGAAATTGAATCAAGGACTACAAAATCCCCCGTCTGTGTTTAATTGAATGGAGTTACATCTGTTCCCAATAACTCGACCAGCATCTAAACTGCCATTGTCCTGAGTGAGACTTCAAAAAGCTGCACATAAGATCAAAAAGATGTGGAAATAATTAACTTCTAAGTCAATACAAATCACATAAAAAATGTGTCATGTCTTAAAAAATCGATATTAATTGACGAGAGACAGATCGATAATGAAGGAATGGTGAAGCCGCTAGTTGTAGTGTACTAGTAACATGTATAGAATATTTATAATTAAAACTGGTATGTTTTTCTCCTCTTGTCCATACATCGATCAATCACACTCTATCATGATTATATAAAGTAGTATATATATATGACATGTAGATTCTTCAGTATAATGTAAGATTAAGGGACACTGATACCTGAACTAGTTTTATTAAATAATGTATTTACTTTTTCTATATATTAAATTTACATGCAAGATACCACCAAGTGTAGTAATGGTGTTTTACGTTGTAATGGTGTTTTACGTTGTAAGGGTGTTTTACGTCGTAATGGTGTTTTACGTTGTAATGGTGTTTTACGTTGTAAGGGTGTTTTACGTTGTAATAGTGTTTTACGTAGTAATGGTGTTTTACGTTGTAATGGTTTTACGTTGTAAGGGTGTTTTACGTTGTAATGGTTTTACGTTGTAAGGGTGTTTTACGTTGTAATGGTTTTACATTGTAAGGGTGTTTTACGTTGTAATGGTTTTACGTTGTAAGGGTGTTTTACACCCCAGACAAGTTTCTTTGACCTTTACCAGCCTTTCTGTGATGGTGGAGGGAGAATATGCACATGAGGGTCCTGTTTCACGATCATTCTTTATTAACTTAAATCTGACAATTTTTGAAATTGTTTTATGGTTTGCAATTAAAAGGAATCAACGAAAATTAAAATATATATCTTCAAAATGAAAACAATTGTATATCTTGAAACTTAAGATTTGCCAGAATCTTTGTAAAGAAATTAATGTGAAACCAGGGCATGTAAGGTCATACATTAACATTTTGTTTAAAATATTTGATGTTTTATTAAATAAGCTTGACCAATGAATATGAATATGATTGTAAATTTATGAATGATGATGATGATGATGAATGATGATTATTATTTTTTTATCATTTTTATTATTATTATTACATAAAGTGCATATGTAATAAAAGATTATTTTTGTGATATTTAAGTGGTATAATGACGTATCTATGCTCACAATTTTGGGTATTTTTTATTTCCTTGTTTGAACTGATTCATAACGCTTACTAACTCAATTGCTTAAAAGTACTTTTAGTGAATTCATAATTAATTATGCATGTGCGCGATGAGAGAGAGAGAGAGAGAGAGGGGGGGGAGAGAGCATTGTGAACAATAACGTAATATCATTTTACAAAGGTTTTATATGCTTAGATAAATTCATGAATTTAAACTTAATATTATAGTAAGTTTTTGTCGATATTTGACATACATTAATATTTGTTTACAAGTTTTATATACAAATGTAGGTATATCTGTAACAGTGATATAAATAAACTGTCAAGTTCAAGGTGTCAACGAGGTGTATTACGTGTCATCAACATCTTATGTACCGTCATTAATTATCAAGACACATGTATATGTCACTATCACTGTACTACTCTCTTTCTCTCTCACTCTGCTCAGTAAATTAGCAAACACATGCATTTCTCTCTCTATCTCTTACATCGACCTATCTGGAAATGAATAGTGCGTGCGTGCGTGTGTGTGTGTGTGTGTGTGTGTGTGTTTCGTAAGAGAATACAAAGCATGTCGTGGTATTTCTAGAATGTTATTATGTCGGCCTAACATCGGATTATTACTATCATAAAATGTTAATATATAGTGTTTACCATTATACCATAAATATTGTAATTACATCGGTTGGCTAGACTTATATATGTAACAACAATATCTATATACTCTATATACTGAGAGAGAGAGAGAGAGAGAGAGAGAGAGAGAGAGAGAGAGAGAGAGAGAGAGAGAGAGAGAGAGAGAGAGAGAGAATTCATGTGTTTGGTAATTAACTGAGGAGAGAGAGAGAGAGAGAGAGAGAGACTAGATGAGAGAGAGAGAGAGAGAGAGAGAGAGAGAGAGAGAGAGAGAGAGAGAGAGAGATTAGATTAGCATGCATATCATGATTTAGAGGTTATGGCAGGTTTCCAAGGCAAATTAAATTCTGAAACCATACCAAGAAAACATAGACATATGATAATGAGGTTTTATAAACTGGCTATATATCTACTTACCATGGCTCGACCCTCCTCGGCTATTCCTTGACATCGGACAGGATTTAATGAGCAAATTATAATTAAAATAACTAATATACTCCACAAATTATTGACTAAACTATGCATAGTGGGTAGAAATGTTAGATCACAACCAGTCTTATTGCTAGACAATCTAGTACTATTACATGATTGTTTATTTACATAATAATATTGATAATTATAATCTGGTCCCAGGGATTTATGCTGTACATAAGGGCAGGATTCTGATGAACTGCCTCGTCCCCTACAGCCTCCACAATCATCCATCATGAATGTAATCCTAATGGAAGAATATCTCTGTTATAATTACTACACTGGGGCAAGATGAACACACGACTAAATAATGCACATACACTACTTCACCGGCTTACGTTATGTGTATCTAGTAATTAAATAATATCAAACATCAGCAGTTTCTACTAAAATCATTTGAGTATATGTAACAAAAAATCCTAATAAATTAATGTGCCTTTTATAATTCCCTATTTTCAATAATCCGACAATGTTAATAATCTCTCACTCGATATTATAACTTCAATCGCTGTAACACTTCATGTATTATATAGATATTGAATGGGATGAAGTTCCTCTAGACACTTGAAACTCTTTTGTTAATCTAACGACCTAGATTTTTATAATATAATCAACTTATTCGTGGTCTGGTTATGAGATGCGCGTGTGGATTCTGTCCGTATCCATGCTATTACGTCTAATTTACACGTCAAGCCCTAGTTAAAGAACGAATCATCGTTCTAGTTTACTTCTTGTTGATTATTAAGACCAATCACCCGTATCAACAAACAGGGAAAGTCCGGAAGTAAGAAATCGACATGTGTTATTTCACGTTAATCCGCTGTATATACTAAAGACATCAGCTACATTCTGTGCGTATATATTATATATATTCGTAAGTAACACGCTTCAATATTGATGTTGACCTCTTGATTTTACTCGGCTGGTCAGTGTATCGTCCACATCCCTGGTGATTGACACAATCCGAGTGTTAGAGTCGGTGATTCTGACTCACAGCCAGCACTGTGAACGTCTGTGAGAGGAGCAGTCTCATCCCCTCTGATGTTGATCTACGTTGTCTATCTCAGCTTCTGTATCAACTCAGAATGGCAGTATTATTATGCCAATACTTTACGTCATGTGCATAATCAGCCACCTATCCCAACATTTATAAATCAAACTCGATGTATTTTTTCAATAAATTCGTATTGTTAGATCATACCTGGGACTTTATTTATATTAGTCAGTTGGATTATCCCGCAAGGTGACACAAACCGATCCCCATAAAATACATATATTAATGAGTTTGTAGTATCCATGGTTACATGAAGCTTTTCTGATCTACATCTACCAGTAAATCACTGGTATCTGTTAGTTTTATATCAATCCGTTAATGTAATTCTGATATATATATAAAGTATACACTAGATATGGAATTAACCTAGTTTTATTACCTTAGCATGTAAATATGTAGGTAAGTAATTTGTAAATAGATTATGATGCAAGTTACCTGAAGTCATACCGGGTCACCTGATACAGGTGTTACAATATATAGTGTGTTTAGGTGTGAAGTCTCATCGTTCATTCTTTATGTACTTCGATGTGTGGATTTTTAACTCAAATGTCAATTTCACGCCTTTAGTATTTTTTCTTTGAATAAAAAACTACGATCAATTGAAATATTAAAAAATCGATTATTATGATTCATTTTATAGAATAATAAAGTTAGCATCACTAGCAGCAGCCGGCCAGTGATTAATAATGGTTTCAAATGGCAAAGCGGTTATAGTGTTATTATGTGACTTCTGGGTTCCTGTTAGGATACTGTCATGTGATTCATTTTTTGAAAAAAAAAAATCAATTAATTTATGCATCCAAAAAACAGGACAGCTGATTGCTTTGTCCATTATCTGTTTTGACGAAGGGTAAACGATCTCTGTAGTGAAAAATCAAAATTTGGAAATATTAAAACTTGGTGGTTTTTTTTTTTTTTTTTTTTTTTTGGTTTTTTTATATATCAAAATAGAATTTTATTTATTTATTTATTTATTTTACAGAACCAAAAAAAAAAAAAAAAAAACCAAGAAATTTGCATGCAAAGGAAAAAACATTTTATTATTAACAATTTGATTATTAGTTTTGATGAAAGCGGATTATTAGAATTTTACAATATACTTGTAATACCAAAAATATCTTTGTTTAGTCAATCCACTCCGCTAAAATGTCCAACGCATTCCGGTCATTTGTTTTAATTTTCCGTATTCGGACTCCATTATTTTAAAACCACTAAGGTCCTATATATTTGGGATTGCCGGATATTGAAAACAGCATTTTTTACGCCAATTCCAGATTTATTTTGATGAATGAGTAACGTACTCAAATTAAAAATGAACTTTATTTATTTATTTATTTATTTATTTATTTATTTATTTATTTATTATCCATTCCTTTATTTTCTTAAGTTTTCGGTTAGGAATTGGTGTGCATTTATTCTTTCTCATGATTATAATAATTATATTCTTTATCTCGACGCAAAATTTGAATTTTGTTCATTGAATTGATAATCTTACACAACTCGTTTACAAAATCAAAATTTTAAATTGAATAGATAAATAGACTCGAGAGAGAGAGAGAGAGAGAGAGAGAGAGAGAGAGAGAGAGAGAGAGAGAGAGAGAGAGAGAGAGAGAGGACAACAATATTTCTAAACAACGGTAAATAAAATAGGTGGAGGCGTAGAATACAAAATGACTCAATGCTACAGTTTTTTCCTGTAATACTTTATTTTTTAATGATGAAAAAACGGACTACAATTAAGTTGGTAGTTCTAATTTCCCATGGTAGTTAATTGCCTACACAAACTATAAGACGTTTTATAATTCACATGATATTTGTTACAGAGTTTGACCGTACCTTGTACAATGTTGGGAGTATGTTCTACACCTATATTAAACAGAGGACAATTTCCTTTATATAACGAGATTTACAATTGAATAAATCTTCAACAAGCAATGTACATCCGGGGACTTGAGTTGATGTTCCTTTTTGTATAAAACAATGACGATTTTATTTGAAATATGATATATCAAAAATACTAGGTTGATTAGATCATAGTTGTCATGGTACTGGTATTTTGTTGCTACTGTATATTAATAATTTCGCAGGACATAGAATATATATTCGAGAAATAATTATATAATGTTATTCCTTAAAAAAATACACTTAGTTGCCACACTCTGTTTTTAACTGCATTGAAAATAAAACAATACTAGTAATAATGACAAATAAATAAACAAATAAATTTACACAAGAAAAGATAAGAAAAAGCAGAGACAGTTTTTAATGTCACTGGAATAAACGCAGCGCAAAATTACTATGAAGTATTAAAATCTCAAAATCAGTTACCTTTTTATTTTTGCTTCAACAGATGACCGTTCAATGTGGCACAGTGTTATTTTGAATGTAATTTGATACATAATAAATCAAAGATTGCATATTTATTTAACATTTTTGTTTCTTTGTTTGAATTATTATTGAAAGATTGCATGCGAAATTATGAAAACGATAGAAAATTAACAGTCAAAATTTAATTTTAACAAATTTTATTTCTGAAACAAACAATAAGAATATAGACAACATGTGTTAATTTCTTATTTTTTGTAACAAAGTTATACAGAATCACAGAGTGTCACGGGATGTGCTATTTCGTATTTTGATCAAAACAAAAACAAAATAATTTCTTAAAATTCATAAAATTATCCCATGTTGATATTGCCATCTGATAAAAAGTAGAATCCGAGCTATTTGCATCATGAAAAAAAACCCCCCAGTAAAATCTGAAACAAAATCAAATTGTATCGCGATCTATTTTGTCAAAAGCACTTTTGAAAATTTTCCCGACCGAATTGAACTAACCCTGATTGTGTCAACATTTAAAGTGCAACCCGAGTGCTGAGATGACATGCATTCTGTACTGTTTGGGGACGTGTAACCCGGTTTTAAGTTCATACAGGAAACCAACTGTTTCTATTAAGGAAATAGTTTTTTCTGACACATTTCAATATTTTCATAAGTGCTTAAGTCTTTTACATATATTAAATATATCTTAATGAACTGTTATGTTTTGGATAAATCGAGGGAGGGTTCATCTTACTAATCCATCAAATTCCCATGGAATTGATGGGTATATCCACTTATCCTCTTAATATTACATCCGGGGTGGGTGGGTGGTTTCCCATTGCTTTCTACAGAATTAAAAGAATATAAGAATTGCTGTCATGCTCAATTTTTGTTGCTAATTTGAGGATTCCATTTCTGATCAAATGGTCATGCAATGACATCACCAATCCAAAAATATAATTTAAAATTTACTAATTGATAGTCAGAAAGTATACAGTATATTAGTATACAGTGGGGTCGCCAGCGTACTACGCGATACCTCATAACGCTTGTGCAAAACAATATTTTCCGTCAAGTCGACGTTTTCCAGTAAAACGGCGTTATTTCGGGGATTTCCGACGAAAAGACCGTCCCCCCAAAAAAACAAAACAATTTAGAACCGAATGAGCTTCGAATTCGTCTACGGCATCATGAAATTTCTGGTTGGCCCAGCTAGATACACCGGTATGAATATGAGACCATCACCATAGCAAACTTCAGATGCAATAACAGTGGTATCTTCGACAAAACCACATTGTTCACCATTATCTATCAAAAGAAGCAAGAGCGTCATTTTAATGACGTCATCATGGTGTCATAAATTATGCAAAAAGCCATTGCAGTTATTAACCTTTTCTATATAAGAACTAAACGATCAGCCACTTATATCCGTAACAATAGAGTCTGTAAATATCGTCATGTGACCAGCGCGAATTTATGATTCAGTCCGGGTACAATTGGCGTGATTAAAAACCTCGACAAAATTAATGACGCCAGCAAACAATTGATCCCCCTGACGTTATGGAAGTCAAAGTCTGTTCTCAAACGTCAAATTGCGGGAAGGACGGCTGTCTTTAGTTTAAACAATATTTCATATTGCTTTTTAAGAATGAAATATTGTTTAAACTAAAGACAGCCGTACTAAGGGCACACAAAACACAAAACAGATAAAGAAAAGGTATTAATAAGGTACAGGAGCCACACATCTGATTATAGTCATACTGACGACATTCACGAACACTATAATGATAAAATACTATCTTGTAGTACTAAGGGGTTGAGTCTCTCTCTCTCTCTCTCTCTCTCAAGTGCATTATGCAATTATATTTTACGCATTAGTACATGCATTTACATGAACACTGAGATTCCTCCACACCTTTTTAGATAGCAAACGTTAAATACCTCGAAAACCACAAAAACTGGCACTTCAATCGTGTGTCATGTGCAAATAGACTAGGCACATTTTCAGAAAAGACGTCGTTTAAAAGAGGAAGAGGCATTTTTTAGTAAAAGCAAACCATATATCATTCCTACCTAATTTGGGTGTGCTGAGTCCGAAAATGGCGGATACCAAGCTGAAAAATTGCTCTAAGTAGGTCAAAATTTAAATACAAAATGGCCGCCAAAATCAAAATGCATTTTTGCATGAAAGTTGATATAGAAGTTGATTTGGTAGCAACAAATAGCTATTAATCAAAGATTGTAATAATTTAAGGCTTACTTGGGTGTTAATGAACAGAAAATTTAAACAAAATACCTATGGGCCTTATTGCTCACCTGAAAACATTTAAAAGATACTGAAATTTTAAGGGCAACAACACCTTCGTTGATTATCACATACAAAATTTGCTACGAAGTTAGATATTGGCATGTTGATTATTTTTGCAACTTGGTGTTGTTATCTATTTATAATACTCTTTAAAAAAATATGGAAAAACACAAATTCGCAAAAAATTATACTCCAGGGGTAACAACTCCTCTATGGATCATCGTATTCTTACAAACATTGCTACTTAGTTTGTCATGTTCATTATTTTTTAATGTCTTCTTTATATAACACTAATAGTTTTCTAGTAAATAGCCACAAAACCAGCACAATTGCGAAAAAAATCAAGTATTTTTCAGGGGCAATAACTCTGTAAAAAGGGGTTTGATATTTATGAAATCAAACGATCTGGCATGCCGGTCAGCCTTCGTCTCAGGTGGCCTGGCGACAAAGGTCATTATGAAAAATGTATATATTTGACTCATGAACGAAGTTCAAATGTTTAATTTAAGCCAGTTTTAAAGGTTTTCGCTTTTGGTTTTGGATTGTAATTTAAACATAGGACTGTATGTTTCTGTTTAATTCAATGAATTAAGTATGACAC
This sequence comes from Anadara kagoshimensis, assembly GCA_021292105.1. Lineage (NCBI taxonomy): Eukaryota > Metazoa > Mollusca > Bivalvia > Arcoida > Arcidae > Anadara > Anadara kagoshimensis. The sequence goes on along the minus strand of CM037874.1, from coordinate 4,818,596 downwards.
ATAACATGCTGAAACACTGATATATGTATTCTAGAGTGTGAATATAATGGCTTACAAAATTGAAGCCTGTGTTTGCACCAAATGCTTAAGAATTTTTCTTTTTTGCATTGGAAGAGCAAAGTTAATGTAACTACACTAGCCTTCCAAACTATTTAGGGGTGCTAAGTCATCAACGAGCAGCTCTAAGCTGACTATTTGCTAAAAGGTGAACTTGCTACAAAATATTGATGTAAAGTTTGATTTTCAACTATAGCAAAAGTAATACTACATTTTATTTTATTAAAACTGGTAAGAAGTAAGAGGGCTGAATGATACCGTGAGCCTTCTGTTTAAGGAGATTAGCGTCGATGTCCCTTTTCAACCCTTCTATCCCTAACTATTTAAATCCGTGTATCCGAAGACCAGTGTAATTTTGTGAGTTAATATCAACAAGGTATTACTCTAAAATAAATAGGACTAGTGACTTGGCAAATGTAAAAAAATGGTGAAAGAGCAGGATCCAATATTTGCACAAAAACGGTTAGGCACCTAAGGCTATCCATACTGATATGATATCAACATGTTCCTACATAGGCAAGAGTAAAAAGGTGGGTGGCGGATTATGAACAGGACAAGCAGAACATTAATGATGACCCCAGTCATAGAAGGTATGCCACAGCTGCAACCCCAGAAATGGTCAATAGAGCTTTGTTTTCATTCCATTCATGGTAGCCGAAATCACCATTGGTTGCTCATTTTTGAGAAACCATTTTCTTTCAAAAAGCAAAAAAAATGTTTTTGCAAATCTGTAAAAACAAAAATACTCTAGACATATCCACAAATTATGAAAGTTTGGCCACTAATAATTTTAAAATTGTGGAAACGTAGATAAAAACCATGGTATTGTTATGACTGACAGTTGAGTTACAGAAAATATAAGGGCAGTGAGTTGACATTTCACAGAGAACAGTACTTTCTATTCTGACATCTGCAATAAAAAGCTTTGGGTCTGTGCGCTTCTGACAATTAATCAGAAGCACACAAGATGCACTTTGTCGCGTGTTAATCTAACATTTTAGTGGTATCCTGCTAGCTCCCATAAGAGCTTTGTTTCTATGTACATATTACATCCTTGAGCCCAAATAACAGTCTAAACAATGGAATCACCTAGTTCATCTCCGCCAAAGAAGGCAGAGAAAGACTGTTCCATCACCACAGTTAACTTAGATACTGATGGTACATGTAGATTATTTCCAAAAGGGACAAAAAATAAATGGCACATAATTTGTATTACTTTTCAGGCTGTTACGGAAAAATATCCAACTCAAGTGTTGTGGAAAACTCATAAAGGTGTCTTACTCCACTGACACAATTCTACCATTGCCTTGACTGCAATTAATGATTGTGGCTTTTAATTGAGTGGCCAGCTTTTTGCTTAAGCTTGCACACCAGTCTTGCTGTTTACATTACCCAGTTTTATCATCATAGCTGATGTTATATATTCATTGGAGGACTTTCTGAATTTTCACGAAAATGAATTATTTAAAAGTTGCATTGAGCTCCTTAAACATCGCTGGCAAAACTGTATAGAAGTTGTAAAATAATGCAATATTACCGTCAAAATTCAAACCACTACATATTATGAGGTTCACAAGGTATCAATTTATATATGTTTTTTTTAAATAATGGTTGTAATTCTACCTATTAAAGCAATATCATTCTTAGAAGTTTAACGCACGACGACACGCATAGTAATTTGGTGTTTTGACATTGACAACCACGGGTTCTACATACTATTTTGCAAGAACATGTGGCAAACTGTATAAAAGTGTTCTGGAATATGCTCTTTTGCATTTCAAACACAAGTTTCGATTTTGACTGGTAATTCCACACCATGAGCAGTATTTCAGTATGGTTTTGGTTATGAACTCAATTTATTAGTCATGTAGATTTATCAGTGTACAATGCAAAATGCACACATAATGAACAAACACTTAACTATAGCCACCACTTTATTTTTAGAAATTGTTTTAAATTTGGTTTAAACATTTATACTTCAGTTTATTAGCCTTTTTTATTTTAATGTAACAACCCCAAGACTGCAAGTCATGCTGAAATGTCACAAAGTACCATCTTTTGCTAACACATGGAACTTAAATAACACTGAGAAATTATATGCCAGTAAATTTAAACAGTCGTCATTTTGTTTTCGGAATTATGTGTTCAAAAGCTCAAAATTTTACTTGGTATCTGTCATTTTTTAAAATATACAGCAAACTAGAATTATGCCAAATAAGCAAACTTTTACTAAAATTTGAAACCCCAAGTAACATTTTTGCATTAGTACACTATAAGTCGCCATTTTGTTTTTTGTAATTATAGGTTCAAAAACTAAATATTGAGCTTGGTATCCGCCATATGTGAATTCGGGATCCTTAAATTATGTTAAATTAATCATGTTACCAACTTTTACTAAAATTTGAAACCCCAACTAACATTTTTGCATTGGTACAACATTAATTTTAGCCGCCATTTTGTTTTTGGAATTATGGGTTCAAAAACTCAATATTGAGCTTGGTATCTGCATTTTTTAAATTTGCCATCCTCTAATAATGTTAAATAAATCATGTTACTAACTTTTACCAAAATTTGTCAACCCAAGTAACAATTTTTGCACTGGTACACCATTCATTTTAGCCGCCATTTTGTTTTTGGAATTATGGGTTCAAAAACTCAAAATTGAGCTTGGTATCCGCCATTTTTGAATTCAGCACCCTCGAATTATGTTAAATAAATCATGTTACCAACTTTTACTAAAAATTAAACCCCAACTAACATTTATCCATTGGTACACCATTAATTTTAGCCGCCATTTTGTTTTTGGAATTATGGGTTCAAAAACTCAAAATTGAGCTTGGTATCTGCATTTTTTTTTAATTTGCCATCCTCTAATAATGTTAAATAAATCATGTTACTAACTTTTACCAAAATTTGTCAACCAAGTAACAATTTTTGCATTGGTACACCATTCATTCTAGCCGCCATTTTGTTTTTGGAATTATGGGTTTTAAAACTCAAAATTGAGCTTGGTATCCGCCATTTTTGAATTCAGCACCCTCGAATTATGTTAGAAAAGCATGTTACCAACTTTTACTAAAAAATGCCGCTTCAAGTCACATTTTCTGAATTTGTTCCTAGTCTAAAACATTTAATTTCAATAAAATTAAGTATTTAAAAATCACCACAATACATTTCACATGTTTGAAATAGTTAAAATATACAGATTTTTAGGTTTCGCGAGTAATATTCCAAAAAGGGACGCACAAAATAATTTTCAAACCAATAATTGTAATGAAAACATTATGCATGAAACTTCACATGTATGTTTTAATGGGAATAAAATGGCGCATGTGTATATATAATTGTACTTGCCAACCCAGAAAACAACACATATTGAAAGACATAAGAAAACAAGGCATGGCATAAAGAAACATTGAGGCCACAGATTATATAATTGACAACGATGTCAGAAACGAGTCTATTATGACAAAAAACGGTACCCACGTATAAATGTTGCCCTAGCTACCCAACTTAGGAATGGATTGATTCATTGCTTAGGGTTTTACGTCACCGTAAAGAACATTTCACTTATGCCGAGACGTTACCAGCTATAGGTCAACTAGCAGAAACGTTGCAATGCGCTTAATACAATTTATGTGGTTATTACCACAAATGTAGTAACTGTCACAAATGTAATAAAACAGTGTCACATATGCAGTAATATTTGTCACAAATGTAGTAAATGGTCACACATTTAGCAAATTTTACCACAAATGAACAACTAAATTTTACCACAAACGTAGTAAAATTTAAAAAATGAAAAAATATAATATTTTTCACAATGGGTTATATCTTGGCTAGTGTTATATAATGACAAGCATTGCGGTTTCTCTGTCAGGCAATTTAAGGAATGTCTGTCGGGTAATTTAAGGAATGAAACCCCCGGTTGCACTAGACGATTTCAAACATGTTCAGTCTGAGTGTAAGAGTCAAATGTAAGAAGATTTTTCAGTTCAAAGCTACGCATAAAGATGTGGAATGTTGGGTTTATGTTCATGCTAACAGTCATTTTCAGCTATGACTAGGATACTACAAGGGAGTTCCGAGATGAATTTCACGTCCCAGGACTTTATTAGTCGCCGTTTCGAGGATATAATTTTTCGATTTTTTTAGTCACACGGGATATTGGATTATAAGAATCCATTCCTAAGGACGTCGTGATTTTCATCTCTAGATGTCTGGTGTTTGGAGAAAGAACAGTTGCTATCTATTTTCAAGTCTTGATAAGACCCGACCGAGCTTCACACTTCTACGCTGAAAACGGAGCGAACACTCCACAAACTGAGCTACCCTAGTGGTCCCGACTTAAATTAAAGACGAGCGTTTTCACTTTGCCACAGAATCAATGTGCTTGATTATTAGTTTAAAAAATAACAATCAAAATTTTAGTTAAGACGTAAATTATTAAGACACAAATCTTACACACAGGAAACTCGTCCTTGCAGGATAAGCTGGATAAAGTCCAGGAAAATCATCATTTGTTTACAAGTCATCACCGGCTGTTTACGGAAATATGAACAGCTCGGGATTGATCAAGAAAGATAGTGTTATAAACAAGGAGTATTATGTAATTAATTAATAAAGGCTGCCAAGCGCTGAATCATATTTTAAGAGTTGTGGGTTCGATAGCATCAAAGGTCAATGTAGATGTAAAACTCCGACACCAACGATGACATGCCATAGGTCAAGACTTAAGAAAAGTTGAATTTTTTATTGATATAAACAATTTGTTATTAAAACCTAATCTAATTATCAGACCATAATTGTGGTGCCATGTCGCGACCGACAACATGACGGAAACAATACATGATACGCCAACTCATTGCATGCAACGATCGCGATTGTTTTGTTATAATGTCGGTATACGTACTTTTGTAATGTTATATATAAGGCGGGAATTTAAAATTAAAACGGTCAGCGATCATATAATGTAGGAAAGTCAAAAAAATTGTATAAATAAATTAAAATATTGGATTTTGAAAAGTAACTGTTGCAGTTATTCCTGGGCAACTAATCCGACAACACACGTATGCTAAACGCGCGCTATAAAGAATACCGTCTGCTTGGTAAAACTTATCTTTGTCAGTGTGCTCAAGTGATGTTTGTTTTTAATCATACCCATGGTCAACTGTTTTAAACGTTTTGTAAAAATGCGAGAAAACATCAGAAACAAACGGTTGTACGAGGGAACCTGTGACAAATTGTCAAATGATCATGAGCATAACGTTAATGGACTTAAAAAGAAGGTCATTGCTTGACGATCCACTTGGGGTAAAAAACCTCATACATTTTATAAAGGTGCTAAAGGATATTAATATAAGTCAAGTATATCATTGAACCTTTTTTATGAATCATGGGGCAATAACATACTTAAACAAAATATAAAAATGATCAAAACAAACATTAAGATCAACATGACACTGCACCTATATAACCACAAGTTATTGAGTATCAACGTTTGGTGATTTCCTTTGACGTTTTTGTTAAAAGGGTGCCAAACGGATGTCCTAGAGCCGTCCAACACATATTGAGTTGCAAATACTTTTTAGCCAAAATCTGAAAAAAAAATCTTTCAATTGTATTTGAATGAAACAGTTGTAAAAATGCGCTTTTGGAAAACTACAAAAATCATCAGATGATGATGAACACAAGATCCCGAGACAAACCACAAAGAAAGGTCATTGCTTGACACTCCACTTACGACAAAGGTGTTCTAACAACCATTTAAGTAAAATAATATTAAACCATGAACCCTGATAGTGATTCATAGAGCAATTGCACACTTAAAAAGAACATACATTTAATGTAAAACAAATGTTCAGATCGGCATTTAACTGTCCCTAATTGACCACAAATGATTGGGTTCTCAGACATTTGGTGATTTTCTCTGATGTGTTTTTAGTTAAAAGTGTGTCAAATGGATGTTTGTTCCCAGAGTCAAAGCACAAGTTTTAGTTGCAATTTGTACTTTTCAGCAAAATATAAGAATAATTTCTATGGTAATAATTACGTCATATACCATTTTTTGAATATATTTCATGATTAAAATCAAGAAATTGTATATGACAATTACATTTGAATAAAACAATTATAAAAACAAGCTTTTGGAAAACTACAACAATCATCATTAGATGGTGAGCGCAAGATCCCGAGACAAACCACATAGGAAGGTCATTGTTTGACATTCCACTTACGACAAATAAGTCAAAAATCCATTTAAGTGAAATACTATAACAAATAATTAAACTCTGAACCCTAACAGTGATTCATAGAGCAATATATAAAGAATATAATTTTAATTAAAACATGTTCAGATGGGCATTTAACTGCACCTAGTTGACCACAAGTGATTTGGTATTAAGACGTTTGCTGATTTTTTTCTGGCGTTTTTTGTTAAAAGGCAAAGGACAAATTTTAGCTGGATTTTGTACTTTTCAGCAAAATATGAGAAAAAATTCTATGATAATAAATATGTCATATACCATCTTATGAACGTATTGTATGATTAAATTTACAAAAAAAATCTGGCGATTACATTTGAATAAAATGATTATATATATTTGCTTTGAAAAACTACAAAAATCACCATCAGATGATCAGCCAAGATCCCGAGACAAACCAAAGAAAGGTCATTGCTTGACATTCCACTTACGACAAAGGTGTTTAAACAACCATTTAAGTAAAATACTATTAAAGCTTGATAATGATTCATGGAGCAATAAAACACTTAAAGAATACAGAATCAATTAAAACAAATGTTAAGATCAGCATTTAACTGCACCTAACTGACCACAAATAATTGGGTACTGATATGTGGTGATTAAAAGAAAACCACTTCCTCCATACACTTTAATTTACTTCTTTGTGTGTATTGAACTTCAAGTGTCTTATAGTGTCAATAAATGATGATAAATCACTGTGTTCCAGACTTTAGGAAAACAAAGGAAGGATAGATTGAACATTGATGTAAAGATTGATGATAAATAATAATTATCTATGTGGTAGACAATACAAACATTCCATATAGCGCGCTGATAAATTAAAACAAGCTAAAACTAACAAATTGACAGACACCACAGTTCTTTGTCCAAAACTATCTTATTGCTCTCTTTTATATTTTGTATACGTACGTTTTATGTACAACCATTTTGAAATTATATCGTTACCTTAATTTATAGAGTTACTATTTGATAAAGGTCTTTAATTTGTAATTTAATTTTGATATTGGTATTATTATAACACTGGTTGTTCAATTACTGGAATGGTAATTTATTACTTTTCTTTTAGTATTAAACCAGCACTAAACGGTCGTTTTAGAATACAATTACTCTTTATTAAACAAACATATCGGTCCATGTTCAAATCCGTGACAATCCCCAAACCAAAGTAAAAACTGTAACATCTGGCAAATTAAGTTAAACATGTGAAATTCTATTCGAGGGGAATGAGACCACTTTCCCCGAAAGGGTAAGCACTCCTACCTGCTGCACTTAATGTTTTATTTATTTCATTTTTCATTGACATGTGGTTATTTGTAAACAGACATTTCTAAAATCGCAAAATCTATCGCACATAAATTAATTTTTTACGATTTACTTAAATTGAAAACAACGAAATGACACCAGTTTCATATACCAGTTTTTGAATTTATTTTACAGTTAAAATTAAAAAAGTATAATATCATCTGTATAGTATGTGTGGGTCACCGTTTGAATAAACTTGTTGGCACTGGAATTTTCGAATACCGATATTCATTGCATTAAATGTATTAAACTTATCAAAAAAAATATATATAAAAAGCACCACACACATGGCTAAAGTTTTGTGACAAAGAACAGTTGGTAAAAGGTTAACCTTTCTAATTGTAGATTAGTTTGGAAAACATCGACAAAATTCAAATAAAAATTTGGGATAATACTAATAATTATAATTGTATTCAAATTCTTTATTCACTCTAAACCAGTGTAGATAGCACATGAAGTAGTATATATGCATATAGTTCATTTTGCGGTATACATCGTGATAAATACATATTCATATAAAATCAGCATGGAAAATTATTGCATACACCATATCTGAGCCTCCGAACGGGTATATAAGTGATTGGGACAGTTTTACACCAACGCGCCTCTGTAATGCTTATTAATCTATCAAAGCTTTAGCTCACATTCAAATATCTGTTTCATTGAATGACATACAGAACAGGCTTTGTTACGCCACATAGCGGTGTTGCCGCATAAACGCGCCCGACACGTCTATGCGGGGAATTTCAACGCATAAAGAGGTCGGCCATGTTTATGCGACGGCGTTCAACGCATAAAGATGTGTTGCTTATATGCGGCGCGAGGCTGCCTTTTTGACGCATAAAGAGGACTAATTTTAATAACTTAGTATGAATTTTAAAAAGAGCTAATATCTAGAAAAATACGATGGTGGTGACATTAATAATGACGATGACAATTGAAAATTTATGCTGTTATTGATAATGGTAATAATAATTGTGAGGAGGTGAAGGATGGGGACGGGGACGATAAGAGGGCGACGAAGGCGGCGATAGTGACTGTAATGTTGATGAGCGTTAAATTGTGATTTTGGCAGAATTTCGGCTATTGCTATTAATAATAATATAATAATAATAATATTAATATAATGATAATAATGATGATGATGATAATGATGATCATCACGATGATAGTGATGGTGGTGTTTTTTTTAATGAAGGTGTTAATGATGATGGAGGTGTAGGTGATGACAGTAAATGTTTTCTTTATGCGGCGGAATGTAGCCTTTTTGCCGCATTAAAGCGTTCTCTATATGCGTTGAAATTTCCCACATAGACGTGTTGGAACACGTTTATGCGGCAACACCGCTATGTGGCGTAACAAGGCTTATTTCAGCCCCTACCAGCAAGCATCCGTATAGCCAATCATTTAATCAAATCCTGCTAAATTCTACTTAATTCATAAGATTGTTATAAAACTGACGCTATTAACACTGTAAGTATTTTCCCGGAGTATAAAGCATTTTTATATATATATGCCTTTATTTCTTAATGATCTTTGACCTTTGGGTTTGGGATCTTTGACCTAAGCACTTTACGATTTAAGTGAAGTGGTGTAAATACTCAAGAGGACACATTGTCATCTTCTAATTCATAAAATATCATAATATCTTTCTTCAGTTTCTGGAAGATAATTGTATGTAGTCGACAATTATGAAAAAAATGAAATTTGAAAATGTTTAACTTAGAAAAAATAGTTTATTACTATGATAAGCACCACAAACAAGCGTGCAACAACAAATGCAATAACGGCAACAGCAATAAAATCTGCAAATACAAGTCTGCATAATATGATGTATGGAAAAAATGAAATAATGAATATAACCGTTGAACTGAATGGTATATACATAGTAGTTTGCAATGGTATATGCACCAAGAACACTAGTGGAACGGCGAGACGAAGTCAAAGAATGCAAAACATACGATAACCAGTGTCTACAAATCTCTCCACCTTAGACGGACACCTGATAAATTATAAAATGGTATCAGAAAATATTTGTAAGGACTTAATTAGCCAATAGTAGATTGTTGTTTTGGGATAGAAAATGGTACCCAATGATGGCGACGCTTGTATGAAATATCCATTGTATCTTGCATTGCTTTTTAAACATTATTTCTTAAATGAAAATAATCCAAAATAGTCATAAATTAGTCTAGTCATTAGTATTTCTGTTTTTGACCAGTTTTTGTTTAAACTATATAACCGACATAGTCCTATATCTATGAAGCATTATTAGAAAGACATACGCATTTATATTTGAAACAATAAGAGAAGCGTTTTATAAACGTAATGAAAGTTTGTACCGTCCCTACAATAAATACTGTATTTTGACTTGTTAAATATTCAACAGTTTGCAAACCCATATCAATTATTGCCATATGTTACATGTATGGTATGGAAAAAAACAAAAGTGAAACTATGTTTGAATATTGAATTGATAAACATTGTCAAATTTTATACGCGAATGGCGACAGTTGAATATATGGCATTATAACGAGGTAAAACACATAGAAGAAAAACGGGCAACAATTTTTGGTGATATGCGAGCGTTGGGTATAAAGAGGGACGGTACTCTACATGCACTAATATAGATTTCATTATAACTCGGTAAAGTTTGTTTCAATTTCAGCAATTATTGAACTTGTTATAAAACGGGTCTGGTCTAATTTGTAAAAGAAAACTAACATGAAATTAAGCCATTTTTGTACAGCTCTCATCTTTTCTAGTATCAATGTATGATATTATTATTAAGACGAACAATAATAATCCTCAGCAACCCGACAGTGGTTATCTTGAAACAATGAAAAATAAAGCGACAATACAGAATTACAGATAAAGCATAAAACATGAACAAACATATTGGATATGTGAAAACAAAGTGTATTACCATGCACCATTGAAAACTGATCATTATCACATAATATGAAACAAAGCTGTAAGGGAGAGACATAACGGGATTGTGTATGTTAACATATGTGCCGTATGTGTAGTGATGCTGAACCAAGCGGATCTAACAGAGACGTGAAAGTTAATGAATTACAGAAAATTATTTAAATATTAAAATATTCATTACAAACATCCGGGCGTCTTGTAACGTCCCTAGGGATACAATCGTTTAACGGTGATGGATAGACTTAATGTCCTTTGTCACCTTAGAAATAAATCATCCATGGAAACAATTGCCATGGGAACGGAACTTAAGTATTGTATTCCATGTGTTGCATTATGGTATTCAAAATTGGCTTTATGTTTTGTTTCTCCTCGAAGTTGCTATAAATATTGTTTTTAGAAAATTGAAAATATAAGCCAAAAAGTAAACTTATGAACTTATTTAATTTGCTTAAAGGTTTTCTCAATGATCTTAAAATAATATTATATTGAAAATATATTTCAATTTATATTGCTTAAAAAACTAAAAATGAACATGTAGAATCAACAAGACATTTTTGTCATTAAGTTTGAATTAAAGTTAAAACTATCAAGAAAAAAGAAGCTTTCATATGTAAAAAAAATTGAATTATTTAATTATATTAATATAACAGTTCCTGTGGAAAATAGCTTAAACATAATTACAACACCAACTTTGGCCGAGAACTTAACTGCAATCCACTATTCACTTCAAGCACCACGTTTTTGATTTCACCTCCATGATTTGAGTTTTCAAATTTGAACGAAAATCGGTAATACATATTCAAACATTTCACAAGTTCACAACTAAGAATGTTCGAGGAAACGGGTATAGTTGAGTTGTGTAATGGTGTTTAACATCCCAGTCAAGAATATTTCATTATATCGAACCGTAACGTTTGGGACGGATAAAGTGGTGTACACGTAACGGTGATTTACGCTCTACAGTCTAGTCAATTATTTCACTCATATTGAATCGGTAAATTCGCGGATGGTGAAGAAAGCCGGAATATTCCTAGAAAACCCCAAAAAATCGGCAAGAGAACGGGCTAACTTTCTCACCATAGGTAATGTCTGTCCCTTGTGAGATTCGAAACTATGCAGTTAGAGGCACTGTTCTTTACATCTTAACGGTTTTTATAAATTCTTAATAATTCCAATACCTAGAGATATTCAAATAAACTCATACTTTATCTGCATTGTTTCATATTTCACACACACACACACACACACACACACACACACACACACACACACTGGTGTATTACAAATATATATAGTACAGTTATAGGTAACACTACCTGGGGATTTCCCCGCACCTATACAGATAACAAAAGTATGAAATACTTCAAATATTTGGATAAATGTCACAGATATCATAAAAAACACAGACAATATCTTTACATATTTTATATAAAACGTGTAAATGGGTAAAATATGCCGATTTACAGACGTTTCATGAATCATACAAATATGTGGTTACAATACAGACATGTCGGAAGTTTAGCACTAAGCTAACGGATTAGTGTCGGCTAATCCTGGTCCTTCGTTAGCTAATTCTCGACAGCTTTTCGATATTTGATGTCTGTCCTATCAGTTTTTCGGCCACTAACTATCTATATCTCGACCGCTCGACAGCTGAGGTTCTGATCCCTTTCGTTAGCCTTGACGTGTTAAACTTTTGACAGGTCTGTACTGCATATCAATGAAATGTACATATTATTGATTATATCATTAAACAATGTGCATAGTGATGATGTGGTACAGTTTTCGGTATCGATCTCATGTCACATTTGGAGAGCTGCTACTTCAATATTTGTCAATTTGTTACTTTACAATCAATGTGCATCTCCTATTTTAACGCTAATCGATAAGGTGATATTAAATTATTATTCCTTTGAAATTGAAAACCTGTGACTCTCCCTAAAATATCTTAACTTTCTTTAAAAAAAAAAATGAAATTAAATTTAATGTGAATAACACATGTTGTATAACACACACCTAGGTATATTTGTAGTAATAATGAATTCTATATATTTTGCGGTATAATACATTGATGTTTTGAAAGATAAATTAAAAGAAATATTTTTTTCTAGGCACGGTTAAAATAAATGTTTAAGGAACATATAATCAGTTCCCTTATATTGCCGTATTCTTCAAGTATACATATTAATGTTAATGTTTCAAAATATACATGAAAAAATTAACCATACTGATCAATAATGCTTATAGAAGGCGCCATATGGAATACTGATGGAAAACAAAATACTGTAAAGTAATGTAATTAAATTTTTATACTTTATGAAAATCATGCTCGGTGGCCATTAACATATAACAAGTGCGTGTTTCATTGTACATGTACATGTATGTTCTATATGATAGAAAAAAATGCTTCCAGAAGTATATTAAGGCCAGCTGGTACATTTGAGCATACTTGCACAAAAAGCATTTCACAACCTTCAATCACATATATAACAAGCTACATTATACCAAACTGAATGGGTTCCAGAGTCAGAAATTACAATTAGTTTGAATTGCCCTCATGGATGGAAATGGCGCTTGATGTTTCATATAATTTTCATGTCCGAGTGGCAAAACAAACGCATGCATGTTTCCCCGCATATGCTGTTATGAAAATACGGAACCTCGCGATCGGTGGTCGAGTTGTTTAGATAAAGGACGCGCTTACAAATCAGTGCCTCTCACTAACACCTGGGTTCGAATCCCAATCGGGGCAGATAGTGCGAGAGAGTTTGTCTGCAGCTCGCTTACTGACAGTCGGTTTTTTCGACAATGTCAACAAATATTTTCTATATGGGCTGAGTTAAATAATGGTATTAAACGCCCAATTAAGATTCTTTCACTTATATCGATGCGGTTAGTTCAGGTATGGTAGAGAAAACCAGAGTGTTCTACATTCAATAAGCGAACTGAGGTCATGAACTACATTTATTTTTCCATGGATCTACAGTATTATAATTATTTACTCCAAATCTAAACTTGACAAAATAAACAACCATTTAAGCCTAATAAGTAATCAAAATCTGAACAAGTGTCGATCAAGATGCATACAAGTAACTTGGGCACTTAATTTTTTCAATGAATCCCTCCACCTGAAAGGAGCACCAAAGATGTTAAAATGTCTTATTTTCTAACAGATGCTGAACTATAGCTCAACACTTCAAACTTGTGCCAAACCCACACACAAGTACAGAGATATATCAGAGATAATAAGATGATAAAGAGAAGATGTTTCAATTTATGCAAATTTAACAGGCACTACTTTCCGGGTACGAGAGAAGATTGTGCGGAAGTGGTGATCCGTTGCCCAATGCACATTCATATCAAACGCCACCGCGCGTTAGCGTGGTCGATGCACTGCAACATACATTGCTTACATTACATTACATTACATTACATTACATTACATGGGCAAGTGGCATCCTGTGCGACAAATTTCAGTCAAAACATCCCATGATAAAACACCTCAAAACTTGAATACTCTTGTTTCTGTTAAACATTGTTTTGGATGGGAGAAACTTACCTACTGATGACATGCATATATACGGATTCAAACATTCCTATTCTATATTAAATAAATAAATAAATAAATAAATAAATAAATAAATAAATAAATAAATAAATAAATAAATAATACCTACCTTGTTTAGGAATTGTTTGTCGTTTCATGGCAACGGCATTGCTGAACCAAACCCCTGTACATTTATTCATTTTTTCCTTATCTTTTGTAGACTTTTAGTTTCAGAATACTACCCTGGGTTTATCTGACAACATAAAAATGGAATTACAGATGAAAAATGCGTTAAATTTTCAGGTGAATGATAGCTCCCAGAAGTACTGTTATAACTAGAATTGTATCTAGACACTCTTTCTGAGAGGGTTACGGAAAAGGGCAACGGGAAATTTGAATAATGTATCCCTGATGGAGAAAATTAGAAATGTCAAAATATTACGCGATATTATTATTTTCCATCATAAAATCGATTTCATTCTGATAAAAGTTGAGCTTTTTGGATATTTAGTCAATTTATCACAGTGGCTAACATCAGCAGAGACCGATAACACATCTCTATATCATGTACTAATGAAATGTCAAAAGTAAGTTTTCTCTTTGATTTATGGCTCGCTCGTGTTGCTTCGTTTGAAAAACATTTATGATTGGCATAACGTTGTAAAATTAACAACTTTGTGATTTATCTAGAATTCTGTTTGTCCGAGTCGGTTTTGAAAAAAAAGTTGATTGACACAACGTCATGAAAAAAACATGAATTTTTATCTTGAATTCTGATTCTCCGAGTGTTTCAAACATTTATGACTGACATAACGTTACGAAATTAACAACTTTTTGAATTGAATTCTGTATTGTCTAAATCGGTTTTGAAGATTTTATGATTGACACAACACTAACAATTAACAAGCTTTTTATCTTGATTACGACTTGCGACTCTGTACTGGAACGGTATAAGGGAGACAACTCTAATTCAAAACCGGCGTTTTTATTGCAAAAAGGTGCGCGTTTAGCTGACAAGTCTAAAGCAGGGCGCCTCTTTGTATCACAATGTCTCTTACTGACATGGCATGAGTCTAACTCGAGCAGAAAGTTTGTCAAATTGCTAGCTGAAGATCTGTGGTTTCCTCGGGGTTTTCCGGTTTTCCCCACCACCCAAGATCTGAACGCATTGATTTTAAGTGCAACATTCTTGACTGAGATGTAAAAGACCATTACACCACTCCAATGATATATCATTTTTATTCCATAAATACAAATATATATTTCTTCTGATCATCATTTTTATTATTAGAAGTAAAAGTTTATACACAAGAACATAAATCCAATGAAATGAGTATCTTATACAGATGTGGATTTCTAGAATCTCGTCTTATTATTGTTTATAGACCTGAAATCAATGTTGACATATAATACAGTTTTACCAAATCTCAGAAGTAATGAATAAACAGCCTATTTAATACAATAATGAATAAAATGACATGTAAGCAGACGATCAAGCTTGATTTGGCAGACGATTGAACTTCATTTTGGCGCCAAATTGTCGAATATGTCTGATGTAGTCTATCAAAATGTATCACAAGTTATCCATTCGCTGAATACATATTCTTACAAAAAAGTTACCATGACAACGAATACTTTTTAAATCATTTTTATTCTCCAGAGAATAATTGTATGTATATGAATATAACATTTTTTGAAGAAATACATGAAATAAAAACTGTAAAATAAATTATCGGATGTGAATTATTCTTGGACGGTTTGAATGTTTTTAACAAATCGATGGAAAACAATTTTGAAAGTTTTTACTGTAATATTAAAATTGAAAATCATTTATTTATTGAATTAATACTCAAAATATTGCAATCATTAAGAAAAACTTTATACATTGCTAGATGGAAAATAGATACTATTATATAAAACAAAATAGAATATATCGCAAATCTGAGGTACAGTTATCAGAACGAGATCTGTTCAGGTGTTCCGGAAGAAATACATTTATACATTAAGTTGTCATCCATTAAAACTTATGAGACGCAAAAATGTAAAAGTGAATTTGTTACGTCAGAAAAAACATTCCGACGTATGATTTTCACTGGAGTTATAAGACATGGAACATTTTCTGCTTGTTTTACCATCGCTAGCGAATTTTTTGCTGTATGAGACCTTTTTACCGACACAGGAAGCAAGATACACCCGTCATTTAAAACGCCAAAAAAGGAACAGAGTAGAAAGCGGCCATGATACAAGGGAGATAATTTACTAGTAAGCATAGAGAGACAGTGCATTTTGATAAAAATACAGTGATGTTACAAATGTGCCGTGTTCTTCATTTAGAAAGCGCATTTAAAACACAACGGGGCAACGTTTGACATGTGCTTGTTTTAAATGTATTGTTTAAAAATCTAAACAACAGATATGCTGAATAAATGTGCTTCTGAATATTCAGTCACAACAAATACAGCACAGCAAAACATTTGTTAGGTCCTCATTACCATGTGACCTAATGGTCTAAAGCGCAAGTTTACGGACCACAGCACCTATCACCACCTAGGTTCGAATCCCACTCGGGACAGAACATACCTTGTGGGAGTATGTCAGTGCGCTAGCCGAAATCTTCACACCAAAATTGACCACCTCGATATAAGTAATAAAATGCACGTGTAAATAGTTAAAAATATTTTAAAATCATTAAAAGAACAGTGTTGCCCACAGAAATCTACTGTTATGTCACAGTACTACTAGTATTAGACAGTTTGCAATCATAACATGAATCGTGTCAATATAAAAGATATTTTTAACACGGGATATGAAACCAGATGGTCTAAACAATAGCTAATAAGTAGTTATGTAGAATAGGGAACAGTTAACAAAATTAAAATTGTTCATATTTTTTAAGAATACTATACAGGATATGAAATAGAATCTAAACTGTTGTATGCATTCATTTAAAAACATAACATTTTCGTATATAACTCAACTTGATCAGATGAAATAATTTATACTTTTTAAAAAGTCCAACTAAAACAGATAGAAAACCTCCTTTCAATTTACTTATAAATTTTGTACGGTAATTATATTGTCATATTATTTTTTCATTTTTTTTAATGTATTTTAAGATTAAATTTAAAAAAATGGTACATGACAATATTAATAAATGTTCTAAAAATGACCATTAATGTTTGTTTTACAATTGACTTTCTTCATGTTTCATATGAAGGAAAACGGAGGTCATGTTGGAATATATATTACTGAACATGGGTATCCGAACACAATTAAAGATATGTTGAATGGCTACAACGAAGTCTCTAAACTTCTGGAATCTAAGTCTAAATGGCTATGTAAAGGTTACCAAAAGTTTAATTCAAAGACTCAGCTGTATCCTACAAGACACCCGATAAGGAAACTTCTCGAAATGATAACAGCTAAGATTACCAACTTAGCATGGTAAAAACATTGTTTTGACATGATGCTAAATAAGGTAATCAAAAGACTGTCTGACAATAATTTCGCGGGAAATTGTACCCTAAACACGTCATACTTTGAAAGACATAAAATTGATTGGTTAATCATATCAATTTCCATGGTAATCAGGCGGGGTCAAAAGATCGTGAAATGTGATTCGCAAACATTAAAACTCCCGCCAAATATCACAAAAATCGGACAACTTTTGGTGTTTGATTATGTAAATTATTTGTAACCATTTTATCAGTAGCAAACCGTTTTCGTCTTTTATGATTAAGATCTTTACATTAATATAGCCGTTTTGTGTCCAGGTCTGTGTGTAATTTCTGATATTTTCTGCATGATTTCATAACAAACTCAGAGCGCCGTACAGAGTAAATACCACTGACGGATGTAATCTAGTTTTACTGCAGCAGGAATTACATCTTTTATTGCATTACTACATCAAATTTGTATCATAAATACAAACTATGTTATTCTACCATAAACTGTTGCCTAGACAAATTACGGCAATGATACAATTGCTAAGGACAGTTATATGTTATGAGTAAAGCAATTTCTCCACTCAAGCTAATCTAATTTGTTGATTTTTGCCCTTACCAAATTAGATATGGCCCTTTGGATTGTAAATTGACTTGATTACAGCGTATTAGTTTAAGGACGATCAATTTCAACATGAGTCATTTGGAGTGATTTTCTTGAGCGTCATTAATCACGTGCATTCAATCATATTCATGATAATGTTTCTTGAATGTTTGACTACATTTCAATGTCTGTTAGAGAAACAGTAATATTATAAATTAATCGATACCATGGAGACGAAATGACCAAAAATATTAAACTGTTAAATGGTAAACAGACCGAATCTTTAATTAAGGAACTTGATTACAAAATCTGCATTGATTCGCAAATATGTGGGCGCACACAAAACAAGAGTGTCATATCAACGATAAAAAGTTTGGAACAAATATACAATTATTTTTAGTATTTGATTACAACGCTGCTAAATATGAATGACAAGAGGTGTCTAGCTGCTTGCATACTGAACATTTTTGCTTTTTTTCAGTATAAGAATTCTCAGTTTTTAAAATCCGAAAAAAAGAGAATTGAAACATTTGAAAAGGTTTAATGTTCACAAAACACCAGAATTATTATAAAGCAGTGTCAGGATTTACTCTTTTGTTTTGCTTTTTTAATTTTGGTTAATTCTGTAGTTGAATGAAGTTAAGGTTCTAACCCCCGATTAAAAGTTTGTTTATTGATATCAAAGCTACATGTTCTTGGAAATTGGATTATTTTGATTGCAATTTCAATTTGCAATTGCAAAGGTACATGTTATTTACCTACAGATTTGACATACACAAAAGGATATCGTTATCACCGTGGTCTACTTTTTTGTACGCTTCACTTCGTAAAATGCTGTTTTATCCTACAGTTTTCGTAAATTAAATGTCATCTAAATTCATTAACACAG
This sequence comes from Anadara kagoshimensis, assembly GCA_021292105.1. NCBI lineage: Eukaryota > Metazoa > Mollusca > Bivalvia > Arcoida > Arcidae > Anadara > Anadara kagoshimensis. The sequence goes on along the minus strand of CM037874.1, from coordinate 4,799,560 downwards.
AGATAATGTTTTAAAATTAATGTATTTGTTGTATTTATAAATATTAATTTATAGTGACATGATAGAAATGCTAACTTACCTGAAAATGATATGTTTTTATTTAACAAATCAAATAAAAATAATTGGAACACGGGCTTTAGTTCTCTCAAATGGTAAATTAATGAAAGCGAAATTGCAAAAAAGCTTGCATTTGAAATACAAAAGAATAAGGATCAATTTGAAAAAAATATACTCCGAGAACCAAGTCCTTGTGACATAGGCACGGTTTTGTTAAATTATAACACTAAATACCAAGATGGTATAATAGAAAAGTCCTTCAGAAACTTTCTTATATTATATCAACATTATATGTATTTGTTAAATACCAATAGCTGGTATTGTTAAAGTGTGAAAGACCAGAAGCATACAAAGTAACAAGTAATTTAATAATTAAATACTAAAATTAATTTAGGTTTGATTTCTTGATTCTAAGTAGGACTTTATAATTTCAAGTGCTGGTTCGATCACTAGGCACCTTTATCTTGCAAGATAAGTATCACGAATAATCCATTCAGTATGGTTACATCAGTATTGTTAATTAATAACTGGACCATTTTTATAGTAAAATAGGTATGTGATTTATAATCCTCTAACAATGCCAATACTACTGGGCATTAATTCTAGTGAGAGTCAAAACTAGGAAATTTCAACCAGTGTTTTTAATGTGTTTAACTTTAATTGTCATTGTTGGCTGTGTCTATCTGACCTTGTATTGTGTCGTGTACTTGGTTGCCAAGTTACAAATACTTTCTTTAACGCAGGAAAGTAAGTGCCATAGTAGCAATGTCGACATGTGCTGATTTTGAATTTTTATTAAAATAATGCATTCAAAATAATGTGCTAAAATTCAAAATCAGCACATGACAGCAAGATAAGCAAAAACTAAAAGAACACAATCAACCTAATGTGGTAATGTATATGTGATTAGTCATCCATTGTTACAGACAGTCACTTAATCATCAGTTATAACCATTATATGATGGATTGATATATACTTTGTATCTGATTATTCATCTTAACTAACCGTTTGTATAAAACAGAAATATCCATTTGTAATAATTCTACTCCCATTGGAACAATGCACATAAACACACAACAATTTCTAAATGTTAGGAGTAAATTTTATATATAAATCGTGGCGTTTGCTACAAATCATTACACTGTGTGCATATAATTCGTTATTGTTTAATAAAATTTGCTGCTAGTTAAAATTTGAAAAATCCTAAAACAAACTAAGGTATACTCCCTTATGCAAAGTATTTCCTTAGCTGAGGCCAAATAAATTTTTGTCATTTAGGTATCTTTTCAACATCTTAAAAAGGTTTTGGTTTCACAATTTTGGTTCAATCACTACTGATTAGTAATTGTATTCCAAAACGATCTAGTGCTGTAAAATTAAAACTGGTATAATTTGTAAATATTTCACATTCTTGTCTATCGCAACAAATATGTAGTGATGTTTTTGAAAAGAAATATTTAAATAATTATAATTTATTGTAAAAAACAGGCCAATAAGAACAGCCGAAGATAAATTGAATGCAAAACCGATAACAGTGCGAGATTATTTTTTCTGGTACTTTTCTTTGAAATCTTATTTTCCCTCCACCTTTTGCAATTATTTTGAAGGTTCCAATTCATATTTAGCTACCTTTAGCTTTACTAACCATTTATAATAAACAAATAAGTTCTATCTAAAATAAGTCTACTACACCTGGATCAATGAAACAGGATTTGATATGTCGCAAGATAAGCGCAATATTCTTTCAAATATACCGCATTGATTCCTCGATGGAGAGATATTCCTAAAATTCTTTGCTTTTCATTTACATTTCTTAACTTGTCTAATTTAGTAGTGGTTTTTTTTTAATTTATGATTTTCACTTTATAAATCGAATTATATTTTCTAAATTGTTATCCCAGGAATACCGTCAAAAATCAGAAAAGCGTTTTGACATTTGTATAATATGTAATTTTAAACATTATTGTAGAATCCTACTCGATTTCAGGAGAACATCGTCGCCAAACCATTTAACTCTACCTACAGATATATAGACGACATTCCACCTCTTTTAACTCTACCTACAGATATATAGACGACATTCCACCTCTTTCAACTCTACCTACAGATATATAGACGACATTCCACCTCTTAATATTCCAAAGGAATGCAATCTGTTCTAGTAATCTTACAACAAAGATGTGACCCGTTCTGCAAGTTCTGCAACATATTTGGACCTATACCTCAATTATGAAGGTCCACAAAATATTGTCAAGTTAAATTGTATATGCAGCAACATCCTGCTCATGGCTATATATATATATATATATAATAATATATATATATATATATATATATATATATATATATTTATATATATATATATTTGGCTCACGATTATTACGCTATGGTATAGCTTGTTCCAACTACGGTAAGTTGATAAAACGAAGCAAGTTGCTTATTAATAAATTGTTGACGGGGGGATATTACAAGCCTGGGGTTATCAAGGCCCTCAAAAAGATTTATGGCAGTCATAACAATATTGTTGATAAACATGATGCCTCTGTATCCAAAATTATACTTGATATATTTGACGCCTCATTTTCATTCTCAATTTCGATTACACACGTGTCGGGTGTAGCTAGTGAAACAGGAAGCGCTTACTCTTCTGGATCACCCGCCATCCTTCATTACATTTACCAGTTTCAAAGTTTTAACTTAGCTTTGGGATTGTGGTTTGGACATGGATTGGTTTGATTGTATTTTTTTACTATACGGCTTTTATAGAAACTCCGTGCATTTTTATAAAGAAATGTATTTACTGTTAACCATTCTTTTCCAGTTTAGACCATTACATTTCCTCTATTTCAGTTGATATACATTTAAAATGGTAATTTTAAACACTTTTGGAAAAGTTCTGTTGGTATTTATAACTAATTTTTCAGGAAATTTTGTGAAGGTCTTGATATTTTTACCAGCTGGTAAAATGTAATATTTATTTTTTTACGCACAAATTAAATATTACACCACATGAATTAAAAGACTCTTTATATTGTTTAATATATAAAATACCTGAAACAGTACACCTACATATCTAGATATTCTAAGTAAAATTTATGGCGTAATAGTTTTAATTTTGTTTTCAGACAAAACATACTTGAAAATTTAGAAACGTGTTTACAACATACTATTATTTAAATTTGCTGCTAGTTAAAAAACCCCTCAAAAACTTAGGTATACTGCTTTGTTCAAAGTATTTTCTTAGCTCAATTTGCAAATTAAAGTTTGGTCATTTGGATATTTCTTTAACCTTTAAAAAAAGTTTGATTTAACAAGTTTTGTCAAAATACTACAGATGAGAATTTTTCCGAAACAGCCTTCTACTGCTATAAAATTAACACTGGATTATATAATTTCCATTCGACAAAATTGTAATAGCAAAATTGATAAAAAATTGAAAAGTAAGAAAACGGACAAAACAGGGCTGTATTTCCAAAGCAAAAATCAGGATAGTCTCGAACTTTTAGAGTAAGCGATAAATGCTGTTGGTTTTTATATCAACAACACCAATAGGAAGATGAAGTTATAAATTGCTTTTCTGTTTAAAACATTTTTATGTGTAGTATATTTTTCTATAATACGTTTGTCAGACATTGCACTAAAAGTACGTGATAATAGGAGTTTATTCTATTTCTTTTCTACAATCTATTTATTTCTTAAAATAAATAAAATAATAGATAACACAGTTTAATGAAATGGAGTATTTGGGTACTGATCACTACCTTTTGGATCGAATGAGATAATTTCAAAAATGTCTCTTAATTAGCTTCGAATAAAAAAAGTTGATTTCTTCTTAAATATTTAAGTATAATATACACATACTCCCTTTTGAACGGCCCGTCATTGATTTCATCCAGTGTTATCAGATGTGTAAAAAAATATACAACAAAGATTGACGGTTGTAATTTTATAATTTCCTTAACCTTTAACAAGGTTTCTGTTATCATACCTCATATATAATTACATATTATTCTAGTGTTAATTTTACAATTCCTCATCAGTAGTGCTTGAACCAAAATTGTGAAATTAAAATCAAGGGGTTGATAAAAGTATTAAAAGACCAAAATATATTTAACAAAATTTAGCTAAAGAGATACTTTGCATAAGGGATCATGCCTTAGTTTTTGTTGAATTTCAAATTTAACTAGCAAGAAATTTAGAAAATAGTATATTTCTGACAATATAAAAGTATTGCTTACTGAGTTTGTGATACCCTCAAGGAAACATCCACCAACAGAGATACTGGCTCAGTGGTTTAAATAAATCTTTTTATACGTTTTTAAAAGGAAGCATGGAAATGGTATTTAATGAAAAGTTTAAAAAACAATATCACCTGATAGCCTAAGATGTTAGTTCCCTAGTTTGATATACCTGTTTTGCTAAAAATAGAAACAGCGCCGTCTTTTTCATATATATATATATATATATATATATATATATATTAATTTTTGAAAATTTATCGCATTGATGCTTTAGAGTGTTGTAACAGTAATAATTTTGTTGTAAGTGGATTTGTGCATTAGAAATACTAATCTTAACTAAAATTAAAGAATGTTTGGATGTGTCACTACAGCGAAGTTCTTGTTGAAACAGAAATAAAATGGATTCCTGAGTGTGTGGTTACAGTAATAATGTTGTTGTAAGTTGAGTTATGCGTTAAAAACGCAACAACTAAAGTACTAAAGTAACAAGTAAAGAATGCTTGGATGTGTAACTATTGTGAAGCATTGGATATATATTTAGCTTGAGCGCGCTAGATACTGAATCAAGGTGTTCTTCATAGTTTAATAGACAGAAACCATAACATTATTTCCAGAAAAAGTTGGTATTTCAAGTCTTATCTCATAGAAGTTGCATTAGCGTTACCATTTGGTTTTTTTTTAAAATGTTGTTGAGTAAGTGTCACCAACGCCTGGTAAATAATCAAATATAAGTGCAGACAGTTCCTACACCAGTGATAATGATAAAGTATTTCACTGTCTCATGACAAATTGATTCTTGTATACCATTTATAGTGAGAAAATATACACAACAGAAAATTTTACTCCCGATGGAACAATTAAATGTTTTTGGATAAGATTCGCGGAAACATGATAAAGGTTCTTCTTACAAGTTTGATGGACATAATCATCAAACGCAAACGCAAAAGTTTAGGCAAAAATTGTAAATAAAACTAAATTATTATAACTACGATTTTTTATATTATAGAATAATTATTTTGTTGTAAACATTTCAATTTAATGTACCATTTCCATGAACATTGCCAAATATTGTATTATATTGTATATACACTCAAAAGTTGTAAAACTTTCAGTGAAAATAAATATATATATTTAAAACACACCAAGCCATGTCAAAAGCGAAGAAAAAACGTTGAAAGTAGTAAATTAAGTTAACATGTGAGCTTCCACCAGGGAAAGAGAGACCGAATGTTCGGGAAGTGTAAGACCTGTTTAACTAGCCACGTTCGCCACATGCTCGGGAAGTGTAAGACCTGTTTAATTAGCCACGTTCGCCACATGTTCGGGAAGTGTAAGACCTGTTTAACTAGCCACGTTCGCCACATGCTCGGGAAGTGTAAGACCTGTTTAACTAGCCACGTTCGCCACATGCTCGGGAAGTGTAAGACCTGTTTAACTAGCCACGTTCGCCACATGCTCGGGAAGTGTAAGACATGTTTAACTAGCCACGTTCGCCACGTGTGAAATCAAAACTGTGAATTAAAGGACCTCATATATATCCCTAAACTTAACTCCACTACTCCAACTAAGTTTATCTAAAAAACAACGAACGTTTGGATGTAGCGCTACTGCGACGGAACACGTGTTAAAATGGGGGATATTATTTTAGAAAAAAAACATTGGATATTGAAGATAAAGGCTTTTCTACAATTTGATAGAAAGAAACCATAATATCGCCATAAATTTCAGAACAGTTGGAATAGTAGGCTTTATGTCATAGTATTTGCATTAGCGCCAACATTGTGTTTTGGCATTTTTAAGTAAGTGTCATCACCGTCTGGTAAATAATCAATTATTGTTACAGATAGTCCCTACACCAGTGATAATGATAAAGTATTTCATTGTCTCGGGACAAATTGATGCATACCATTTAAACTAAAAAAACATATGAAACAAAAAATTTCCATTTGAAATAATTTTATTCCCGTTGGAACAATTTGGATACGTTTCTGAAGATAAGCAGGAAAATGTTCGTTATTGACAATGTTACTCAGAAAAGAACACTGAATATAGAAGTAAAAACTTCTTTTAGCAAGTTCTTATTTTAAATATATTCATTAACATTGTATAAGTGTCATCATGTTGTTGCTGAACAAGTTTGCATTTCACACGTCGCGGGCATTGCAGCTTGCCAATGATCACTGACTATAACCCTTCTAAAGCACCCGACCTCACCCCCCGAAAGTAATTCGCGTGCTAAAATTAATTTGTCAGTTTTTACTTCCCTTTTGTGATTGTGGTTAGACCATGGACCGATATCTTTGTGTTTAATTATATAATTGCCATCATTGTCTGCCATATAATCAGATATTGTTATAGACAGTCTCTATATCAGTGTTAATGATAAAATGTTTTTCTGTCTAATGACAAATTGATGTAGGCATACCATTTATACTGACAAAACATATAAAACAGAAAATATCCATCTGGAATAATTATACTCCCAATAGAACAATTCACAAAAACGGACAAATATCAACTAAATGTGATAAAGACAACCCATAAATCACGATTTACTTAAATATTGATTAATAACTGGAGAAGAAAGCAATGATTGGTTTACCGTTATTGCGGGTCTTGACTGCTCACCCCTTGCTCGGATTGATTCGAATAAAAAACAAACATACCTGTCCATGTCCAAATCACGATTAAAATGCAAAGTAAAAACTGGCAAATTAAGTTAAACACGTGGACTTCCACCAGGATAGTGAGATCGGGTGCTCCGGATGTATAAGCACTTACTGTTTAGCTAGCTACTCCCGCCAAGTATGAATTCGAAATTGATAATGAAAGGAATGTGTGACTATATGATGCCAAATTATGCTCCTTAATTTGAGTATTAAAAGCGTAGTAAAAGTCTAACATGTACATGTTCCTAGATGTCACCGTGTTCTGTAAAAAACTGTTCATAAAAGATACCATTATGTGTTTATTTATAATGTTTTAAAGATAACATACATTTATATATGCCAGGTTCTTGGTCAAGTTGTTGTAAAGCTGTACTTGTTATAAATTTGAAATATTATAACTAAACATGTTTAAAATTTGCAGCACTAGACGACCAATTCGGAATAAAATTTCCTATCAGTAGCGTTCAGACCAAAATTGTGGAAATGCGTTTTATAGTCCACTGGTTGTAAAATACTGCATTGGGTTGTTCTAATTTGCTCCCCAATTTTTGTATGCTTACAACCAAGTACACACGATAACAAATTTATAGAAAGGACATAAAACCGCGAATTGAAATCATTATATATATAACTACCAACTGTACTAGACCGAGAGTACTAAACCTATGGCATAATATCCAGTGATATGGGATATTTTGAGTAATTAATATTTAAATATTTCGAACCACCGACACAATTTCGAGATAAACGTTTTCCAAAACGTTTCGCACAAACGTTAAGGGGTTTTGATCACGTAGTACTATTGCGAACTCGATTGGGTTTAAATGTAAAAAGATTATCTTGATTTATATTTGAGAAAACATTTTATGGAAGTTTGCAAAATAGCAAACTAAATTAACCAAATTCTGATTCCATTTATATGTTGTCAATATAAAAAATAAAATTATCTCTTTACTAAAAATATCAAAATCTCTATTATGTGGCTATGCCAAAGCATCTGTTCTTCCTATATGTTTAAATTACATATTACAGCACTAGACGGCCGTTTTGGAATACAATTCCTCATCAGTAGTGCTTGGATAAATATTATTTAACTCACTCTTTTATTTTTTTAACAATTGTGTCGAGAGAAGAATTTGTAATGTTTTATCCAAATCTTCTGTTTTAATATAACTCGTCTCGTATATGAATTTAAACTTTTGTTACCTTGATAAAAGAAGAAGATTCTTATAAATAAATGATTTCAAAGCGGGGTATTATTTTACCCTAATTAGAAGAAAATTAAAATGTTGTTTTCATATAAATGTCATCAAGGTTTTTTAGAAAATATATAACCTAGACGATGTTGGTTACCCTAAACCCAACCAGATGCAACTCAATTCCCCATGAAATAGTCATATTTATAAATATAGAAAATATTCATCTGGATTATTGTAAATTATATCCAAATATTGTGAATGATTTTATGAATGACGCCATGTCCAAAATCAACCTTGATATATTTGAAATCCCATACTTCCATGTTCCTTTCACTCTCAATTTCAATAACACATGTTGCGGATGTAGCTAGTTGAACAGTAGTTGCATATTTTTCCGCAGCAGCCGTCCTCACTGTCATAGTGAAAGTTCGCGCGTTCAACCTGAGTTGTCAGTTTCAAAAGATAATAGTTTTCTTTGGAATTGTGGTTTGGACATGGATGTATGTGTTTTCTATTAAGCCAAATATTTTTATCCATAAATGGAATTGTCGCTGGTGTAATATGAAATTAGGTTCATTTGAAAAAATATAAACTGTCGTTTAAAAAGTGATAAAGTAAACATCACTTGTCAAGCATTTCAGTGCAATGTCTGACAAAAAAATTGTAAAAAAAATAATACTATACATGAACAAGTTTGAAACAGCCAACAAAGAGTCCTATATTATCTCATCATCTTATTGTTATAAAAACCCGAAGCGAACAGCATTTATTCCTTACTCAAAAAATTCGAGACCATTAACTTTGAATAGAAATTATAATTAAATGTGATACTAGTATATCAATAACATTAAATTATATTGGTGACCCAAACAAAGAGAATAGATAAAAAGCATAGGCAAACTTTCATTGTAAGTCATTTTATCATTCAACTTTATTCACCTTTATTCATTTCATCTAAGTAGATTTTTAAATGGTGGAAATAAATGGTTCGCATTTTTAGCTCACAAAGACATTGTTTTTCTTTGTGCCAAAATCTGTAACAATGTTTTATTTAGTCGCCAATTTGCAAGTTTGACAGATTTTACCTTGCTGTTGGGTTGTAATTTGGACATGGACCGGTATGTTTGTTTTTTATTATTTGGTTCAGTTGTACTGTTTTAATATTTTTATAATTTAAACTGAATAAAGAGTGCTTTAATTTATGTTGCATTTATGCAAGTTATATATGATGTAAATAAATAAATAAATAAATAATATGACATTTTATATAATAATTGTAGTAATACTAAGAACTTCACGAATTTTAAAACAAATTCGTTACAAATCCAAACAGAAATTTTCTTTAAAAAAATAAAGTGTTAAAAAGTACCTTTTAACAAAGATACCAAATGAAATATAGAATGAAAAGGTTTAAACTCGAAAACAAAGGTATGCAGTAAAATCTGTATAACAAATCCACGGAGTTACTATAATAGCTTTATAAAGTTTAAAGGCAAAACATACCAATCCAAATCACGATGCCTGCCAAAGCAAAGTTAAAACTTTGAAACTGGCAAATTTAGGGAAGTGAGGTTTGGTGCTCCGAAAAAGGTAGGCACTTCCTGATTAGCTTGCTACAGCCGCCACATGAGTAATCAAAATTGACAATGAAAGGAACATGGGACTATACAACGTCAAATATATTCATATTTTGGATACAGTGACATCAGACTTTGTACAACGAAGTAGGCTGCTTGCAAATAAATTGTTGACTCAGGGATATTGCAAGCCTAAGCTTATCAAGGCCCTCAAAAAGTTTTATGGCCGTCATCACAGTATTGTTGACAAGTTAGATGTCTCTGTGTCCAGGATAGCCCTGGATATTTTTGACGTCTCATAGTCCCATGTTCATCCCTTTCACACAATTTTGATTACACACGTGGCGGGTGTACCTTGCTAAACATGAAGTGCTTACCCTTCCGGAGCACTCGGTTTCACTTCCTTAGTGGAAGTTCACGTGTATAACCTAATTTGTCAGTTCCAAAGTTTTTACTTGGCTTCTGGATTGTGATTCGGATATGGATTAGTATGTTTGTTTTTTATTATCAACAATGTTTTGATGACGGCAATCAAACTTTTTGAGTTCATTGATAAGCCTATGCTTATAAAGAATTAAGAAAATGGATCTGAAAAATATTTGATGGGTCATAACCAGAGCTAATTACATAAAACAAATACATTACCACCTCCGTTTTGATCAAACTAGTCGGTCACTATGAAACTAGCAAAATCAAAAACAAACATACCGATCCATGTCCAAATCACAATCCAGAAGCAAAGAAAAACATTTGAAACTGACACATTAGGTTAAAAACTCATTAACCGCTTGAAGTTTTTATCACAGAAATCACTATCACCTCATGTAGTTTTACGTTACCAATACTCGCTGGTGTGAACGGGGATGTCAAATATACGACTTGCGGCCAACTGTTAAGATAAAAGACCGAGGACTCGCATTAAATTCTTCGAATTCCCTGCTCATTATGACCTCTTGGTAGAAAAGGGTTTCATTTCTTAAATAGACCGAAGTGTGAATATAAATTGCAAATTGCAAATACAATTGCAAAATTGAAATAATAGCATCACTTCTTTTTGAACGTTCTTGGATTTATTTTAATATAAAGCTACTATTAGAATTAACCAATCTTTATGGAAATTTCCTTTGTGACAGTCTGACTTAGACACTTACTTTAGTATGATATTGATAAATAGATAAATCCAAAGCAATAAACGAGTGAGAAAATTTTTTATAAAGTTTTGCCTTAAATATTGGACTAACTATATTACATATTGTTCTAAAAGGTTCAAAACCATCAATATAAGTGGAATAAATTTGCTTACATAAATTTGAGATTCACGCACAACAAAATTAAAAGAAAAACATTTATTTTACTTGGATTAACAGAAAAATTACTTGTAAAAACCGTAAAACTAAAAAGTTACATTGTCAAGTTGGGTAACGAATTAAAATGTTTCATTAAAACTTCACTGAATAGGAATTTCATCATTTGCGGTAAATGAGTAATTGTCTACATTTTGTCTATTAATTTCAAGACATTTGGTTACATTTTTAAACCCAAGTGTTTATTTGTAATATTTAAACAATAAAGTTTAGAAAATACAAAAAAGTTGCAAAATCACGTCGAGTAATATTGTAAGTTGATTAAATAATGTATGGTATAAAAACGTGTTTTCTTCATCCAAGTTAATCTCATAGTGGTCACATAAAGGTTAAAATCGCTACACAAAAATCTAGGTATTTTAGCCATCAAATGAAAGGTTAGAGGAAATCCTATTGAATTATTGATGACACGTAAATAATGGATTTCAAATCGAAATTTAGAAACAACCTTGCTGTTGAAGAAATCCACGTGGCATCAGCCAAACGGTAACCAGTAACATGATAGAAAAAATAATGGAACAAGTGAACATATAATACGATAAATAACTTTTGACAAAAAAGTAAACAACCTTGCGGGTAAAAAAATCCACGTGCCATCAGCCAAAGTAGTCGGGGACGTGATACCAATAAAACAATGAAACAAGTAAAAGAGGAATTAAAAGTTTCTGACAAAAAGTATCCAGTTATGGCCTATAGTATTTTGTAAGTCAATAGTCACCAAAATTATCTCAAACCATCTGACAAAAGTATCCAGCTATGACCTTTAGTATTTTGTCCATGGTCACCATAAAATTTTATTGTGTCTTGGTTTTCATATTTTTTTTTAATTTATTTTTAGTCCAATATTGTTTTCGGTCAGTATAACTTTGTCTTGTGCAAAGTAATTTATACAGCTTTATGGTATTGTCATAGAATAAGTTTTTGAATTTTCTGAATGAAATATTTAAAATTTGAAATTGATTATTATGACATTTCTAACATTACATTCAGAAAAAATCAATAATGTATAATATGACGATATTTTGGAAGTCTAACGAATTAAAACAAACTGATCACGTTATTGTAAACTTAAACAGGTAATTTGTTCGTATTTGTGGCCAAATATTAGATTTTAATTTAACCAATAACAAGACTTATTCTACTTGATAGTTCACTTGTCGCTGATAACATTAATAGTTACAGGACTGTTAACAGGTAAATAATAGTTTCTTTTATATTACTTAAGAAAATTCCTTCTAGGAATATGCGATTTGTTGTTCCGAGAAAAGTTTACAATTGCCAAACTTTTATGAAATTGAAACAAAATTTACAAAGAATCTGAACATGTAAATCAAATGGCTTGTATGAGTGTGTCATATTATATATATTTTTAGTTTTCTTAACGAAATAATAAAAAATTATAGTTTTATCATATAATATTTTTAATAATAATAATACTTTATTGTATATAAACTACATAGATAGTTTGTTACAATCAACAGATCCATTGATCTTACAAGAATTAGTTAAAATATGAAATATTGCAAATTAATACCTTTGACAGCATATTCATTCTTTCGAAAAAATTAAATTTTCTAATATGATCAGTGACTACACTGTGGTTTCGGACAATTCAAATGACAAATTATCCACAAAAATAAAACAAACATTAATAAATGCTGTCCATTTTCAATGCTATACAATTTTGCTTTTTGTGGTTATTTTATGTGAAAGATGTTTTGATTTTTTTAAATTGCACTTGAAATTGCAATAAGTATGTGGAATAAAATAAGTTTTTAATAGAGCAGAGTCATGAAAAACTGAAAAATAATAAACCCGCTATTTATATTTTTACGGTTTTGTCGGTTCCGGTATCACATAGAATCGCCATTCATGTAATAAATATTTATAACTAACTAATGCCACATCATTTATCGATTTTTACAAACTCAGAAATATCCCAAAATATAATAACATATTTTGCTTATATCTGCAAAAGGGGGCGTGGCTAGAAAATAGAATTCAATTGGAGTATATAATAAAATTACTTAACATGTAACTTACATTTAGGGTACCACTCTTCTCAAGTTTCCTGCTTGATCTCGGACATCAAAATATTCCGGCTTCTTCCTGAAGATTTAGTGACTATCTGGGTGTTTCGCCTTATAAATGGTATTCTGCCGGGACGGACTGGGATATTCTGCTGATCGTAGATGGTGTGTTAAGATACTAGCTATTTACAAAATCCGATCGTTACCAACTGACAGATTGACTATATCCTTGATTCGACATGCAATAAAATTGAATTACATTTCGTCCGAAATATATTGATTCTCTTATTGCTAAAGTTGCTAATTGGAAGGGAACATTAGATTTTTCTGAATATGATATCAGTTTTGAAATAAAATGTAAATATCCAGTAACGGGGAAAAGCACATGAGCAGTGATTTGGTTACTGGAATAAAACGATTCCATTTATGAACGTTTTGGGATTAGTTAATTTTTAAGGTTGTTTGACTCCATTTAAACACCAGTTACAAATTAATTTAAGTCCTTGGTAATTAGCTGTTATGTCAGAAATATGGTAATATCGTGACTATAGGCTATTTGTTCATGTTTAAAGAGATACAAACTCACCTCAAACTAACGGATTAGATAATAATAGACCTTCGGCATCTCGAAATGGCTGTCTCTAAAATCTGTTGAATAAACTTGATCCTTCATTTGAACAGTAACAATCAAACAAAATCATACCGGTCCATGTCCAAATCATATTTTGAAAACTACCGGTCCATTCAAAATCACAAATTCAGTTAAACACGTGAATTTTTACCAGAGAAGTGAGGTCGGGTGTTCCGGAAGTATAAGTACCACCTGTCTAGATAGTTACATTCGCCACCCGAAGAGATTGATACATTGTATGAATTATGTGCTTTTATTAAGTGCTTTTGCATGGTCCAGTAATTGTAAAAGAAGTAGGATAGCTAGGACCCTCAAATAAATTATAGGTCATGTATAACCACACTACTGGACAAATTTTACAAATCAAGTACACTTCTTACGTCGAGGTTTGTAAATGTGTGTACTATCTTTGTCATGTTTGCCTGTTTCATATGTTGTTTTCTTGGCTGTATTGGTTGAATGTTGTCAAGGGAATGTTTTTTTCAGTTAAAAGTATTTATTTCTATGTTTTATCAAAGGTAGAAGGAACATTTCAAAATCATTACCAGCGCTCAGGGAGACAGCAAACAAAACAAAAAGACGCAAGCAAACGAATATACGTATCGGGACCACCGATTGTAAAATTACTTTTTTTTTAAACGGACAATGCATTTAATGGCTAAAATGTATCCAGTCGTGTCGTTATAGTAATACTAGATGACACTAGCATTTCCACTTATTTTACAATCAGTCGTAACCCAAAACAAACATACCAATATATGTCCAAACCACAACCCTAAAGCAAAGTAAAACAAACATACCAATCCATTTCAAAACCACAAGTCCAATGCAAAGAAAATAAACATACCAATCCATGTCCAAACCACAATCCCAATGCAAAGTAAAAGCAAACATAACAATCCATTTCAAAACCACAAGTCAAATGCAAAGAAAATAAACATACCAATCCATGTCCAAACCACAATCCCAATGCAAAGTAAAAGCAAACATAACAATCCATTTCAAAACCACAAGTCAAATGCGAAGAAAAATAAACATACGAATCCATGTCCAAACCACAATCCCAATGCAAAGTAAAAACAAACATAACAATCCATTTCAAAACCACAATCCCAATGCAAAGTAAAAACAAACAAATAATCCATTTCAAAACCACAATCCCAATGCAAAGAAAAAACAAACATACCATAACATGTCAAAACCACAATCCAATGCAAAGTAAAAACAAACATAACAATCCATTTCAAAACCACAACCCTAAAGCAAAGTAAAAACAAACATACCAATCTTTGTCCAAACCACAATTTTCAATGCAAAGTAACAGCAAACATAACAATCCATTTCAAAACCAAAGTCCAATGCAAAGAAAAAACAAACATACCAATCCATGTCCAAACCACAATCCTTGAGTAAATAAAAATTTTGAAGCTGGCAAATTAGGTCAAACATGTGAGCTTCTACCAAAAATGGGGCCGGGTGCTCAGAAAGGAGAAGCTTCTACAACGTAGATGTAAAAAATACATTACAGTTTTAAAAAAGGAGCTTTATTTTTCCAAAAATAAACAATCCGACATATGTATACTCTTTAAACAAATATAACAAAACTCTTTAAGTAAAGACGTGGAAGCACTATGCATGAGCTAATTTAATCATGCCACACTTATATGTGTTTACTAAATATGGATATGGTAAGAAACGGTCATGTGATTCCTCATTCAGAATATTAACAATTATTCATTTATTTCTTGTAATCAACAGTTTTCAAAGAGGATAAAGTGATTATTTGGAATTCCCGTGTAACTTTGTATTGGTAATACTCAAATGTCCAATTCCTTATTAGCACTGTAAGAATAAAATTTGCTGGTTAAATAAAAAAACAGACACATCAATCCATGTACAAATCACAATCGAAAAGTAAAGTAAAAGTTTTGAAACTGGCAAACTAACTTTATGACCGAATGCCACCAAAGTCCTGCTTACTTTATTTACCTTTAAGAAACAGCAATTTGTGGGGTAGAAAATAAGTCATGTGAAAATAATCCTGACATAATCTAAAATATAAAATTATACAATTTAACATATCTACAGAATTCACTTTTGATTGCATAAATTTACACAAATAAATATATAAACTTTATCTTAAGTTTTGTTGCCATGGAAATTGAAAAACAACCATTTGAGCGTAATTTTGACTAAACTTCTTAAATGTTTTTTATGCTTAAAATTGAAAATTTCAAGTATAAACGTGGAAGTCCAGAAGAAATTGTCAGGCTGAATTGGATCTTGGAGGATTTAAATGTGTTCTTTTAGCCGTAATATTGATATTTGACATTCCATTCATTGGGCGAACCAAAGAGGAATTGGACTATATTTATGATAATAATAAACTGTACGAAACAAAGAGACAATTCTTAAAATATACTTAATATATATCTTTTTGACGTAAAATTTTGTCATTTTTTTTAAAATTTATTTTATTTTATCTTATCATTTTTTAAAATTTGAAAATTTATCTAAATCTCCCCTAAAAATAGCTTAAATTACACGGAATTTTTACATCGCCCGACCAAAGTTGGGAGTTCAATCAATAGTGCCGTGCTTCTTGTTTTTCCCTAGTTTATTCATTTAATGCGTTCAAACTTGGCAAATCGCATTACACTAATGAATAATAATGTGTTTTACACACACACACACACACACACACACACACACACACACACTATATATATATATATATATATATATATATATATATATATATATATAAGTAACATTATTATTCTCACAACAAATATTATACAAATATGAAGGTACTGAATACATATTTCTATATTAATATATATTCTTTATCATTTTAAGTTAGTTTAGTGTGTTTTAACACGATACAAACTTTGAATGCTAAAAATAATAACTAAATTACAAATATATTGATTTTAAAAAGGGCTCCTTAACTGTTTTATAGAATATAAAATGATAAATTCTGAATAGTTGGATTATTTCTTGCTAGGAAAGCAAGTCCTTCATCAGCTGAGTTTACGAATTGTTGAAATATACCCTTCCGGAGCACCCGGCCTCACTTCTCTGGTGGAAGTTCAAGTGTTTGGCCTAACTTGTCGGTTTCAAAGTTTTAACTTTGATTTTCTTTGCTTCTGGATAGTGACATGATTAAGTATGTATTCAGGATTCAGACATGAATCAGTATGTATGTTTTTGATATGACACATTAGAGTTGAAAGTGAACTGTTTAAGGTTAAAAGACTAAATGTACTGTATTAAAAATAATAAATCACTCCCGAGAAAACTTCGTACTATAAAATATAATTCTTAATTTAATCATAACTTTATGATCAAAATTTCAAACTTAAAATACATTTAACGCTAGGTTTATCGATATTTTCTAGTTAATCAACATTTGTTTTCTATAAACTTCCTAGAATGGACATTATGGATGTTTGTTATTTGGGAATCTGGAAATCTTTACAATAAATTGTATCGGACAAGGGGAACCCGAGAGCTTAGAAGTTATGTCTTTGTTCAATGACGCCTAACTTAATAAAGTAAAATATCATATCTTTTATGGACAATATCGATTGATGTTTTCAGTCATAAATCCAAAGTTTTCATTTTTCTGTAAGACGCCGGAACGACCCAATACAATAACGAAGATATTTGATTCTGCGAACTAGTTAAAATATCCCATAATTCATTAGAAATTCCGCCATACAAATATATATAATGTCATCAGTCACGGCATTCTAGATGATAGATGCTATCATTTAATGAAATCGATGTTCATTGGACAAATTTCAATACACTGTAAAGTGGCCTTTTGATTGATGTACAAATGAGTATCTGAGATGGACGAGTTTGCCAAGATATCCAGATAGCTACAATCGATCCTATACGACATTCATTAATTTTTGGCGTAATAATTTTACCGAGAATTTCTGATGTTGATGTATGATGAATGTAACCAATTTCTAAAGCTTCGTAAGAGATTTGATTAAATTCTCCAATATTACATTCCTCGGAACATAACTATTGTTATTTATACTCGTAAGAGATACACCAGGCCAAATTTCATTCCACATCAAAATATCTCTTTTTTTTTTGGTAAAATAAGACTTTTTCCTTTCTGATATTAATTCTAGATGTATCACGTACTATGTATGATTTAAAGGGAATATTGCTATAAAAGTGATATGAAGTAAAAACGACAAATAGTTGATATCGCATTTCTTCTTTTGATTTTGATAAAGTAAAACATCCAAAAGGAATGAATTACATGTAGAATTAAATTATCAAAGTGCATTTCAGTATCAAATTGGTTTCTTTTAATTTTGAAATCAACTAACAAGCATGTATTTGGCAGCAGTCAATGCGAGCAAGAACACATAACAAGTCAATGATGAAACAGTCAAACAAGACAAAACAAAATATATTGGGAGCACTTGTTAGAACATAAAGGCATGAAGAACAACAATAAATTAATGCTTCAACACATGAAGCACATTTTAGATAGATATGATCTAAATGCAAGTGTAAGTCTTTAGCAATGAGTTCGCAAAGGTGAAGTGCCTCGAAAATACCTATGTAAGATAAGTATAGAATTTAAATTAAGACCTTGATCTTGACATTTGAAACAAACTGTACAAAAATATCAAAAGTTTTAAAAAGACGAAAATCTTAAACTTGTATGTACTTTAATCTTTATATAAGGGGCTACTGGTCAATCAACATACAAATGTACATTGTACTGACCAATTCGGACATTTCGCCTGTATGTTGTATAACTGATTAATGATAGAGGAAGATAAATGACGATCAAGAACTTTATAACAACATTAAGTGTTATGCTGGTAAATTAGTAAGAACCTTTAGATAATTAGATACCTGACATCAAAATGTTTATAAATTACCGTGCTTTATCATTTGACTTTATTGTCGCCACATTTATATTGCATGTTGGTGTTAACATTACTTTATTGAAACAAACGCCAATAATGGATGATTGATTGGCACATACATGTGCAAGTCCGTAATGAGGGTCAAGAGATGTTAAGCCAAACATTTTAATGGTTCATACTTGCTCACACGGGACTAAAATTCAAAATGTTATTGTTCCTTAATACAGAATTTCTGTTGAAGAATATTATTTAAGAGTTTGTTTCCTTGATTTTTTATCGTTAATGTGGTACGTGTATTGTAACAATTCCATTGTTGAATATCAAAATGAATGTAATTGTTTTATGCAATATTAAATCACGAGTTACTATTCAACCTTTGAATGTATACATTTGCTTATGTTCGATTTAATTAATGCCGATTTGAATGATACAAGAAATAAATAAGAAGGCGTTTCAAAAGCAACAATGCTTTATAAATGTGGAATAAACAAGAATGCTCTGAAATACTGCTGTCAAACAACCATACTTTAAAAACAATGTTTCACAGCAACCGAGATATAGTCATTGCAATACACAATCATGGTTTTAAATGTTGTCAAAAACCATAATTCAAAAATGTTTCAAAATGAAAATCTTGCTTCAAAATGTTAAAATATACATCTTCACAACCATTTGAAACACAAATATTAAATTTCAATATTATCGGAAAACAGGCTCACTGTGAAAAAAACCCAGTTGGTATCAGATTGTGATTCTATCACATCATGAAAATTCTTGATTACTATAAAAATTTATTTTGGTTTGAAATAATCTGAATTGGTATATTTCACCAATAACAGGACCGAATCAGTTCGCTCCATGTACTGATGTCATATATTTTGGCATTTAACATGATATTAAAAATCAATTGATGGTATTTTATACTTTTAATATTTTCTCAAACGATGTACCTATGGGTACAATTTGTAAATTTTATCAGGAAAAAGCTCGTTTTTCATGTAAAACAGTTTATTTATCAGTAAGGTTATTTCATCATTATCTCATTTATTGCATACCACTAGAGCCTAACTTTGTATTCTATAACATTAAAATTTCATCATTATTTTATATATTTTCTTCTGATAAACTTATAGTATATTTTTATTGCCACCGCCCTGCTTATTGTAAACCCCTAGACATGCGTAACAACTATTTTTGATATTTTATCATTCATGTAATACAACGATAAATGACTGATACAGCAAAACTCAACTGCGCGAATAAAGTATGTCTAACCATTGATATGTCCTGTAAGAAATACCGAAATATGTGTATGTATTATAATTATAATATAACATTTCCACTGTTTGTAAGATAAGTAGAATTGTTACTTCTGAAAGAGTTCAAATCAAATCATTGGATATCGTTTTGTAATTACGTTCGGTGTCCGTATGAAGTGAGGAGGTGTTTTGTTCCATTGGGTTATGCAAGCTACATGTTTTTAAGGTTTTTTTTTATTTCATTTTGGTTTCAGTCATTTTTTCTTTTAATAAAAACGCAGTTATTCCCCTCCTTTTATACTAATATTAATGTTAATTTAATTACGTTGGTGGTTACATGCATTACTAAACAATATTTCTTAACCCAAATCCATTATATAAATTATTTTTAAATACTAGAAACACGGCATTATCATTTTCTCATTTTACTGCAGCTTACTAAGCAGGAAGCGCTTACCCTTACAGAGCACACGGTCTCACTTCCCTGGTGAAAGTTCATGTGTTTGACTTAAATTTGCCATTATTCAAAGTTTTTGCTTTGCTTTAAGATTGTAATTTGGACATGAATTGGTGAATTGGAAACAAAACCTTTATTTCCGCAATATATTACCTCTTGGTGGCATTGTCCAAATTAGGCACATAATACACAGGCGTAGCAAATTCGTCAAAGCAGTCCAAATTACATAGGTTTAAGTACTACTCCCGTCATTGCATCATTGCACTTGAAATCGCAGACACCGCATGCAGTTGTTTGCACTTTAAATCTGTTTACTTATAAACATATAAATAAGAGGCATGACGTAAAACAGACTTACTAATACCATATACACTAACACAGTTACTGTCTGGATAAGTTGGCCTGGTTTTATAAATGATAAATTATTATCTAATTACATCATCAATCCTGGTTCAGCAAGTTTATATTTGCCCAAGATTTAACAGCTTAAGTTTAAAAACAGTTTTTGTTGTATGTGGTTTCTACTTCCGTAATAATCTAAGCAGATTTGTTTTTTAATAAGGTGTATCTGTACCCAAGGCCAAAGTTGTGTTATAGTCCTCATTTACCTGATTGTACTTAGTCCACTTTTCTTTCGGACTGACAGATGTCTTCGGTTTGGTCCTCATATCATGCCTCTGTGGCATCATCGGAAAATCTGGTGCCCTGCATATTATCACTTAGACCAGATCAGGAATGTAGCGCGAGTGATTTAGTTATTGGAACTTATATTCTGGAATAGACGTTTGTGCAATGCTGATGCATATGGGCATTGCAAAGAAGCCACACACGTCATTATGAAGAGTCTCAACTCTGTCCTACCTTTGTTAATATGAGCTCCTAGCTGCTTTATTAGACATGCGTAATAAGTCCTTGTTACGGAAATTCCAGCAGCAGGGGTACAAGTGACCAATAAACATCCAAAGAATTCCAAATTACAATAAGTGGTCATGCTTTTGTCTTTTGACGATTGGGGTTTGAATGTATTTCATGGGGGTGACCCAGGGTCTATGCATTGCATAAGTTGATTTGTTATGAGGCTCCTACGTTTTATCATTAATCACTGAACTCTAATGCTTTTTCATTATAAACGTGAAGAAGCTTGCCAGAATTTTCCGAATATTCATTTTAAAGATACCATCGACTTCATTTATAGATGTAATCGTAAAAACACTTCCATGTGAAATACCACACTCCCTTCTGCGTCATCAATCTTAATTTGGTTGACCATTCATTATGAGGGTCTGGTCAGTAATGGTCATTTCCGCTGTGAAGCCATTAGCTGACCGATCTTACCCTGTTCATCCCACGTTTAAATTCAGAACTGCTGAATTTTATCGGCATATACGTATATGTATACCTCGGTTATTTGCAAGAGTGAATTTCTTTTTGCATTGTATTCGTCTTTTGTGAGGGACAAACTCACTACCTGATGGTCTCTCGGAGAGCTACACAGATGTGGTTTGACAAGTCTTTAGTGATATGGACCGAGTGCGAGATTGACATGTTAATAACATTTTTCATACATTGCACTTTACAATTGACAAACATATAAAGAAACCTGAACGTAAAATTTTAAACATGTACGTCATTGACCGCAATTGCAAAACTTATACCAGGTGATGTAAGCGGCGTTGTGTGTGTGTGTGTAAGCGAAGAGTAAGGAAGTGCAATGTCGACACCCACACTAAACTGAATATCTGGTCCATGTTTTCGTTACCCTATATGACATGGACTTCGGGAGGAGATAAATACCCTTTTGTTTAATAAAGATCTAAAATTGACCTATTTGCGTTATCACATTCAAGTGTTTTTATCCGATAGTTCTTAAGACAAGTGCCCGTCCTCCTCGTGGGGTCCAAGAGGTGTGAATTAATAACCTTTTACCAATTATATAATTCAGAAACAAAAAATAAACATTTATGTTTTTAATGAAGCAAACAAATTATATATTTGAATATTAAAATTAACAATATTTCTAATTATTCGACAAAAATGCAACGTGAAAATAAGCGACTTCGTATTGAATTTTGTTACCCAATTTTGTTTATTTTATGTGTTAAGTGAATGAAGTATTTACACCCACTTGATCCCCTGAGAAGAATTGAATAAATACGTGACCCCTTACTTAGCAAAATTCGTCAACATAATTTCTTTCGCACCGACTAGCTTAAAAATTATGCCGAAGTAATGTGATTTTGATATAAAAACAGAAGAACTATATATTAGCTTTTTTAGTTTTAATTTAATTAAGTTTTACTTTGGTAGGATAATTTAACAATGAAAAAAGTAATTTTTGTTTTATTTTGTGCCAATGTTATAAGTCATTCGCTGACTGAAAATGAAGTACTTGAAGATGTGAAGAAAGGAGCAAGCCGAGAAAAAAGACAATCTAATTTCAGTCCAAATGTAAGTCATAAATCATACTAAAATTTAAAATTAACATATACATATTGAATTTACAAATACGGTAGGATTTTGAATATTCGCTGCTGAAGTTGAGTATATTTGAATCGAATGCAGGTATATCCCATCCCACAGAATGAAAACTATTTTTAGTGCATATTGCATAGTTGAATTCATTTTAAAGCTTAAAGTAAAAATATGAATAAGCGATTAGAGTGTTCTGGGTTCTGGACAGCGAAAATAAAGAAACGCAAAGCATAAATAAAGTATAAAAGAAAACTTTAGCGCAATAATTTTGTTCCGACTACATTTTTATGTGGATTTGCATACTGTTGGTGTATCAAATTTAAATCCCAAGTTTTCAATCGTTTTTTAAGTTCACTAGCATCGGAATGGTTTATCCTTTCGTATCTCGCATGCAAATTTTTTATTAAGATGTTTTGTTGTTCTTAAGCTATAGAGGTTTTTGTTGAAAGCGTGTTGGCATAAATTTTGTCACTGTGTCATATACCATTTTTTGAATTTATTCATAAAATACATTTTAAAAACTGGTATATTGTCATAAACGACTTTGTGAATGTATTTTATTATTAAATTCAAAAAGCGGTGTATGGCAATTGTATCGCAATGATAATATATATAACGTTGTGAAGTGGCGTTAGACAATAGTTTCAATTTCGATGGTGGCCATCTTGAAAATAATCGAGATCAAGATGGCCGACATTAAATTCTTTATATTGCATGATGTTTTATCATTTTGAACTAATATGGTTACTAAGGCAACAATCCATTATGACATAATATAGTTAACATGCAATTCTCTATTTCTCTATTACAGAGTTACTTTGAACAATTCGGATACCTAGAACCCCTGGGGGACACACCCGGTCAGGGACGTCACAGTGATGCAGCAGTACAAACTGCTACAAGGTATGTTGAATATACATAGTAAATGATTATATTTATCAAACATTAGACCAATAATATACTAAGCACATATTGTTAGAGTTTAGATTAGAAAAATTCAGAATTTGGACTGGCATTCTGTATAATGGTCAACTGCTGTTGAAAATGCCCAAGAAACAATTTGAGAGTAAGCACATGAATCTAATCTCAATTCACAGCGAGATGTTTTATTTATAAGAAGTAGAGTGGATCAATGATATAAAACGTCTCAGCAAAGATTCCTTTCCTTATATAGAAACAAACAGGTCTGGAATAGTGGAGAAAACCGAAATGCTTGGAGAAAACCATCGACTTGTGGCAAGCGAACTGACAAACACATTCTCACAATCCGGGTACTATCCGATTTGGATTCGAACCTAGGCAGGTGGCAGGCACTGTGAACTACAGTAGCGTGCGCTGCAGACCACTTGGCCATCGAAGTCCTACTTCATAATTGACATCATTTAAAAATTATTTCTCTTTTAAATCGAACACATTTTAATATGTGCAATATAATCTTTTGTTTCTTTCTAAATTAGGATGTTCCAAAGAATGGCGGGTTTGCCACAAACTGGAGAACTTGATCGCAGAACTATCCGTAAAATGCAATCACCACGTTGTGGTGTCAAGGATTTCAATCCACCGACCAATCAGCCAGCGGGTCTCCTACAACCAGAGCCATACCAAACTTTAGGTAGTTATAAATAACATCTTTAAGTATGATAACACATTTCTTAGTCTGATTTTTAAGTATATTTCCATATTTGATATTACTGTTGGAACCATTATGTTTGTGACAGTTTAATATTCTTTATTTCCATAAAAAATCCAATTTGCTTAAATAAAAATTGATATTTTTCACTTACTTTTACCTAGTCGTAACAGGAAATTTGAATACACATTCGAGATTAGCCTAGAATATATCTGCATAAGGTAATCGCACAACAAAACCTGGGTCGAACTTAAAATGCAAAATCCAGATATAGAAGTTCTTGTTAAAGACCAATCGGTCGATTGCAATTAACAAATAAAGGCATAGATGATAAGAGACTCTTAAATGACCTAGTCAGTGAGAAGAAATTGCTTCATTTAAGGTGTCATCAAATACATGTCCAAATTACAATCCCAAAGCAAAATAAAAACTTGAAACTGGCAAAGGTTAAACATGTGAACTTCCACCAGATAAATGGGACCGGGTGCTCTAGAAGGCTAAGCACCTCCGGTTTAGCTAGCTATACCCGCCATATGTAAAATTGCTTCATGTCGGGTACCATCCGAGGTTTACTGAAACACAGACTATAGACGAGATTCTTAAATTGATATTGGATGTTTTCGTTAAATAAGTTTAAGATATATCAATTTTTATATTATTTATATTATCAAAGGTGCAAAATGGCCAGGAAGTACAGTTACTTGGAAGATAGCAGGATACACATACGATATACCACGAGCAAGTCAAAGGTATAGCCATTACTGATGTACATGTAGTTATAATAGTGGTTGTAATTTGTTATCATAAATATAGTGCAAATTTCCAGGAAAGACAGACATTCGAAGCTCCTATGGTTTAATTCAGAAAATATTGCGACAGGGTGTGATCCAAAAAGGTTACATTACCAAATACTAACATGAATGGTTACATATGTGAATTATCTTGAAGCGAATGACGTCGGCCATGTTTGTCGCAATGCTTATGGTGACACATGTTTGTGTTTTTATGGATATTCAAATTATCACAAATGTAAGCAAAATATACCAAACTGCTGATTGGTGAGATAAATACATACTAACTTCTTACTCATTATTGTGATCCTGTTTTTCAGACGAGCTTACTACAATGCATTTGCCAAATGGGCGGAAGTTGCTGATCTGAATTTCCGGGAAGTCAGTGGAAACCAAGATGCTGACATTGTAATCAGTTATGGGCGTTATCACCATGGCGACAATGCTCCATTTGATGGGAGAGGTATGACGGCTGATATTTCTAGATTTTTTCCATCCTGTTTGATTTCATCTATTCTCTGTCATGTGTATATTAAAAGATAAATAACTACTGGACCATCTTGCCTCATATCCTTGATCGCCATTGGTGGCCTGGGACTATAAGCCTTAACCCGACATACAAGTTGCATGTGCCTGTATTCTTTAGGTTCGAATCTCAATTAGACAGATACTAGTTTGTCTCTTGACTTCGCTTGCCTTAGGTAGATTGTTTTCTTTGGGGATTTTCTCTGTACCTGGCCGCCTCGATATAGTTTTGACTGAGTGTAAGAACAATATTACTCGACTCCATATTACAAGATGAAATACATTTTATGCAAAAGGTGTTTAATAACATGTACATAACAATAGTCAAAGCCAGGAAGAATACTTGACAATAAAACAAATGGTATATAAATCAGGATCATGTGTGAAGTAATGGTGTTTTACGCCACATGCGGTAAGATCTTGAAAGGAACCCGGAATACGCGGAGAAAACCAAAGGAACCCGGAATACGCGGAGAAAACCAATCCGAAATGACAAATTATCTCACAATAAGATGCTATAAGATTGAACCAAGAAGAAGCTGTGATTCGTCAGTCTGTAGAACACCGCCACATCCAATACAAAACACATAACACTGTGTACATCTAAACAGAAATTGACTGCATGCGTTTACTTAGAACACCACAAATGAGCAAAAGGATAACATTCTTTCATTTCCTTGTTTTCTTTTTTCTCTATCAACTTTTAATTACGTTTGGTTTTAATATCAACAGGCAGAACTCTAGCACACGCTTACTTTCCTGGAAATAGTCCAATATCTGGAGATACCCACTTTGACGATGATGAAGATTTTACAGAAAATACACCAGAAGGTACCAACTTAGAAATAGTAGCAGCTCACGAGTTTGGACATGCACTTGGACTTAGTCACTCACAAGTTAGTGCCGCTTTAATGGCGCCATTTTACCAGGGATATGATCCTAATTATGGACTTCATCAAGACGATATCAATGGAATTCGTAGTTTATACGGTAAGTACTATATCTGTAAATGTCATATACCACTTTTTGAATTTTATCATTAAATACATTCAAAAAGTGGTCTATGACAATAACCACTTTTTGAATGTATTTTATTATCAAATTAAAAAAGTGGTATATGACATAAAGATTGGGTTAATATAAACTATAGATTTAGAAACCAATCATGCGGCTTAGAATTTAACTTTTTTGATACATGAACTTTATACCATTTTCGCATTTTTCTGGCAGTCCCTGTCATTCATAAACAATAACATGTGTATATAATCAGTCAATCTAAGTATGTGTCATTTTGTACTTTTTGTGTTACATTAAGTATTTATCGTTCTTTCTATGTAATTGTAGGGGGAAGACGAAGTCCAGTGACTAGACGTCCTACTAGACGTCCTCCAACCACACGTAGACCATCAAGACCACGGACCACACGGGGACCACGTACCACACGACGGCCGGGAACCACAAGGCGACCAACTAGACCAACCAGAAGACCATCAAGACCTACTAATGTTTGTAACCTCAGATTTGACGCGGCGTTTAGAGGTACGTTTTAACCTGTGTAACAAATGGCATCTGATTTGTGACATTTCGGTTAGATTTTGTTTATATACTACTTAGTGGTTAATCCATCAATGTTCTTTGTATTTGATTTCATTTGAAATTCTGTATGCGAGTTCAGTATGAAGTCCCATGCTGCAAGTCTGCCAAACATCTACTTCGTGATTATTGTTTAGTTTATTTTTCGCCATTAATATTACGGTCAATGGTTGAAGTTAAAAGCGGGGTATACTAAGTGAGCAGTAGCTCAAAGATTTGTTGTTTAATCTGCTTGCATTGTGTCGTGTTTTGTTTGGTTGTCACGTACATGTGTTTTTCATTCTTCTTAACATTGAAATATGCTAACATATACACCTTATGACAATTCCCATTACAAACAACAGCGTGTCAATTTGTTCTTGCTTTTCTAAAAAGAAATTTGTAAATTCCTCAAAAACTATGGTATGCTCCCTCATGCAAAGTATTTCCTTAGCTAAATTTGGTAAATATATTTTGCTCCTTTAATTTTTTTCAACATCTTGAAAAAAAGTTTTGGTTTCATATTTTTCCGAGTACTAGTACTACTGATGAGGAATTGTATACCGAAACCTTCGTCTAGTGCTGTAAAATTAAAACTGGTATAATATGTAATTTATATCCTTACCTTATATTGGTCTCTGGACACATTGAGCTGAATTATACAACCGTTCACTTGTTTTTCTGGCAGAGTATTACTTACTTGTATTTAAGACTTAGAATGTGAACTCTGATAATATTACAGGACATGATGGTTATATGTATGTGTTGAGGAAAAGAAAGATTTATCGTTTAAACAGAAATGGTGTAGGAATCCAGAGGGGCTTTCCCAAGAATATCAGACAAGTATATAACCGGGCACCAATCAATGCAGGAGCTGCAGTATACGACGGAAGGAATCTATATATGTTTAAAGGTAACAACAATTTGTATCTTTTATTTTTGTTGTTTCATGGCATTTTATATTCGCAAGTTTTTGCTTAAAGTCTTTTTCGAAACTTAAAATTTGCGTTTCAGTCGTATCTTGGCATATAATGTGCTTTATTAGTTAAACCTATGATAGTGACCAACTGTATATAACGTTCCCCTGTCTTATCCGCAAAAGGCTGTGATAATGCTGACGCGGCTTCCTAACAATTCACTAACACTTGTCCAACCCTATTTTATCACTGAGCGTTTGGCTACACAAGCACCTTTATTCAACGAGCGGTCAGTGAATTCGATCTCCGCACCTGGATCAGAATTTGTCCAAAAGCCACAGTTTATTTATAATTCGTTTTCTTCATTTTAAGGCAATAAATACTGGAAATACACCGGATATAGTCTGGAATCCGGATATCCAAAACGATTCCGGGGATCTAATAATTTCTTTGCTGGTATTAGAGCAGCTGAAGTTTATTCAAATAGAATATATGTTTTCAAGGTAAAGTTATTTGTAATAACTGCATGCCTGCCCATAATTTTTCATGTCCTTATGAATGATAATGTTTTCAAGACACGTCCAACATAAATGGAAAATCATTAAAAATAAGTGTAAATGTTTTAGTTGTTTAAAACTTGAATGTATGAAATTCAATCAATTTTGTCTCTGGTATTTGTAAGAGTTACAGTACAGACCAGTCGAAAGTTTAACAATAAGCTAACGAATTAGTGCTGAATCGACAGCTCACCTAGTTAGCTACTGTACACGTATTTATTTTCGCTTATTTTGCGGTCTATTGTTTTGCGCGAAAATTATATTATGCTTATTGTGTTATGGTGCACATTTAAAACACGCGAAATTTCAACTACGCGGGAATGTCTAAATGGCCTATACCGCGAAAATAAATACACGCGAAATTAAATACATTTGCAGTATATATCGGCAGGCTTTATGTAGCTGCTATCTGTCCTTCGGCAGCTTTATCATATCTCGGTCCCTCGATAACTGAGCTTCTTCTTCTTTTCGTTTGTTCAGTGTTTCTGTAGTGACACTGCTGTTGAAACGTTGGAAAATAATTTTATTAACCCACTTATCGATTTTTATCATTGAAACCTACTTATCTTATAAATACCCAAATTTATTATTCATGAAATTATTTTAATCTATCCACTTTTATCACTTTTAAAACTAACATATTATATCTTATGAATACACAAATTATCGTTTTCTGTTCAGGGATCACAATTCAGTGTCTGGGATGAACGGTATCCCAGCGCACCAAGAGGATACCCATTAAACACAGCTACATATTTCCCACAAGTTCCCAGGAATCCCGAGTCAGCTGTTACGTGGAATGGTGTTCTATATTTCTTCAAAGGTTCCAAGTAAGTAATTTTGGATCTATTGTTGGCAGGAAAACTCTCCTGTACTCGGTTAAAGAAAACGTTTGTAACAAATGTTGAAATGATTATTGTATGTAAAAATGGTTCAAATGATATAAAACTGGATTGTCAAACATTTTACAGACCTTATATACAGTCAAAGCTGTCTTAAATGACCACCTGCTTTTTAAGGCCGTTAAATGTTATCCCAATTGCTATTTATTCATGTTATTTGAACCTGTATAAAAGAACAATCTGACCATAAAAGCCACTTTGTTGGTTCCCATGGGTTGCCTATATAGACATGTTTGACTGTATTTCAATTTTGGACCTAAATTATATGATCTGAGGACCGTGAAATGGGGACGAAATGATCAGTAACTTCATAACTAAATCAAATATTCAACAATAACACTCTGATTTTAACAGTAATTCCTAACTTTGTTATAACATTTAGTTTCTAATTTACGATCATTCATTTTTATCTTTATTTTTATTTTTACAGTTATTTCAAATTTGACGCCAGATCAAGACGTGTCGCTCCTGGATACCCAAAACCAAAAGCAGGCCCATGGTTAGGTTGCGGAAGTGTGACACCAAAGTAAAAGACTTACCACTCCAATATTTTGTGCTTTGTGATGTTGACAATATACTGTGTTTTCATATCGAGGCTGCTTTAGTATAAGTATCCGTTCGTTTAGACGGCCTATTATGTATGTAACAATTGACTGGGATTTTTATTTTTTATTTTTTGGTTGAATTTCGATGCCTGACTAGTAAATTGATAACGGATAACTTGCCATTTTCTGGCAGGTGCTACTTTTGAATGCTAAAGACATATTGCATTCTAAAGTACCGCCTGACAATAGAAACAGGAATAACAAAGTGCACCTTACCCCGCTTACTTAATTTACGGAGGTTTAGCGGTTATTTTTAAAAATTGCTCAATTTCTATAGCGTCATAAGTGTATTTTTCCTGATTTCATTTTACAAAGTAAAAACAAAACTATGTTCATGTATATAAACTGCTGATAAGACACTGATTTACATTTACTTCATGTGTATATATTTGCTTCATTCATTCAGAACTTAGATATTTTGATATTAAATGTTTTTCAGAAAACCATAAAACAAAACCATTTCACCTCATTATTGTACCTCATTATTGTTAATTAGAATAAGTTTTATTATTCTGTACTGTTTGACAGTCAAACAAATACAAAGTAATAATTAAGTGATTTTGTACTTGAATCTGTTGTTGTATTTTTGGTTTTAATCTCATAATGATGAGACTGTTTGGCAAATTGTCACTATACAATTCAATTCATTTTATTCCATAAGCATACACTCATAGGATTTTACAACTTTGTATGGCGGCACATGTATGACAACATGGCAAAATATTCATATGCTGAAAAACTATATTATTACAGTTTTTCAGCAAACAATCGATATACCAATGGGTACAAACTGTGCACCATTGCTTGTCGATTTGTTTCTTTATTCTTGTGAAGCAGAATTTATGCAGAACCTTGTTAAATCTGGAGAGAAGACTGTCGCCAAATCATTCAACTCAACATATAGATATATAGATGACGTTCCGTCTCTTAACAATCCTAAATTTGGAGACTATGTAAATGTCATCTATCCTAATGAACTTGAAATAAAGACACGACTGATTCCTCAAATTCTGCTTCATATTTAGACTTATACCTGAATTATGACGCACACGAAAGGCTACATTTAAACTTTATGACAAACGTGATGACTTCAATTTTTCTATTGTCAACTTTCCTTTTTTATGCAGCAATATACCTGCTTATGGTGTATTTGTTTCCCAATTAATACGCTATGGTAGAGCTTGTTCCCACTACGGGGACTTTGTACAACGAAGTAGGCTGCTTGCAAATAAATTGTTGACTCAGGGACATTGCAAACCTAGGCTTATTAAGGCCCTCAAAAAGTTTTATGGCCGTCATCACAGTATTGTTGATACGTATGATGTGTCCAGGATTGCCCTGGATATATTTGACGTCTCATATTTCCATGTTTCTTTCACACAATTTTGATTACACACGTGGCGGGTGTAGCTAGCTAAACAGGAGGTGCTTACCCTTCAGGAGCACCCGGCCTCACTTCCCTGGTGTAAGTTCGCGTGTCTAACCTAATTTTTCAGTTCCGAAGTTTTTACTTTGCTTCTGGATTGTGATTCGGAGATGGATTAGTATGTTTGTTTTTATTCATTAGATAGCAACAATAATAATACATGTTACAATAATAATATTAATAATAAGCTAGACGAAGAAGAGTATGCTGTCTAGTCATTTGTATTTAAATTATTGGATGGACTATATTTGCATAATTATCGAATTGGTTGGTGTATTTGTTTCACAACTTATATGTCTTGGTAGAGCTTGTTTCCCACTGCGGAGAATTTTTTTTACAACGAAGCAAGCTGCTTGCAAATATTGTTGACCTTAGGGATATTGTAAGCCTAGGCTTAACAAGACCCTCAGAATTTTTTAACGCCATCACAATATTGTTGATAAGCATGTTGTCTCTGTGTCCAGGATTTCCCTGGATATATTTGACGTCCTGTTGTTTTCTTTGTTTCTTAACCTCAATTTTAATTACACATGTGACGAGTGAGCTAGCTAAACAACAGGCGCTCACCCTTCCAGAACACCCGTTCTCATATCCTTGGTGGAAATTCACGTGTTTAACCTTATTTATCAGCTTCAAAGTTTTTACTTAGCTTTGGGATTGTGGTTTGGACATGTGTTGGTATGTTTGTTTTTACTTAGCTTTGGGATTGTGGTTTGGACATGTATTAGTGCGTTTGTTTTACTTTGCTTTGGGATTGAGATTTTGACATGCATTAGTACTTTTTTCTTACTATTCTTTGGGATTATGATTTGGACACAATTGGTATGGTTGTTTTTGATAAAACTTGGTAAGTACATTTAGGCACCAAATCTTATCGTTGGGCACCTTTTTGTCATTATGTTCAGTTATCCATGAAAATCTAGTTTTACATATGGGAGGTTTGCGTTTTCTCCACATAGCATACGCCTTCTCAGAGGTGGACATTGAAATGCATTTTATTTAACCGAGAAAGAGAAGAGTCCATGTTGAATGGCGAGATCAGCCGTCAGTCTAATATTGCAATATTGATTTTCAACAAAATTGGAGCTTTTAGCAAAATTAAGGTGTTCAGAAATATGGATAAAAAGTCCTTTGAAACCTCTAAAAAGCCCTTCCGAAGCATATTGTCATACTTCTCTAGTGGAATTTCTCGTGTTTAACCTAACATGTCAGTTTCAAATTTTTTAGTTTGCTTTAGAATTGTGATTTAGACATGAATTATTGTGATTGTTTATGATTTTCCATTTAAAGCAACTTGTAGTCAGAGAGGTTAACTATTTCACGATTGACACCTTCTGTGACGTCTTATATGCTGTTGGATAAATACATGTAAAAATGTAGGTTCTATTTGATCGAGTCGTACAACAACTATTAAAGGAAACTAAAGTGACCGACATTCCATAGATAATTGACACTAAAGTATTCTGTGTAAAAAATTAAACTACAAAATTCCTACAATATAATTGGTGTCTTGTTGGCTTGGTGTATTTGTTTTTGATAAGTACATTTAAGCACCTGGCCCCGGTTTCACAATCCGGCTAAAATTTTCCTTAACTTAAATCTTGCAAAAATTCCATCCTTTATAGTTTTGTTAATTATGAAGATATTCAGGATTGTTAGGTGTCAATCTTAAGATTTTTTCTAGATTAAAACATTTGCATTAGTTTTGACAAAAATATTGACCAGTAGTTTAAAAAAATGATTATCAAAATTTGCTAAATTTAAGTTAAGGAAAATCTTAGCTAAGGAACCATTGTGAAACCGGGGTCAGATCCATATCGTTCACTCCGTAATATCAAGTGTTGAACCATCTGGGTCCAGATATATTTTCACCAACATCTCTAATAATTCAGACCCCTGCCTGTATTATGTTTAAACATAACAAATATTGATAGTGAAAATGAAAATCTGGAAAAACTAAAACAAAAATTACAATATATTGCAATTAGGTTTTATTTCACATTTACATAATATTATGAAGTTGTGTATTGAAAGGGTATATACTTAAATAAATACAACATACAGTACATGTATAATATCAAAATCAATCATACTTATACATGTTACACAATGTATATAATTTACAACAAACGACACATAAAGCACATAATCTAATATGTATCCAATAAACAGGACACACATAGGTATAATACCAGCAGATCATATTGTCAAAAAGCAATCATCAAGCATTGAAGAAGCTTCCTCTTTATTTACAGTTAAAAATCTTTTAAATGTTTATCTATATGATGTTATGTAACTGTATAATGTCTAATACTTGTGAGAAAAGTGAATTGGAGAAATAGAGGTTTACATTTCAGTCAAAATCCTTTCACTTGAATTGAGCTGTCAGTTCTATTTAAGATGGTGGAGAAAACAAGTTCAATTTCAAATGGTAGAGGAAATCAGAGTGCCTAGAGAAAACAACCAAACCTTTGTCAAGCAAAGTGAAAACCTTTCTAGCAGTATGATCTGTCAAACTGATATCTGAACCTTAACAGTGATAGGTCTTGTGACCAGTAAGCTGGAGTTTTAGATAACTCAGCCACATAGGCCCCACAAATATAAGTGCTTCATTGACTATATGGACATGGTAAGATTGTTATGTTAAGTCCATCTATCAGATTAATCACTCTTTACTGTCATTTATATGCAAGCCAACTACACATCAGGTGTTTAGCTATAATGAATTCTAAAATATGTTTTAAGACAACATCAGCTGTGAAATTGTAAAATATAATATTTTTAATGTACAGTAGAGGATCCTTATCAGTGTTTGGGGTGAAAAATTGTTAATAGTCACATCAGCATTTTTGCAGCTATCCATGACCACAAGGGATAGCAAATACAATGTAATCAATGAAAACATATTGATGTAAAGTCAAATATCAAACAATATACAAGAAAATAGAAAAGCAAACTGATACAGAAACCAGCTCCATAACTAGTTAGATGACAAAGTAATGATACAGAAACCAGCTCCATAACTAGTTAGACGACAAAGTGAAAAATATTTATCTGTCCCTTAAATCCATACACAACAAGAAGAGGTAATTCCTCAACAAAATAACTAAGAGAAGATATCACACTATCATAAAAGGTAACAATTTTAGCAACTGAGTCTCTCAGAGAAGTTGATGATTAGAATAAGCTCCCAAATGTACCATCAGTTAATAGCTTAAGTCTGCATTGGTTAAATTTGGGTCACACCATCCAATTAAATTTACATCCATTGTTTTAAAAGTTTTTAGTCAACTGTAAAAAAATTATTACTACTGCAACTTCTTTTCTGAAGTAAGCTAAGAGTCCCAAACTCAATATAGTTAAGGATCTGTGTAGCTAAATCATAAAAATAGTAAAAGGGAGGTAATTCATATTTGTCACAGTCTCTGACAATACTTTGTGAAAAAAGTACAAAAACAAATAAAATATGACGATTGCGCAAAGGCTAATATAATGAATGTGCAAAACGTAATTGCCATGTTAAATAAAAGTTGGATTTCGAGAAGGATATATTAATTGCAGACAGATAAAAACACTATTTAAGGTCTGTTAAAAGGCCCATGTATCCAATGATTGCATCTTGATATAAGTTGTACTCTGAATATGTTTAATAACTTCCACAAAGAGAAAAATATATGGTGGATGGTTTACGTAGAATTGTTAATTTATGTCAGAATGGAAAGATTCAGGTCCATTGTTGGTTCTTTTGCAGTTGGCAACTGGAGTGGATGCCCATATATTTGGGGGACACCTAGTGACACTAGCGTAGATAATTTTACAGTGATGTATTGTGAACTTAAACTGGTCAGATGGTGTTTATTTAAAAGTTTAACATGGGCAATTAAGATTTGCACAATGGTAGTATACACTCTTTGCGCAAATGACATATAGCGGTTATGAAAATTTTTCACAAATGTAATGTGCCCATTGAAATAACATAAATTATATTTAAACTTTACACTTGAAACATTTCAGCTATCAACTGTAACAATAGAATTTAGATACATGAAATTCCTTTTCACATTCTAATAAAAGGCAATTAGGCATTTAATTAAAACCCCAATTTCAAAACTTTAAATTGAATGGAGCTTAAACATCCCCATATCAATGTATATATATTAATAGAATCTATCACAACTTGTGATGCAAGATAGGGAAATCTCAACCTAAGTTCTAATATATTTGGTCCAGATACACGCTTGCAGAGTTCTGGACCAAATATATTAGAACGAGGGTTGAGATTTTCTTTTCTGGCACTACAAGTAGTAATTGATTCTATTTCTTGCTCAGAAATTACAATTTTTTCAATTTAAAATTAATTTTAACTTATTGATACACCTCAGATTTTGTTTACAAAATTGTGCAGGAACTTAAATCTAGAAATTGAAATATAAACAACCCAAGTTAGTTTTGAGATATTAAGGAATGTGTGTGTGTGTGTTTTCTAAAAACTTACAACATTTGCATTTCATATTTTATAAAATTTTAATTCAAAGTACTTAAAAGACTAGTAATATTGCTAAAATTATAAAATTAAGTTTAGTAAAGCCTTGGTTGGTAGTAAAACTGAGGACCAGACAACATGTCTCTATAACACAATGCACAAACATTTATGTATTAATCACATATTTATATAATATATACACATATCAAATACTAGTAGTATAGAAAATTTTCAAAAATAAATAATAAATTGCTGAAAAAACATAGAATACGAAACTAGTATATTCAGACAAATACTGTAATTCTCTATTCTAATATTCAAAATCTAAAAAGAGTTGCTTCCCTTTAAAAGCATCAAGGGTTAAAAATTTTCTTGGGTCCAAGGTCCAGGACCTATTGGTCTTACATTGGGACCTTTGATTTTTAGACTGTAAAAACCTGACATTTTTACCAGATAAATTATTTCAAAGACTTCATGTGTTAAAATTCATAAGTTTGCACGAAAGTAGTTTAAAATTGTAAAATCACCAGTTTATAAATTTCTGTGTGATCCCTGTCATGAACAAAATATGTACTCTGTGACACTGGCAGGTGAAAATTATCATGAGGGTCAGAAGTGGAATTTACGGGTGTAACCCTTGTATTTTAGGTCAGTTGACAGCCTTAGATGTCCATATCACATAATTGCACATTATAGTGGTATAATTATAATAGCCTTATAATAACTTAACGTTTGAAAATACAACAACTTGCTAAAAGCTCTTTTTACACTTTGTTAATTTCAGGTCATTTTTTTAGTTTAAGCCATCGTAATCTTAAACACAGCATTTACAGTGAAACATGAACTCAACTGGTAACTACATGTATAGACAACTGGTCCTATAACAAGGTATAATAAAAGGTTTTACTATTTTACAAATTTGTTATATTTATCCTCAGAGACATATCTTATTGTCAAAGTTGAATAGGATTCTAAGAAGTCTTAATGAATTGTTTAACCCCCCCCCCCAAAAAAAAAAAAAAAATTCTAGAGCAGGCATTCTATGAAATGTACATATTTGATGAATCTGTTGTTTCATGCATAGTTTCCGTGGATTCTGGTTGATTTTTTCTGACTTCACTATCAATGCCCATTTCTGAGGTCAAGTTATTCCCTGTTTCCATTTCAGTGTCTATTTCATTGCTAGCTTCAATTTTATAGGTGAAGTTATTCTGCATGTTCATTTCAGAAGTCAATTTACTACCACCATCCATTTCAGAGGTTGATTCATTATCAGCGTCCATTTCAGTGGTGTAGTCGTTATAAGTGTTTACTTGAGAGGTGCTGTCATTGTCGGCGTCCAGTTCAGAGGTCAAACTATTATCTGTGTTAATTTCAGTTGTAATTCTCATAGCATGGTTTTGCATATGCCTTTTTAGACTACTTCCATGAACAAACTTTTTCTGACAAACCTCACAAGAGAACAATTTTTCCCTTTCATTTTCATGTGTGCCTAGATGATGTTTTAGATGCCCAGACTGGGTAAACTGTCGTCCACAAACCTCACATTTATATGGCTTAACACCTGTATGAATCATCATGTGCTTGTTTAGGTAGGTTGCTAACAAAAACTCCTTCCCACAAATGTCACATGAAAATGCTTTCACCCCAGAATGTGACACTATATGTTTCCTTAAACTGCCTTCTTGTGTGTATTCCTTACCACAAATCTGACATTTATGACCTTTGACCCCTGCATGTATTAACAGGTGTTTGTTACGGGAACTGGAACATGTAAATCGTTTACCACATAACTCACATCCGTATGGTTTCTCACCAGTGTGTATAATGAGGTGCTGGGTTAGACTGCTTAACTGTGTAAACTGACGGTTACATATCTCACAGACATGGGGCTTAATCCCTGTGTGTATCAGAACATGCTGCTTCAAAGTTCCTAACTGTGAAAATCGTTTCTCACAAATATCACACTTAAATGGTCTAATTCCTGTATGAATAATCATATGCTGATCAAGCTGGCTTTTCTTCTTGAACTCTTTGCTACATCCCTCACATTTAAAGATCTGCTCACGTTCATGCATCTTCTTATGCTGGTTTAAATGGCCGTTCTTTTTAAATATCTTATCACATATATCACATTTATAAGTTACAGAATCGTTGTGGATAAACATATGTTGATATAGATGTGTTTTCTTCTTGAATTCTTCACCACAGTGTTTACATGTATGTGTAACCCTGTTATTAACTTGATTAATGATCATATTTGTCAAATAGTAAGCACTTGTTTCCACAATTTTTTCATCCTCTTCTCGTAACTGTCCCATCTGTGCTAACGTATCTGTATTATCATCATCAGCAGTACCCGGCGTCTCGTCAGTATTGTACTCCGTTTCTTGTTGCCTTAAATATGTTTCATCTTCATCTTTTTCAATATCCTCTGCGCCTTGTTCGTTCATATCAGATTCAATGTTTTTTACTGCTTCCTCATTGTTTACTGTAGTTTCATGTTGGTTCAAGATAAATCCATTCTTGCCATTCTCATTCTCTACAGAATCTGATGACTCATCTTGTCCCCTTAAATCAGTTCCATTACTTATTATTTCTTTATCATTTGATATATCATTATTGTTGCTACACTTTTCATCATCATTGCTACAATTTCCATCTGTATCATTGCTACACTTTTTATCTCTATCATTGCTACACTTTTTATTGTAACCATCTATTCCATTCGTCAAATTTTCTGGTAAACGTTTATTGTCATTTTCTCTGGTGAACTGTAATGTTTCATGGTATTTGGGTTTTGTACCAGCATCTAGATCAGAATTAATCACAGACATTGTTGCTGATTTTATATCTTCAGGTCCACGTGAACAGTTCTTACCATCTGTCTCTATACCACAAGATTCTTTGCTTCTATCTGTCACAAGATTCTGAAATTAAAAGAAATCCTAATATCATAATGACCAAATAAATTTCCTCTCAACAGGTACTTTCATGTTCGTGCCACCTGAAGTATTCCATCATGCAGTTGGCCGTCATTGCCATTCACAACTTCAGGTCAAAGTTTATCATTAAGGTTTGATTAATTAAATAGGGTTTATGTCCCAGTCAAGAATATTTCGCTTATATCAAGTCATCACCAACTATAGGTGGTAGTGGTTTTATCGTTAAGAACATTAAGTTTGCTTTATACAGATAAGCGAGATGAGACTTGTTACCGTTGAATCTCTTGTTGGGTGGTAGTTTTGAGATGTGCTACAAGGATAAAAGCAGCTCTCATTTGAGGTAAACCAAGGCTGAACACATGTTTGAGATGTGCTACAAGGATAAAAGCAGTTGTCATTTGAGGTTAACCAAGCCTGAACACATGTTTGAGATGTTATGAGTTTGAGAGCTAACAATTAATCACTCTGCTAATGTGAATAATCATTCTGCTAATGTGAAGACATCTCCATATCTTCACAGATTATGCAATTTGTGCATGCTTCACCGTCATTTGTCACTTCATAAACGACACAAAACACTATGTCAATTCTTAAATGAGAGAGAGAGAGAGAGAGGAGAGAGAGAGAGAGAGAGAGAGAGAGAGAGAGTTACTTTCATTTTCAGCTTAATTTTGTAAAACAATGAACACATGATCTTTTACAATGATATTTGCTTCAAGAGTGATTCTCAGTGAATGTTAAGTCTATCTATAAAGACTATACCTGAATCTTTCTTCCTAAAATCCATGTTTTCTTTCTGTTTCAATAACTTGGGTTAGTTAATGATTCCTTCATTTTCATTTTTCCATTATTCATACCTTCATCATCAAATACTGGTTTCCAGCCATTTAACTGATATCTCAATCAAAATAACAGGTATCTACAAGGAAATGACTAAATTTTAACATCAATAAATTATAACCCTCAAAAAGTTTTATGACCATCATTACAATATTGTTGATAAGTATGATGTCTCTGTAACCTAAATATATATATTTGATGTCCCATAGTTCCATGTTCCTTTCATTCTCAATTTTAATTTCAGATGTGGTGGGTAAAGCTAGCTAAACAGTAGATGCCTACCCTTCTGTAGCACCCAGCGTAACTTCCCTGGTGGATATTCACATGTTTTAACTTTATTTGCCAGTTTCTAAGTTTTGAATTTGATTAGTCTGTTTTTGATTACTGCCCTAATGTATTAACCCCTGGAGACGCTGTTCAAGGAAAGAGAGAATAAAACCAAGAACTTATCACAACAGATAATAAACACATTCTAACTTCCTACCCCATATGCATGTAAGTGTTTCTCTCATTCCATCTTTTAACCCAAAATACTAGGCATTGTTGGAAGATACTGAATGCTAATGAAGTAGTCAATAGTAACTATATTTAAGTCATTAGATGAGCTGAGTTGAGTAATGGTGTTTAACATCCCAGTCAAGAATATTTCACTAATTTCGAGACATCGCCAGATGAGCATGTTTTTTATCGTGCCACACCTACTGTAAAACTATACCTTATTTACATGTGTATTATAAGTTCCCATCCAAAAGAACCATGACTTTCATTTTGTAATGCTGAGTGCTTGGCGAATGAACAGTCACTACCCACTTTCAAGTCTTGGGTCAGACCTGGTTTGAACCTGTGACCTTAGGGAGCAAGAACTCTACCAACTAAGCTACCACAGTAGTAAGTTATTACATGAAGTACTTGGTGGTTGAAATTTGTCAAAATTTTCCAGTGTCCAAAATCAAGATGAAATTCTATCAGGTCTGAACCACAAATTCCAAAGGCTAATGTTTAATATAAGAACATGTGAGAGAAATTCAATATTACAGGTCCCTATGAAAAGTTATAACTCTGCTATTTTCATAGACTACAATTACCAGTAATGCTGCACTTTTTTCCCTTTTCCCCAAAAAATTTAGGTCATTGATGGACAAGATGATTTTGAATGACAGTGCAATTGGGGGAGTATAAAAATCCCCTTCCCAAGATACAGGGAATTAAACCTAGGTCCCTTTTTTGTCAACTGAGTGCTATGTCATTATGCCTAAAAGTTTTCCTTTATCTACTGTAAATTTCTTTAATATCGCGAGATTCAAATTTCGCATACTTACATCTGAGTTGCATTTCGCGAATATGTGTATTCGCGTCTACATTTCAGGTTCATATTTAATTGCGCATCCCCTATATGGCAGCTATATAGTTAACTATCTTTCTTTAGGGACCTTGTTTTGTTGATCATTTCTTAATGTTCCATAATCATTGTAAACACTAAACACTAAACAGTTGAAAGGAATTTTTAATTCAACCTCATTAGTCAGTGTTTAAAGGGAAAATTAAATAGAACCTTGTAAGTTACGGTGAAGTTCCATCAAGACTTTTTAAATACGTTTGAAAGGAAAGGTTAATTAAGCCTGTTACAATGAAAATTTCAAAGGAACCCTGCAATTACCGTGAAGTTTACAATTTACTTTATTGCATCTAATATGACATACTTTTACGATGGTCATAGTCAATTGCCAGCATATTTTAAATTTGACTTAATAATTTTTGCGATTCTGGGAATATTCTCGTGATATTTGAATTCTCGACTGACAGTCCTCGTGAAATTAAGTGTTAATAAATCTCTCGCGATAAAAAAGTAATCTACAGTATAGTTCTATACCATAATGATATAATGATACAGCTTGTAGCATTTTACTAAGTCACAAAGTTACTTAGTTATTTCCAATTTTAATCACACACATGGCGGGGGTAGCTAGCTAAAGAGGACTCACTTCTCTGGTGGAAGTTCACATGTTTAACCCAATTTGCCAGCTTCAGTCTTTACTTTAGGATTGCAGTTTGGACACGGATTGATATGTTTGTATTTGATGATAACCATGAATGTTTTGATAAGCACTAATCACAGAGTATAACAAAATGGACATGCCATATAATCTAGCCTGAAAGTTTTGACCAAGACATAAAACTTTAGTCTTGGTCAGAATTTTTGTGATCCAATTAGATTATTACAGTTCCAATTTTAAATAAAAAAACAATGATCTATTAGGACGAATTCTACATGAAAGCAAACATTTTAAATACGTGTAAATAAACCCCGTCTTTAGTATTCAACTATATAAAGGTAGCTAGCTACTGATTATTAAATTTTCTTATCTAATATTAGAGACTAAGTACTCCTTTCGCTACGACAGAACTGTTGTAAATGGTCAAAAACCATTGTTATGCTCCAAAGTTTACAAATGGTTCCAATCCCGATTGTCAAATCTAGATTCTCTTATCATTATTCATTTATCAAAGGTCTTACCAAATTCTTTAACATTTTGAAATTTAAGTCATGGTATAGCAAGAAACGTCTAGGTTTTCTTAAAAAAATGCAGCAAATGCAGCCCCTGTGTGTGGATATTATAATGCAAGCGGAAGTCTCTTATTATCGCTATACTACGAAGCGGAACAATAGAGGAACTGACTTATCCGGAATTATTTTCACTATTCCCTATGAGTAAATGAACTGCTTTATAAAAAAATTTACAAATACGAAGTAAGAATAAATGATGCAGTCCTATTGTTCTAGTCAACATCGACAATTTTAACTATTTTTATTAGTAGTGACAAATGAATCATCGGGCAGTTAAAGTTTGAAAAAAAACACAGAAAAATGTAAAGGTTATAGTATAGGGGAAAATAATGCCAACAACAATATATATAGCATGGGGCAAAAATCAAATAAAAGAATTAAAATTAAGGAATCATTTTTGATAACAGACTAACCGTTTATTACATGTTTTACACTGAAGTAACGAAAAGAAGTCCGGAATCTTGGCTGTCGAGTGGCCGGCGAGATATGGCTAGCTAGTGACCATACAATTGCTGAAACATAGGAAGCAGCTGCTCCTGATATATAGCCAATGAGGGGTTGGAATGAGCGGTCGATTCGGCGGTAATTCTGTAGCCGCACAGTACCCCACAGGGGTAATTAAATTGGCATTCTCAAATATGAATAAAACAAAATAGTTCTCACGCTGTATAAATCAGTGACGGACTCATGTAGAGTATGACAGTGATATATGGAATCCTCTATTTAAAAAAGGACATACCCTGTGATAGCAATAGAATATGTACAGATCCACGGATAGATACAGAACATGTTAAAGAATGAACATATAAATTAGTCAAAGATTTAAAATTATGAATTGTCAGCATTACAAAATACATGTAGAAGAAATCGAAATAGTATGGTTCAGGTATGGAGAATTATAAGCAAAAAGCAATATAGTTCTTATTAATCCTGAAAACATCTTTGAATCAGGCATTAAAATCCATACA
Organism: Anadara kagoshimensis; assembly: GCA_021292105.1. Lineage (NCBI taxonomy): Eukaryota > Metazoa > Mollusca > Bivalvia > Arcoida > Arcidae > Anadara > Anadara kagoshimensis. The sequence continues at coordinate 4,755,969 of CM037874.1, read as the reverse complement.
AGAGGCCAACACAGTAAATCTTGCAAGACCGGATATCAGAAAACGTGCAGAGTTGTAAATAACTGGAACTTGTTACCTGACAATGTTGTAGCAGCTCTTAACCTACTGAATACATAGTCTAAACACACACTGGCAGAACACTGAACCTTGTTTTTTAGAGCATCCGCATGCCCCGTAGTAATATGATAACAGAACGCATGCCATTAACAGGTTAATTCGACCGATTTTCAGTAAGTTTGTTGCGATGAAAGTTAAGGTTTGTAAATGGATAACGGAAAAAATATACAATATGACGACCCCCATGGTAACCTTGACCAGTCGTCCGATCAATTATTCATTTAAAATCAATTAGTTCCAGATAAGTTTAACAATAAACTGATTTCAAACATGGCGGATGTAGCTAGCTAAATAGGAAGTGCTTATCTTCCGGAGCTTCCGATCACCATTCCCTTGTGGACCTTCACATTTTAAACCTAATTTGTCAGTTTCAAAGTTTGTATTTTACTTTAGTTTTTGATATGGACATGGACTGGTATGTTACTTCTTGGGATTGTATTTAGTTATGGATAGGTGTATTTGTTATTGACTTTGGGATTGTGATTTGGACATGGACTGGTATGTTACTTCTTGGGATTGTATTTAGTTATGGATAGGTGTATTTGTTATTGACTTTGGGATTGTGATTTGGACATGGACTGGTATGTTACTTCTTGGGATTGTATTTAGTTATGGATAGGTGTATTTGTTATTGACTTTGGGATTGAGATTTGGACATGGATTGGTTTGTTTGTTTTTACTTTGCTTTGGTATTGTCATTTGGACATGGATTGGTATGTTTGTTTTTACTTTGCTTTGGGATTGTGCTTTAGACATGGTTTGGTATGTTTGTTTTTACTTTGTTTTGGTATTGTGCTTTAGACATGGTTTGGTACTAGTATGTTTGTTTTTACTTTGCTTTAAGATTGTGCTTTAGACATGGTTTGGTATGTTTGTTTTTACTTTGCTTTGGGATTGTGCTTTAGACATGGTTTTGTATGTTTGTTTTTACTTTGCTTTGGTATTGTGCTTCAGACATGGTTTGGTACGTTTGTTTTTACTTTGCTTTAGGATTGTGCTTTAGACATGGTTTGGTATGTTTGTTTTGACTTTGCTTTGGGATTGTGCTTTAGACATGGTTTGGTATGTTTGTTTTGACTTTGCTTTGGGATTGTGATTTATGTTTGTTTTTACTTTGCTTTGGTATTGTGCTTTAGACATGGTTTGGTATGTTTGTTTTTACTTTGCTTTGGGATTGTGTTTTATGTTTGTTTTTACTTTGCTTTGGTATTGTGCTTTAGACATGGATTGGTATGTTCGTTTTTACTTTGCTTTGGTATTGTGCTTTAGACATGGATTGGTATGTTTGTTTTGACTTTGCTTTGGTATTGTGCTTTAGACATGGTTTGCTTTGTTTGTTTTTACTTAGCTTTGGGATTGTGATTTGGACATGGATTTGTATGTTTGTTTTTACTTAGCTTTGGGTTGTGATTTGGACATGGATTGGAATGTTTGTTTTTACTTAGCTTTGGGATTGTGCTTTCGACATGTTTTGGTATGTTTGTTTTTACTTTGATTTGGGATTGTGCTTTCGACATGTTTTGGTATGTTTGTTTTTACTTAGCTTTGGGATTGTGCTTTAGACATGTTTTGGTATGTTTGTTTTTACTTTGATTTGGGATTGTGCTTTCGACATGTTTTGGTATGTTTGTTTTTACTTAGCTTTGGGATTGTGCTTTCGACATGTTTTGGTATGTTTGTTTTTACTTAGCTTTGGGATTGTGCTTTCGACATGTTTTGGTATGTTTGTTTTTACTTAGCTTTGGGATTGTGCTTTCGACATGTTTTGGTATGTTTGTTTTTACTTAGCTTTGGGACTGTGTTTTAGACATGGTTTGGTATGTTTGTTTTTACTTAGCTTTGGGACTGTGTTTTAGACATGGTTTGGTATGTTTGTTTTTACTTTGCTTTGGGACTGTGTTTTAGACATGGTTTGGTATGTTTGTTTTTACTTTGCTTTGGGACTGTGTTTTAGACATGGTTTGGTATGTTTGTTTTTACTTTGCTTTGGGACTGTGTTTTAGACATGTTTTGGTATGTTTGTTTTTACTTTGCTTTGGGACTGTGTTTTAGACATGGTTTGGTATGTTTGTTTTTACTTTGCTTTGGGACTGTGTTTTAGACATGTTTGGTATGTTTGTTTTTACTTTGCTTTGGGACTGTGTTTTAGACATGGTTTGGTATGTTTGTTTTTTACTTTGCTTTGGGACTGTGTTTTAGACATGTTTGGTATGTTTGTTTTTACTTTGCTTTGGGACTGTGTTTTAGACATGGTTTGGTATGTTTGTTTTTACTTTGCTTTGGGACTGTGTTTTAGACATGGTTTGGTATGTTTGTTTTTACTTTGCTTTGGGACTGTGTTTTAGACATGGTTTGGTATGTTTGTTTACTTGCTTTGGGACTGTGTTTTAGACATGTTTGGTATGTTTGTCTTTGATTTATTGTGCTTAGACAAACCGAATGCTTGTTTTTCAGACTATTTAATTTTTAGTGTTGGTGTTAGACAAGGTGAAAATCTATAACTGTTTTTATTTGTTATGTACTTGAATGGCCTTGAAGAGTTTTTGTTGAAAATGACATTCTTGGTTTCCTAACAGTATTTTATGAATAACAATGCAAGTGTGATGTTTTTCTGACACTATTTATATTTATTTATGATACATGTATTAAAATAATAAACTTTATTGCGCAAACTCAATATATAACATTGGAGAGGGAAAAAGGAAAAAAAAAAAAAAAAAAAAAAAAACCAAACCAACATTGAACAAGTGTAAGCTACATTACATACGATATGGGTCATGTCATTTGAACTTTTTGAAATTTCTGTACCCTTTGTAATCTACAAGCAAATACAAAAGTCATCATCTTCTGATGACATTTGGTTAAAGTCTTAAGACGATAATAACCCGAAGAACCTTTCGTCTTTCTTAAAAATAAGAAACTTCGGAACACAGTTAGTTTTTTTCAGATTTTGCTCTTATTTCTATGACTCGTACATGAAAGATTTAGACAAGGCCAGCAGAGATGCCACCAAGGTCATTATTATGATGTCAATTACAGTTGCTATCTTCGACCAAATCTGTCTGATATTGAATGACTTTGTGACTGCAAACATGCGCTCAAACGTAACCAGCAAGTTCTCGATCCTCCCGGGTAACGGCTGTATGTCATGGTTTAGGTGCCTAAGGTAATTCTCATCAATTACAGTCTGTCTGTCATGTGTTATCAGTTGCCTTGGTAAGTTCTATAAATGACAGTGTTTTTATCGAATGTTATTAATGACTCTTCTTATTTCTGTCAATGGCAGAATTTTTCTGTCCCGTGTAATCAGTGGTCCTGATAATTTCCATCAATTGTGGCAATTTGCTGTCGCGCGTTATCAGTGACTGTGCTGATTTCCATCAATTGTGGAGATTTGCTGTCACGTGTTATCAGTGACTCTGAATATTCCTTTAATGATAAAGATTTGAAAAATACATTGTTAGTCATCAGTATCTCTACGATCATTAATCTAGCAAGTTCTGTACGAGTAGAGAATGTTTCATTCTTCATTTTTTCGCACTGTCAAAGTGAAAAAATATAAATGAAAATTCTTTGCAAGCTAAAACAACTTAAAATAAAATAACACAACAAATCAATCAGTTAAAGCACTTTTTGAATTTATTAAAACATATTATCAAAATCCAATCACAAGAAATGTTAAAATTAAATGTTCAAAACGTAATAATAATAATAATATAGATATCCCGAATGAAGCATTATTCAACGTGTCATAAACTATTTGTTAAGCAATTTTGACGTTCAATGCATTCAAGAAATGGCATATGGCAATATAGGTTCTAGAGAAGAATATTCTTAAAGATGTTTGAATGATAATAATAATTAACAACTCGTATAGGACATTAAAATGATAGTAAAAACAACAATTTTAAACCAAAACAAACCCCATACAAATGCAGCATTAAACAAATTGCAATTGTAATGGGGTATCATTACTATGTCCCACAAACGAATACAATTTATCTTTGCAATATCTTTATTCACAAATTAAAATACCGTGGGTGCCAACAGAAAAAGAAAAAAAAAGAAAGTTATAAAACTAAGGCCAAGAATGGACCAAGATCCCAAAATATCTGAGCTCAGTTTAGCATACAGATTAAGAAAATACTTAATACATAGTTGAGTGGTGTTTTTCAAACTAATTAAAAATATTAACATGATGAACTGTAATAGTGTCGTATAATTACGTTTTGGAGGAGTATTGGACTCTGACAATATAGCGCTTGTTTATATGATATTCTATGTCACTTGAAAAGAAATCGTTTTTAAAAAAACGTACCTACCAAGTTTTTAACATTATCAGTCAAGTTTTTAGAGAGAACTACATGTTAAATGTTTCAATGGGGATATTAAACTTGATCAATATAGCTCTTGTTGGCATTTTGAAAAAAAGAGAATAACAAAAAGGCAACATGAAAACCACTATAGGAATGAAATTAACTTTTCCTCTTGTTATGGAAGTATGAAAGAATAGGACATTTTGTACATTGAATAATTCGCATACTTCCATAACAAAATGGAAAAATAATTTCATTTCTTATAATTCAATTTTAACTTTTTAATTAAAAAATAGCAACGTTATGGTGTAGGGAATCAAGTTTTCCTGAACGTCATCTATAATGATGACGTCACTGAGATCCAAACCATTCATGCAAACGTAACAGAAACATTTGATCAATCAAAATGCTTTTAACAAATGAGAATTGAATTATTCCTCAATACTCCGATGGAGTTTCGAAAACATTGGACTGGTGACAACCTCAGAAAAGCTTCAGACAAGAGATGAAGCGAAAGAGGAAGAAATTCAGCATGTATCCACCCCTCCACACTCGTTTGGGGGATATAGTAAATGACAAAATAAGATAAAGAAATCTTACTTTCAAAACAAGTGTTTTTTTTCAAGACACGTGTGTCATATAGCACATTATGATATATGGCACATTCATAAACGAGGAATTTGTTTGAATACGTCAATATCGACTGATAATATCATATTCAAACAAATTCCTCGATTTTGCATGTAAGTAAACATATATGAATCTAATTAGGTATAACAGTTTATACATACAACATATTACAGTTTTGGTGCAGTTGCAAATTAATTTTCGAATAAAAACACACTTGCATAAAATATAATAATAAAATAAAGGAGGCTAAGCTATATTGTTCATATAATAACTATATAATTTACCTTTCTTCTTGAAATAAGCAAATCAATTCACATTTAAAATGATTTTCTTTTAAAATTCTTAACTTGTACGTTAATAAATAACAAATGAATAAATTTAAATAAATAAAATATAAAATAAACGAAATACGAAAGCCCCAGCGGACCATCAAAAGCCACCAATAATAAAATATGTGCGTAGTGTTTAAAATAGTATAACCTTATCTTTCCAGATCCATCGAATTTGTTGAATGTTTATTTCAAAAGTTTCAATTTTTAAACAGCCGCAAGAGAGCCTTTACTTCCTTAACAACCTGGATAACAAAAAAGGAAGATCTTGAAACTCTCTCAAAGTTTCTTATTTTAAAAAAACCTCTAAATTTTATATTTACATTTACATTTTTAAATTCTACAATATAATTTATTGGCCCAATACGGTCTGTATATCGGAGACGAGATTGACACAATTTTAAATGTCACCTACCAATAAATACTACCACCATTCAATTAGGAACTATTGTTCTAAAAGAATTTGATAGATTATGCTTAAAATATGCCTTACTAGCAATAAAATACTCGGAAAACTTAGTCAACAAAACATTTCTCAGAAAAAATTAACATAATATCTACTTTCTAGATATCAAAGAACGAAATCAATTGATGAATAAGCCAGTAACAGTTTTCTGTTTCAGTTTCTATGTTCAAAGTTAGGGCAGCCATCTGAGATTTTGGACGGTGCAATATTGTAATATACATTAGACAAGAATCTTCATCACTAAATTTGGTTCTATTAATCCAACGGTTTTACAAAATATTCAAAGAATTTGTGTAAAATAACACTTCATTAGATTGGCTCAACAAAACAAATTGTCGTAAAACCTGTTACATATGTTAGATGGCTATATATATGCTTTCTATGTATAAGACCTGCCCCCGGTTTCACAATCATTCCTTAGCCAAGATTTTTCATAACTTAAATTTAGAAAATTTTGGTAATCTCTTTTAGGAACTACCGAGAAATATTTTTGTCTAAACTAAATGCAAATGTTTGAATCTAGAAAATATCCTAAAATTGACACTGTAAATCCCTGAAAATCTTAAAAAATAACAAAATTATGAAGGTTTTGAATTTTGCAAGATTTAAGTTAAGGAAAATCTTAGTTAAGGAATGATTGTAAAATGGGAGCCTGAAGTATATCCACACATAAATGAATCTGTATTGTGTATCATTGTTTTATCTATTTATAGTTACAGCCATAATCTTGGCATGTTGATAGGCCATGATGTACAAAATTTAAATCTGCATCGTTCAACAAAACAAATTACCCAGGCTTCTGTTTAATAAATGTAAATGTAATTAAAATTCATCTAACTAAACACACCAGCTTTGTTTTAGGAACATACATTTCAACTGAAAGTTTGGAGATCCCAATATAAATGTAGTTCATAGCTAGGTAAGAGTTTGTCTGCATAAATACATTTTGACATGTTTTATCAATGCTTTGATAAATACTTTTTTACAGATAACATACCACTAGAATTTGACGCAATGTAACTGTAAAAAGACACAGTTATCTCCCTTGACACATTAAAGAAATAAAAAACTGCTGTCCTTTGAAAAAATTTTCTAAGAGACTAAGAACAAATCATATGTTCCAAAAGATCACTATAATTCCTTTTCAACGTCAAATGATACTAAGAAAAATCTTTTTGCAGTAGGGAATGGACGTTATATGAAAAATAAATACACTCACCAAAAATCAGATTTTGCCTCATTTCTTAAAATTTTTTGTATTTTCAATACAGAATGAATCATTACTGATATAACATGAAACTAAGTTTTATAGCCCTTGTCAGTATTTTCTCATCATTTAGTCCATATTTCAAGAAATTGGGTTTTTCTAAAGCTTTTCATTTCTTTTAATGATCGCCGTTCACTTGAATTAAAATTGAACCTTTTTAAATTATGTTATTTAAAAACATTCTATATAAATATAATACTCGTTAGACAAATATATAAGTTCACAAAACATAAAGTGCCAAGGCCGTCTCAAAACGGCTGTTTTACAAAGGTTATTTAACTTAACACATTGGCTTTGTTTTTGGGAACATATACGTGGTACCATGAAAAACGTTCTGAAAAATTAATTTAACTAAACATATAGACTCTGTTGTTTGAGAACATATATATATATATATATATGGCACCATGAAAAATGTTCTGAAAAAATTATCTTGCTAAACACATTGGCTGTGTTTTGGGAACATATAATATATGGTACCATGAAAAATTAATTTAACTAAACATATAGACTTTTTTGGGAACATATATATGGCACCATGAAAAATGTTCTGAAAAATTCATCTTACTAAACACACTGACTTTTTTGTGGGGTATATTACACATCTAATCATGAAAATTTTTCGAAACATTCATCTAACTTAGCTTTCATTTCATTCTGTTTCTATTAAGTATTGAGTTCTTTATTCTTATCTTGAAGCACTGAATACTGCTTGTGAAACGAATCACTTGTTTGTTAAAAAACAAATCAATATCATCGTTTTAAATAATGTTTTAAATTAATATTTGCAAAAATGAAACACACATTTATCTTCCAATTACTGCTGTTGATGCTTGTCTTTTTAAACCACAACAGATTCATTGTCGTTGATACCATCTTAACATTGTCCTGAAAAAGACAAAAAAATGACTTGTTTAAACAAATATTTCGCATTTCATTGAAGTCAATACCATGAAAACATAAACACTTAACCAATCACAACAATCATTGTTTTAAGGTAAAGAGATAAGTTTTATGAAACAATGCATTTAAAATTTCACGTGACGACTGCACGTCGACAGCAATGAATGCCAGAGCAACAGCATTTAAACTGTACACGTGTATTTTGATTAATATTACTTTTATATTACGACTAGTATACAGGTTATTCCATTTTATATCAGGTATTGTAATATCAACATTTGTTTGAGGATATTTTGAAATGTCTCTCTCTCATGCGCGCACGCTCTTTCTCTACTCCCTCGCGCGTGTGCTCCCTTACTCTCGCTCTCTCAATATTTTATATCGATAATTAAATCGTATTTGCAACGCCGATTCAATAAAAAAACATTAACCACCCTCATAAACAGTTTTGTCAATATTGAACTGGATCATTGATACATGCTACATGCATATCGCACAAATTTAGCATAACAAAATCTTTAACAAACATACAAGTTGATATCAAGATAGAATTAAAAAAAATTACAGCTTAAATTTGCAATTAAAGAAAATATTTCTTAAAAGTGTATGAAATGACAGATTTTCATTTTCAAGCTACAAAACTATTGACAAAGCATTGAATAAAGGTGCATGCCAATTCATATATTTACAACAGAAGACATAAAATTACTTATCCATCTGTGAAATAAATCATTCGTTTATTATTTCCTTATTAAGCTTACTGATGACTGTTCATTTGTAAACGTCTTCAAACTGGTACTGCCTTTGCACCCGTGGCATCTGATAACGCGTGTTCTGTAAAATAAATAAATTATAAGATAAAATATTTTTGCAATTCGAAATTATTAAAGTACATGTATTTTGCACGCTGCATCTCTATATAAACATTTCTGCAATGGAATGTTTGCTTCCAACCCGTTGTTTGTTGATGTAAAATTCATAGAATGGATACTTTCAATAACAATTATAAAATTGTTAACCAAAATTAAAATAATCCAAGAATATCAACACGACCATCTGAAATATAGGCCGATGATGAAGAAATGACATTTCGGAAAAGAGACAATAGAATAACGAGGCATAAAATTTTTTGAAGAAACAGAGAAAATTATATAAATTTGTGCCAAACTTGGACGTACGTTTATTTATATGGTTCATTACCTATACTTGGTTCACTCACCCTTTCATTAAATGTATGCTGGGCTCCTGGTTGCATATAGAAAGGATGTCTGAGTCCTTGTGTTGGAAATCCTGGCGACTGTAAAGGTGGTCGAGCAATAGGTCCTGGCCTACGACTTTGTACAATGTCTTCTGATGAATAAAAATTAGCAGATGGTGGTATGTGTGGTTGAAAATGACGCTGATTTTGATTGTAACGTAGCCTAGCATCCCCTGCTACGTTAAAAGTCGGACTATTGCGTCTTCCATCTTCCATTGACAGATATTGATATGAAGAGGTAAGTAATCCAGGCAATCTCACTCTTTCTGGATCTGTCGTATTCCCTCCATAGTTGTTTAACGGCAACTTGTCGCTAAGGTCTATGGCTTTTAAGCCTTTTAAACCAAATCCTAAAACAAAATAAAACTGTCGATTCCAATCTGTATATCGCTTGATTGGGCATAAAACAGGAATCTGTATTGTTGGTCCCACTTTGTCACCGGGCTTACAAAGTTTGACTTCTATAACTTCCCCGTTATTTCTGAGCAAGCCTTCCAGCCGCACTAAATGGTTCAAAGCAAGGTTTGTCCTGTAAATGTTATTTTTACAACCTCTTGTCTTTGGAAAATCTCTCAAACATCCATCATGAATGAAACGTTTGTCTTCTTTGCCATTGCAGAGATAGAATAATATCTTATCCCGTCTTTTTTTGTCCGCAGCCAAACTGGAAGACACTTCGTTCCAAACCGTTATGACATTCTTAAGGACGGACTGTGGGCACAAATTTGGAAGGCAAATATCACCTGACGGCCAGTGAAGAAGCGCCATATATAAACATGATTCTGCTACTTGCCATGGATTCTTCAATTTCTCCCTACTATCAAAATGCTTCCGGCTAAGTTGAACAGCTGTTGCTAGCATACCTTTTTCTCTGTCACAATCGGGTAGAGCTAAAATAATAGCAATAATTATCCAATAATCGTCTGGGCATGTACTACCGTCATGCAAGTTTTGGATTATTGTTGAATACATTTTCTTTAGGGTTTGACTATCTTCTCTCATGTTTAGTATAGAAGTGAACGATGTTGCCCCCATCCCTCTTGCCAAACTACGATTATACAAAAACTTTTCATTTTTGCTTAGTCCTCCGGTTGGCAATGGAGTAACAAACCAAGATAAAAGGTTTGCTTTGTATCGTTCCAGCTGTCTTCCATTAAGTATGGCTAGACGTTTGTTTTGGTCCAAAAATTGTTTTTCTTCCACCAAATGTATACTTCGTTCTAAATTTTCTAAAGCCTCGTAAACAGAACTCTGAAGACCTCTCAGAAATTCTACATCACCTTTATCTAAACTTGACGATTGGTCATCATTTCTTTCCAACAGAAACCTCCTCAATTGTTCTTGTCCACTGAAATATGATGAGTTACAAAGAATGTTAAGCAACTCTAATGTGATCTGTATTTCTCCATCATATCCAGCAAGGTTTTGTGTTAATGAGTCTTCGTTACGACTAAGTTCTTGAACTTTTCTGAAGAGGAAAATTGCTTCACGAGATAACCTAATTGTTTCAGAAATGTTTAATTCCTTTTGCTGTTTCGGTTGTTCTTTTAAAGCAGTTAATCTTGAATGACAAATTTGTCCCTTCGTATGCCAAAGGTAGGAATTGATTTTTGTTTTTTCCGATTGGTGAATTGCGTCATCTATGTATTGGTCTGCATGATCCCATTCTTTTATGGATTCATAATACCTGGCAATCTGTTGGGCAACAATTGGATTTTCCGTTATTTCATACGTAGTTGTAAGAACATTGAGGGCAGAATATGTGTCTCCTTGTGTAATAAGTTCAACTATTAACGGTGAAAACTGGCTGCGTTTTGTATCATTCCATACCCGCTTATTAACGATGTTTAGCGTAATTCTTAGCAATATATCCAGTTGGTGGTGTGAATGGCGATGATTGTCCTTAAACAATGGAGAATGGAGAAATTCCAAGGCCACTTCGCCAATAGTTTTCTTTGTGCCTGATATTTCTTTCTCTACATCCAGCACAGCATTGAGTATGTATCTAGAAAGAAGTGAACTAGATACTCGAAAAGAAGCAATTTTTCCACCGACGCCTCTGTTGTTATTTCTATTCAAAAGTACTCTTGCTGCCTGACTCAATCTGCATTCCCATCCATTTCTAGGTTGCGTAGACATAACTTGATCAAAGCAAGCAGCTGGTATCGCTTTGAAATCTGAATCAAACGTGTTCGCGAATGCTATTAATTTGAGTAGCATGCCTTCCTTTCGAGCATACATATCACGGACAAATTCAATAACCGAATTCTCTATACACTCTTTATTGTAGTTTTCCTTCATGATGTTAAATGAAAGAAGTTGTTTTGGGTTACAACCCTTGTTTTGTTTGAATTTAGCTTGAAGATCTTGATATTTCTCTTTTAACCATTTTACTTCAGGGTCTGACAATTTCTGGGTAAGCAATATATTTCTGTTGATTTTCTTAGCAGGCATTTCTGTTTTGCGATAACAGACGAGGAGAACACAAAAAATGTCAGTTTCTGACCGTTTTCGTTTTTGCAAATCTTCATACAATGGCGAAATGTGATCATCATCTCCATTATCAATAAAAACTAATAATGGTTTTGGTTTGTTGTCTTCTTGGTACTCGAACAATCGGAATAGCTGATCACCGGTCTGCGATGTTATATTTTGTATGATGCAGCATCTGTAATTTTTCCTGAATTCCCACAGCATGGATTTACCAAGAGTTGTTCCCCCCGCTCCCGGCTGATGGTATATCGCTACACTTCTTACGCAGTCCTCTGGATCTTCAATTTCCGATATCAATGAGGTAGAAATCATTCCCCTTAATTCGTCACTTTTTTCACGTTTTAGCACTTGATTTGGATAATAAAAATTAAACCAAGTAGCTTGCTCTCCAGTGTAGAATTTCTCACCATCTTCTCGTTGCAAATTTTCCCTTTCTGTTTCCGTTAACGACTCGTCTCGCAGTTCACAATCATTCATGCCTAAAATTTCCAAATCAGAAAACTCTTTTTTCATTCTTTCGGACAGATAGCATGGAACTCCAGTTGATCTTGAAATTTCAGCATCTTTTCTGTGACCTGGGTCAGACATCTTCTGTATGGAATCGTTTACTTGCGACCAGGGTAATCCAATTAAGCTGCAATCTTCTAGACTTCTTTTGTCTATACAGTGTGCCTTTAGTAAGGAGTCTTTCCACTGGCTTGCACAAAGCTCGTTTTCAGCTATGAAAATACTTTGGTCCTGAAATTCGATCATTACCTCAATCGCCGCTTCTTGCATAATTTCAAAATGCTGTGATAACAAAAAAAACAATACCCTGGCTCTCTCCTTCGGTATGGATTCATTATAGAACTTCAAAATCTCTCTAAAGCTTTTACTGTAATTCAACTTCCAAGACGTGACATCGTTGTTTCCGTCTTCCATATCAGGACTGCTGCAAAACACCCATGCTGGCACGCTAGACTCCTTTAATCCATCCAATGTTTCTTTCATTTGTTTTTTATCCACTCGATCTATATCAAAGTCTTCGACTAATTTCGTTTGAAATACTTGATTTAGATCCTCATTCAAGTACCTATACATAATGCTGTTTTCCCTATTTTGTGAAAAGTCGAAAACTGCTCTACATGGAATGTTTTTCAAAAATGCAAATTGTTCTAGATTAGTCTCCATATGTGTATCAGGTGAGTTGATAAACAGGAGAGGATAAATATCACTTTCGTCTAATCTGTCATCTCCACAGCATAAAAAGTCGCTAAGCTTTTTGAAGAGATTTACCGGATACTTCCCTTTTAGAAGACGGTCTTCTGCATCTTTCCTGTTCTCTGATATTGTATGGCATTCTTTCATATATTCAGCTATGTTTCTGTGATCTTGTAATGCTGGACCATTTTCAGAATATCTGTAAAAACTGCAAGAGCCTTTCTCATTACCATCTAATGGTTGGAGGAAAAAATTTTCTCCATTGACAATTTTGAAGGTAGGTACAACATCCACTTCAATTATATATAAGGTATCTGCCATCGATACGCCTGTCGTGACTTCAATAAATTTTGCTGGCCGTATACACGATAATGCCTTTGATAGTTTGTCTGGAAAGAAATATTGTTGTATAGCATCAGTTAAACGTTTTTGGCAGTCTACCCTATCAACCTGTATTCCGACAATTTCTCCAGCCTTGTAACCGTCTTTATCATCACTACTGCCAACAATTCCAAAATGAACAGTCCCATTAGTTCTTTCATTCATGCAGGCAGCACCAAACTTAACCGTCTCTAACATGACACAGTGGAGTATTTCATCTTTATTATCATATTTCGGTAAAATAAAACTGTGGATAGGATCTATGAGGTTTTTTACACGTGTGTGTTCTATGTTTATTACCGAGCCTTTTCTATACTTGTCCGTTACTCCCACATCATGATCAAACTTTCGCAAAACCTCTACTAATTTAAAATCCGGTGTTTTTGTGATACCAAGCAATGGCTTCGTCTCTGGTTTCACAATTACTGTTGCTTTTTCCCTTTCCATGATTAATTTCTTCCTTGGCCCAAGTGGTGGGATGAGCTCTTTTAGCTCTTCGTCTGTTAAAGCAAGAAACGCCACTCCATCTATTTCATCTTCTGAAAACTTTTTAATATCAAAATTTGAATTGGTGCGCTCCTTGACATCTGCCAGCCATATGCAAAGCTCATTTACATCCATGTCATTCAAACATTTAGTTTGGTTGTCATCACAAGTCTTCCTTTCAACGCTTGTGTTGTTGGCACTCGTGGCACCAATATCTTGGTCTGAAAAAAAAATCATAATTGCCACTGTATGTTTGTCCCCTTTGTACTCATTGTTAAAGTACCTACATTCGCTACATGTTAAATCAAAATTGAGAATTAAAAGACCATGGGACGTCTTATATATACAGGATAATTTAGATACAGAGACACTTATCAACAACATTGTAATGACGATCATATAACTTTCTGAGGCCTTGATAAGCCTAGACGTGCAATATTCGTACGTCAATTTATTTCTAAGCATCTTGATTCACTGTATAAAAGCGCTACCATATTGTTTTAACTGTGAAACAAATACACCCATAAGCAGGGAAATCTGATAAATCGCTTCATACAAAAGGAAAGCTGACAATAGAAAAAAAACCATTGCGTGTGTTATATAGCTGTAATTGAGGAATAAGTTCGAATATTGAGCAGAACTTTGGAGTTTTTTATTCCAGGCTCATTAGGATAGATGAACAAGAAATCTTTAACGACTGTTTAGATTTGTGTAAGCGTTACTAATAATGATTTAGTAGTAGATTTAGATGAACATGCTATATATTTTCATTGTATGGTATTTTTGAAGCTCAGAAATACAAAACAAGTAGGACAGATCATGTTCTTCCTCTGTTAGATTAATATAATTAATTATACCATTACATGGCGTCTTTCCAATCGTGTCATACTGCTCATCTTTAGTCCAGATTCCTATACAGTGTATGTTTGTTCTGAAAAGGAAATACAACTAAATCATTAAAACGACTATAGACTTGTCAGGTGTTCTAGTTCCATCACACCTTAATGAGTTAAAATGTTACATGACTAATGGAAACGACTTCTTTCTTTCATTGGTATAAAATTCATATACACATAAAGATGTTTTTTACAAAACATTAAACATTAAAAATTTAAAATATAACAAGTAGCTACTTATATATTATTCAGCTGAAGTGGTGTGTGTGTGTGTGTGTGTGTGTGGTGTGTGTGTGTGTGTGTGTGTTTTTAAAAAGCAACAAACTAATCCATGTCCAAATCACAATCCATAAGCACAATAAGAACCTCGAAACTGACAAGTTAGGCTAAGCACATGAACTTTTACCATGGAAGTTAGGCTGAGTGCTCCTAAATGATAAAAACCTCCTAATCCAAATTGAGTAAATGGAACACAAACTATGGAACATCAAATATATCCACTGCGGGCAATCCTGGTCACAGAGACACCAAACTTATCAACAATACTGTGATGACTGCCATAAAACATTTTTAGGGCCATTGCAATATCACTGGGTCAATAAATTATGTAACAGTTTAACAAAAGTATAAAATAAATTAATAGGTAACCAAAAATTACAACAGAAAACCTGTCATTTAATACTTTGAATCAAATTTCATTAAAACCACCCTGTATCTAAACTTAATTTATTGCACTTTTCATAATAACGATAATCCTGTCCTTTGACCTTCCAAACAGAGAATACTTCGCGTGATCTTGGTAAATAATCAAAATACTGAAAGTACTGAAAATCTGCTTGGCTTGATTGTGAATTTTGAATCAAGTTATGCAATGTGTAAAGATATTGTGTTCCAAAACCATGTTCAAAATATTAAAAATTGAAGTCTGCACTGAAATATATCCAAAATATTGCTAAAAAGTACAAAGGGCAAAAACTAGGTCAAGACTTGACCTTGACCCCATTTTGAAGGTCACTTCATGAACACATCAATACTTGAAAACCAAATAACAAAAATTTACATACAGCCAAGATATAACAATGTCAAGTTTATTTCATAAATCGGGTCATTACCTGACCTTTGACCTTGGTATCATGTTAACAAGAGGCCCATAGACCTGATACGTTCACCTGATAAATAATGACTAGCTGATATATTTCAAGAAAACATAAATACTGAAACCCCAATGACTTTTCTCTTTACATCATAATGACCGTTGTATCAATACCTACAACATTCTAATATACATGCCTATTCAAAAAGTTAATAGTTTTCAAGATAATAAACCATTTCAGTATTGTTTCACAACTTGACCTTTGAACCAATGACCTTAATCTATATATCAAAATGATCGTTACATCAATACCAACAATATTCCAGTATACATGCATATACAAAAAGTTTATAGTTTTCAAGATAAATAACCATTTGCTACTGTGACCTTGATCTTTGGACCCATGACCTTTTTCTATACATCAAAATTGTAGTTGTATCAATACCTACAACATTCTAATATACATGCCTATACAAAAAGTTAATAGTTTTCAAAATAATAAACCATTTCAGTTTTCTTTAGCACCTGTGACCTTGACCTTTAAACCAATGACCTTAATCTATATATCAAAATGATCGTTACATCAAAACCAACAACATTCCAATATACATGCCTATACAAAAAGTTGACAGTTTTGGAGATAATTAACGAATTTGGTATTTTTTTGCTACTGTGACCTTGACCTTTGGACCCATGACCTTTTTCTATACATCAAAATGATCGCTGTATCAATACCTACAACATTCTAATATACATGCCTATACATAAAGTTTATAGTTTTGGAGATAATAAATAATATTAGAAAGGTAAAAAATTAGGTCATGACCTTCATAATTGACCTTGACATCATTTTGAAGGTAACTACCAGAATATGTCAAAACTGAAAACCCCTTGTCATTATCTTGTCATATAGTCAAGTTATAACAATTTAAAAATATTTTACGATTTTTGCAAAATTAAGCACAAAAAAGCGTAACCTATCCTTAAACCAAATTTCATGAAATGAAGAAACTGAAAGGTTAAGACTATGTAGAATCCAAATATCACATCAGTATTTGCCTCCAATGAGTGGTTCAAGAGAAGATTTTTTTAAGGTTTTGTCTATTTTTAGTAACAGCGGCCATCTTGGATATTCGATTGCCATGATGTTAACCAACTATAGTTAGACTCTGTCAAGGACCTTCCATGGCAAATTTGGTTTCAGTTGGCCCAGTAGTTTCGGAGGAGAAGATTAAAGTTTACTGACGCATGGATGCAAGCCTTGCCATGCCATTTATAAGCTCACATGGCCTTTGGCCAGGTGAGGTAAAAACATATATTTAAACCCTTCACCATGACCAGTTACTTTGTTTGATTTCTATTCAACATTAAGCTGTTTTCCTATCCATTGTTTAAGTTAATGATTTAATTCACAATTAATTTGAATAAAAATAAAATAAAATCTTTGTTTTTATATATTTTAGTTATAATTTAAATGCAATTTTAAATTATATATATATATATATATATATATATATATATATAATATATATATATATATATATATATATATATATATATAGATTGACCAAGTGAGCTTCACAGGGCTGAATTGAAACCATTCTTGCACAACCTGTTGCCCTAGTCTCCAAACTACAGACAGATGAGAAGAATGGTGCACAAAAGGGGGAAATATTTCTTTATATAAATTAATTGGTAATTTATTGATAATCTTTGGACAACTTAAATTTCTTACATAATCCTCTGCAACAATGAATTTACTTTGAATTTAAGTATTATTAAGTGGTCTGATAAATTTTTTTTTTACTGATTTTACATGTCCAGGTAATTTACTCCCGCTGGAGCCCCACTGAAAGGTGATAAAAAAATCAATACTTCTGAAGAACCAGCCACCGCTCTATTACAATAGAGTTTTGACAGTGAATCATGAAAATGATCTACCTGGTCTTAAATATTACAAGCTACTGAACAAACTAGAAGTGTCCAAGGGTTTTTTTTTATTATGCTTCTACACAGTGTATGAACGGAACTGTACGCAAAAAGGTAGCTACTGTTCGTCGAAGCGAGAGGAATGTGTATCGGGAGACACGAGGTTGTTGATTATCTATCTTTCTAGCTCAATTTTAATGGATTTAGTTTATCCCTTTTATTTAATCCATCTTCACTATATAAAGCTTTAGTGGTAGCCATATGCTCTCAGAAAAGTGTCAACTTATATAATAAATATGATGATGAACATCATCAAACGCCGAGCCGTGGGCTTCTCAGTTCTAGTCAAATTACGTAAAATACGTATTATTTCACATTGTATGTTCCATTATCAGTACATATATGTAGGAAAATATTCTTAGATTCCCTAAACCATGTACAGAATGTTACAAACTCGTATTTACATTGAAAAAGCAAGTTTTCCTTCCGTCGTCGAAAGTTAGAACTGTACCGGTAGTTTTCAACATCTGTATTGTTTCTGTACCGGTAGCTACTGTTATCTTCCACGTCATCCATGCGAGTTAGATGGAATTTTCAGTTTGATAGTAGGAAATTATAAATTATAAATCATGCTTTTCTATTGAAGCAAAATATGCCATGGACAATATTAAAGACCAATAGCCCCTTAATTATAGTACATTTTGCAATTGCATTCATACTGTAGCATGTTTTGCCAATTTATTACTCATTACTTTATTTCCATATTGTAAGAACTGAGGGGGTAATAGCTATCATATAGAAATATAATTAAACGTTAGCTACTATTCGCAACGAGAAAAACATTATAACCCTCTGACGATTAATCTATGTGCGTGAGATTTGCTAGTGTGTTTACTATCAGTCATTAGCAAGGAATTTAGCTGTATGGCTATTGCAAGCATTAAGACAGGATTGGACAAGAGACTCGGGAAGGAACATGCAGGATTTAGACCAGGGAAAGTAACAACAGAGCATCCTGAGAAAAATACTGGAACAAGCAAATGAATTCAGAACTCCAATATACACATACTTTGTGGACTTTGAAAAGGCATTCGACTCTTTGCACAGGAAGAGCCTTTGGACGATAACGAAGAGCTATGGGATTACAACCAAAATCACTGATGCTATGAGAGGGCTGTATGAGTGATTCGAATGTTCTGTCATTGAAGAAAATGAAACATCAGAGTGGTTCGCTATTAAAAGTGGTGTAAAACAGGGATGTGTAATGTCAGGGTTTCTTTCTACTAGTTATAAATTGGATGATAAAGAAAACAACAAATGGAGTAAGAAGAGAATAAGAAGTGACTTTACAACATTATTGTTAGGTCTTGGGTTTTCGGAATATATAGCACTTTTATCCTCCAAATTCTAAGTCCTGAATGATAAGACTAGGAAAACGACTGAAGAGGCATCAAGGATAAGGCTTGAATTAAATTCAAAGAAATAGACTTAGAAGGATTTGGAACACCAAAAATATTGGAAAAAATACAAAGATGCACCTATTTAAGACCTTAGTAGGACCAGTATTGTTTTATGAAAGTAAAACGTTGAAAAGAACGATGAAAGATGAACACCTCTTACAAACGGCTTCCGAACATATTGCCTCAGAAGGATACTAAGAATAAGATGGCAACAGAAAATACATAGTGAAAAAATATTGAAAACAGCTAGACTTAACAACATAAGCTATGAGATCAGGAGAAGAAAGTAAAACTGACTCGGACACATACTAACGAAAGAGGGAACAAATGACTGAAAGACAACACTAGGATGGCAGGCAGATGGAAAAAAGGAAAGACCTTAGTCCACATGGAGGAGAACAACGAAAAAGGAAAGAAACGCATGAAAGTATTTTATTTTACGACAATCTTTTTTGGCCAAAGCAATATCACAAGTTAAGAGGAGTTGAGTTGAGTAAATGTGTTCTACGTCCCAGTCATGAATATGTCACTTATATCAAGAAATCTCTAGCTATAAGTGAAAGAACCGTGACTTTCATTTCGTAATGCCGAGTGTTTGTCGAACAAAAAAAAAAAAAACAGTCGCTTCCCACTTCCAACTTTTGGGTCAGACCTGGTCGGGGTTCGAAGCAACGACCTCCCACTTACGGAGCGAGTACTCTACCAACTAAGCTACCGCAGGGGTTATGTTTAAAAGGAAGTGGTGGCTGTATTATCATAATACTTATACAACTAATTAGATAAAATCATATGGTAGCACAATAAGCATAAAAGTACTAAAAATCTCTGATTGGAAAAAGAGAAATTTCCCCAGTATCCCAGAAAGACTGCAGTTAAAGTATTACAATAAAAACTACCGGTACAGTGTTTCTTTTACTAAAACTTCACTACCGGTACAGACAAAATATAAACTACCGGTACAGTAGCATCTTGTCAGTCATGTCGTTTTAATCAATATTTTGAATGTTTCTGTGCCAAAGTAGATTTTGTAACTATGTAGACTGTTTGAAAAAAGGTTTGTTTTCGTCATGTATTTAAAAATTCTCGGATATTTTCGATTAAATGAGCATTAATCTAAATTTTAGATAGGTCCAGCGTTGCTCAAATACGTGTTCCCGACTGTTTTAATGGAATATTTAATTTATTTTGAGATTCTAAAACATACAAATACGCCCAAGAAGAAGATAGAGAACAACTGCTTATTTACCGTATTTGATTTCGAGTTGCGATTTACGCAACAAGAAAATAAGAAACAATTTACTCGTTGACCTAATTGTCTCTCGCTTCGCCGAACAGTAGCTACCTTTTTGCGTACAGTTCCGTTCATACACTGTGTTCTAATTAATGGATAAATTATCAAGTGACCACCAGGATTTTTATGAATCAAATCAACAAGAATTACGCACTTTCGCCGGGACTTCTGTGCAAATTCATCATGTTCACAAGGTAAATAAAATTATATAGAAAGTTTTCATGCATCGCTTTTTTCAGTTCTTTTGTTTGTAATTTGATTTTTGTTCTTTCTTGTCTATTTTTGTGTTGATTCAATCACTAAAACAACTCATTTTTAGTTCTTAGTACATTTAAATGAATTTTGAAAATTAAATTGTCCATCCTCCAAGACTGCTGGAGACTATCGCAGTGTGATTGAAATCGGGACGAAATTATGTTCCGGAGATCCGAGAGTTTTAACATTTAACTCTTTATAAAAAGGACAGAATGTCGTGATCATGACTAACGGACATTCATGAGTGGAGCATCATGCATATATGCAAATTAGCCATGTGTTTGGGATGCGTGTTCTGTGCTAACAGAAACGTATAAAACACGTGCACGTTTCTGGTACAGAATGTGAAAAGGACAAAGTAATATTTTATTTTAAAAAAAACATTTTGTTAAATTACAGATCCGTTATTCGCCGTATTATGTCAATTTGATGTACTTGTTTACACTCAATCACAGCTACTGTTTCGTGCATATTCGTTTGCGCAGCAACATTTAATACACAGCAAATATTTCTCATAATTTTCATTATTGTTTTATTCATAAAATCATTTCAAGTCATAGAAATCGGCAATATATTAATAATTAATCTGATTGATAATATTAACATTGTTCTTTGATTTTCAATTCCGTTTCAGAAAATATTTCTTATGCATATTCATAGGCATGGTGGGAAGCGACTCCTAGCGGTATTGACAAATACTAAGACGCAATTCATTACCGATAACTCCAATTTTGGTGCATCCGATATCGAGAATCGATATTGTAACTAAAAACCGCTTTGCTTCTGAAGAAGCCAAGCAGATTAAAAAATGCTTCAACTTGATTTATTATGCGGAAACATATTGGTGACCCTGACTCTTGACCATTCTACCAATTTACAATTGAGTTTAAAATTACCATTCAGAAACAAATATAGGCAGACACAAACAGCATGCTATAATATCCACTTAATTTTTTCAAATGATGGGTTCTTAAAATTGTTACAAAAAACTATAATGTATGGTTAATTAACACAATAAAACAATCGCTGTATACATATTAATGTCATAATGTATGCGATTTTATTTTTCGATCCCATTATCAATCACAATAGGCATCATTTCAACATAAAACACATATGGTTTGCATTGTAAGGCAAACAAAAAAAATCGTAAAAGCATTCCCAATACCATTGCATGCACAAGTAATTCAAAATATTGATAAAACATGCAAAATAAATAGATGTGCATTCAAACATAAATGGTGTACATCATTTGTTAATGTTTTTGCTTCGTGTTAATGAAAGAATCGTTTTAACGTGGTTTTCTTTGATGCTGAACAATAATTGACAAAAACTAAGTGATTTATATATATATATATATAATCGAATCGTTATTTTACAGAATTGTTTGTTTTAAATGTCACTGACTGTATAGTGCATAAAACCCTGGATATTATTTTCCAGGTTTACACTATATGGTATTTTTTCTATCAATACCAAGCTAACCTGTCTTGTCAGTTCCAAAGTTTTTACTTTGCTTCTGGATTATGATTCGGACATGGATTAGTATGTTTGTTTTTGATTAACATATTTTATTCATTTCACAAACTGTCATAACACATAAAATCCTTTTTCACCATTATACCCTATCCCTAAGTAATTTCCCATAGAAAAGTATATCAAAAGTAATGTTCCTCTTAAAAAAATATATCTTGATGTATACCCAACAATTTCCTGGGAATAGTGGCACTATAATATTTCACATGTTTTAGACTATGCCCCAGTTCTGCTTATTAGATAGAACTAAAATATGCATTTTATATAATTTTATCGAATTCCGCTGGAAGTTGATTTATTTAAATTTTTTATATACAGTTGACTACACTAGCTAACTATTTTAAGGAGAGATAAGGTTTGGGCCATGTCAGTTGGCTACATCAAGTTAAGCTTAACAAAATATATTGATTCTAACACAGCAACCCTCCTTCTAAATAACCATAGCTTACCTAATGACATACCAATAGCTAAGGCCTAAAAGGTTAAATACATGTATATCAGTTTTAAGTTAAATAGAATTGATCACCATTTTTGAGTGTAAAATCTAGAAATCTCGATTTAAGTATAATTACAAGACTACAATTACCTGTAACTATTCTATAAATAAATAAATTAATTAATTAATTGACCTTTAAGCCAATTGCAAGTTTAACAGTTCCTCGTGGAAAAATTTCCACCAAAAAATTCTAAAGTATATAAGACTTACAGTAGGAATCTAGTAAACAGCACATATTGTTTTAAACACTTCCACTTCTATTGCTTTACTATTTTTCTTCATTAAAGTTAAGTCTTATAAGTAATCATTTTAAACTTATGCCCAAGTGTTTTTTTCACTTCAACGAAAATAGTAATTTAATAAATTATCAAATATGGTCCATTATGAATTTTCTTCGTTCAACAATTTACAATATGGATTGAAATTATTGAAAAATATTATATTGTTTTATATTAATATTTTTCTTCTGATATTTATATATCTTCAGAAGTTGATGTTTAAAACTTGACTGAAATATTTTACTTTTATTGAGAATATAGATCTAATTATCAATATCTAAATGTTAATTATATATTTCAAAACAACTATTTTGTACTTATAACTAAATCGGTTTTAAATCTGCAATTCTAGGCAGCCCTTTTGGAATGAAATTAAATGACTAGAACAGGAACGTCCATAGCTTATCAAATGCTCATCAATAGTGATTTACGATGTATGATTTTATATTTTTATTCGTTTGGCAACAAACTTATTGTTTCTGTATGACACGGTAGATTAAAAACATTGATCAAAATAGCAATGTTCTTTGCCTTATAAAAGAAATGAAAATTAAACAATGCCGCAGTTTATCAGTTGGACACTGTAATGTGATTTTAATCTTGCGCTCGCAACACCCATGCAGCACTATCAGTGGAGAATTTTTATCCTTCTTATTTGAGGTGCAAGAAAACGGTTCTATGTTTCAAATCACAAAAAAAACCCAAATATTGTACATGTGTATTTAGGTACATCTATGTATAGGTAAACAACATTGACCTGTCCACTTGACCTTTAAATTAAAATATTTCTAGGTAAACAACTTTGACCTGTCCGTTTTACGTTTTATTAGAAATATTCATATAGGATGATCCACTCATTAAATAGGCAGTGTTATGATTCAAGTTATTAATACATACACAGTCCACGTGCCTACTCTAATAAGTGAGTATCATCCATGATGTTGGTAAAATCAATGAACACCTACGTTCCCTTCACATAGATAAAGTGATCCATGATTAATATTTAAATTAAAAGGTCAAGCGGACAGGTCAATGTTGTTTACCTATATAGGGAGCACAAGTGCTTATTTTGTATATATCTTGAGATATATTCACCACATAGAGTAAACATGTGCACTTGGTATGTATTTACTTGGGCCTTAACTCTACCCATATATTTGGTGGATCTTCCTCTATGAATATTCTTAATAATAGGTCAAGCGGACAGGTCAATGTTGTTTGCCTTTATAAGATTGAAGTGGTAAGCTCAAGAACAAGCTTCTTAAAGAATGATTTAACTTTATTGATTTATTTTGTTATCGCTTTGTTTTGGTGCACACATACCTTTTATGTTTTCCTCTGGGTGATTGGCGTTCGATTTTACAAGATGTGAATACAGTCCTAATTATATGCACTATATCACTATCATCCAAGTCATCAAATTCACAAGTACGCCCATGGTATCTTGCCGTGTTCCTTAATTCTTCCCATACATCTTGAAGTGAAACCTTACTTTCTGTATCTGCTGCTTCAAACTTGTTTCTCAATGCATTACTGATAAACAATTTCAAGTCATTGTCTATTTCTGAAAAAGGCGAATAATTTCAACATATCTTTCATAGCTGTTGGTGTTCAAGTGGTTTTATCCAGTAGGCAGTATGAATTATAATGGAACGCAATGATTATCAAAAATCTAGAATTGTAAAATACCTTGTATACAAAAACATAACTTACCATAAAATAGAATATCGTGATAATTAATATATGGATACTTTCATGAATTACGAAACAAGATGCATGTTCTGATTTAAAGTTGTCTGATTACTTGCATTAAGAAAGTGAAAATTTAACAAAAGCTATGATAAACATTAAAAATGTTTAATCTATCGATAAAAACGATATATCTAAATAAATATTATTTTCTAAGATATTTTAAAGAACAAGCATAATATAAACATAGGCAAACTCACGACTTGACTGATAGGGTACTGTTTTTTCAAGTTCTTCAACAATATGATGTTGGTTTGTCTCTCGTAAAGCCTTTTTGAAACTTGGAATGGCATTAAAATCTTTATATAGAAGTATTTTGACTATTCTGCGAACTTTATCTTCAGTTGTAGTCTCTACATCAACTCTTTCAATATCACTTTCTTGAAAAATTGCATCTGAATACAAGCTATCCAATATCGGCTTAATGGAACCGACATTTTTAGTAAGGTATAGTAGATGGTTCTTTATTGTCTTTTTCTCTTGTTCTTGCATCATCTTGCCAAACACACAATGTTGGCTACATTATATTCATTCTAAAATATAATAAAACAACAGCAATATGTTAGTTAGATTATTACTTCATTAAAATCAATAAGAGGAACTGAGTTGTTTGAAATTAAAAAATGCATGCGCATTATATCAATTTCTTTCAAATCAAAAACAATTACAAATCACAAGAAAAACTTTGAAACTTACAAATTAGGTTTAACAAAAGAAGAGAGGCTAGGCTCTCTGCAAAAGTAAGCACCTCCTGTTTCCGAAGTGTAAAAATAAATGTTTTAAAATTGTCGGGTATGTGTATCTTGTGTCTTATACTTTATAATCATAATATTTAATTTAAAAGGGGAAATTAAATTGATTTAATGTATACATTGACAGTTTTCTGGTTTGTAATATACTGCGGTATTCAGGACAAATAATGAATTTGAAAAATTATGTTGTTGAAATATGTTCAGACTGGTAAATTTTTTTTTCAAATATTATTTAGTATTTTCAAAAATTTCAAAGGTAACGACAGCAAAACAAGCAACATTGAAAGTATAAGGTTTAATAAAATACAATTTTTTTTAATATTTTCCCTTCTCTCACACTATACCTTTATTTTTACACGACCCTTCTATTATTCACTTCTATGTTTTATCTCCAACCTTAAAAATCACTTCAATGTTGTTAATTGAAATACAAAAAATCCCAACGTAAGGCAATACTTTTTGCAGAATTACTATATATGTATATTGAATTAGAACAAGATTATAATAAGTAATTTTGGCATCATATTATCATGGGCATACGATCACGATACTACTCTAACATAATGAAAGCTTTTTCCTAATTGCCATCACCCTCTTAGACAATGCCTAGCTCAGCTTAGCTTATTGAGGATTTTTAACATTAAGAAAGCAGATAATTTTTATAAACACTTTACTAACAATGATTAGTTTCCTGGGTGACCGATATCCTCGGGGATACCAGTCCAATAGTTTTAATTATTACTAAACATAATTTTGCAGCACGAGTCGGTCGTTTTGGAATTTACAGTAGTATGTAGTATTTAAACTAATATCTAAAAAAGATATGTACTGTTGCATATCTTTAAGTTTCAATCTGGTGAAGTGATTGGACTAAATCCACATACCCCCATACATATCTTTTTAATAACGTTTTTATGAATCTACTCTTCTTATCAGATTGTCTTCTTGTGTCTTTAATTTTGCATGTACATTAAACAACGCTCGTTTTAGGTAAAAAGACCGACAACATAAAAAATACATGTATTAAGTCGGAAACAGAATTATGAAATAAATGACATACCTAAAATAACTATTTTATTTATGTCACGAATCCTGGCTAAATGATAGTGTTAGTGCGTGTTCAGTAATACACATAGTGGGTATGTTATTATTCACCAGCGAACTACTGACTGATGTGAACACCATGTCACTCAAATACTTTAAATTATGTTTTAAAAACAGTTGTTATAACGTGTCACAAAATGACCTTTCTTGTCCTTATTATTCCGTCTGGTGTCCAGCAACCCTTTGCCCCGCAAAAAAAAAAAAAAAAAAAAACAACCCAAGATATTCTTAATTTCATGATGAAACCGTCATATACCACTGCCATATGCCATTTTTTAATATATGTTTATGTGTGATTCAATTTATAAAGAAGTTGCACTTATATATATATGACAAATCTAATGTCTCGTCAGTCATTGATTTAAAACGTAGAGAGGACGATTACACGTTGCTGTAGTGTAAATTCAAGTACATAATTATATAAGAAATATTGAGATAGTAGTGTAATACTGATCAATTACGTGCTTTTATATTGGGAAGCAAACCACACCCTTCAACTGTCATTTGTCAGCATGAAGAAAAGTATTTTACTGAGCATTTTCTGTCGCTTCGCCTTGTCCATAGAATTATATCTTTGATTATTATATAATGAAAGCGAAATTCTTTTCCCATTAATCAAATTTCCCCTAAATTGTTGATAGCCATATCAGAGATACAAAATGGCGGACGGTTATAACTATACAACATGCATGCATGTGAAAATTACTCAAGAAAAAATGAAAAAAAAGAGATTTCAGTCTTAGTCATTAACAAACTTAAAAGATTCTAGGGGAAAAACTCACCATCCTATGATGACCATCTTCTTGTTTGTTTTCAAAACTTTGACTTCATGGTAAATGTAAACAGAATATTCTAGACTGAAGTTGGGGATTTCCAGTTTGTACAAGAAAATGTTAAAGGTCTATCAAGTATATCCAGTAAATGTAATGATCAATTGAGACTCTATTTCAAAATTTTTCTCTTATTGTATGCTGATGATACTTTAATATTCGCAGAAGATATAACTTCAATGCAGGAAGCTCTTGATAACTTTGCATTTTATTGTGATCATTGGAAATTAGATGTAAATATCAAGAAGACTAAAATAATGGTATTTTCAAGGGGTAGAGCAAAACATTCCTCAGTTTTAAAATATAAAGATACTCCCTTAGAATTCGTGGACCATTACGGTTATTTAGGAATTATTTTTAGTAAAAATGGGAAGTTTTTCAAAGCTAGAAAAAAATTAGTAGAACAAGCTTCTAGAGCCCTTTTCGGTGTATATAAAAAGATTACTAATTTAAATTTATCTGTTAAATGTCAGTTGAATTTATTCGATAAAATGATTGTTCCTATCTTGACCTACGGTAGCGAAGTTTGGGGATTTGAAAATATATCTATTTTAGAAAATATACACTTGAAATTTTGTAAGAAGGTTTTAAAGTTACGCAAGTCTACTCCATGGAGAACTCGGTCGCTTCCCTTTAAATATTATAATCTGTAAAAGAATGATATCTTTTTGGTGTAGAATAGTAAATGAACCAGACAAATTGTCTTATATTTTTTATAACCTTATGTTTAAAATGTTCCAAGATGGGAAAAAAGTGCCATGGATTGGAAAGATAAAGTCTATTTTTGATTCTCTTGGTTTTAGCAACATTTGGGACACTCAGGGACAATTCTTAAGCAACCAATGGATAATTAAAGCAGTTGAAAGGAAACTTGAGGATCAATTTATTCAAAAATGGGACCAAGATATATTTAATTCACCAAAAACCGTTTCTTATCGAATATTTAAAACAGAGTTTTGTTTAGAAAATTATCTGAATATACTTCCAAATACACAAAGAATAATCCTAACAAAATTCAGAACAGGTAATCATAGACTTCCTATTGAAACAGGTCGGTGGACCAATGTCTCTAGAAATGAACGATTATGTACTAAATGTTGTGATGGTAAAATTGGTGATGAGTTTCATTTACTTTTTGAATGTTGTAATTTTAGGCATTTACGTATTAAATATATCGATGTTAGTTACTGGAAAAACGCAAACACTTACAAATTTTCGGCATTGTTTAAGTCTAAAAATAGAAAGAAACTACTTAATCTAATTAAATTTCTGAAGGAAGCCCAACTTGAATATTAACAGTTTTCTCAGTTATTATACTGTATATATATTATAAGAATTATACCTTTGTATTTGTTTGTTATTGTATGATGTATTGTATTTAATGTTTAATTTATGTGGCATGCGTAGATTGTAAATATGGAAATGTGTAAACTCTTGTACCACCCCCGGTGGACTTAGAGTGAATAAAAAAAAGTTAAGTTAAGTCGCGTTTTTTAAAAATCCATGTTTAAATCTATTTATAGCGTACAGTGCACATATGCCCATATACAAGCCAACAAATGTGTCATAAGAAGTTATTTGCTTTAACAGACTATGAATATTTAAAAGATATGTTGATTGAATGGGGTTTACGTCACAGTCAAGAGCATATCACTAATACCGAGACTCTTACAGCGGTGAAGAGGCGGAAATTCTTACATTGGCATGCAGTGCGCGCAGGGTAATGTGCAGAGAGGTTCTTTAATGTGCCACGCCTGTCGTGACACGGGACATTGCTTTTTAAAGTCTTTTTAAGGACCAGTGACTTTCATTTCTAATTGCCGAGTGCTTGGAGAAATAACAGAAACTTTCTTCCAGTCTTGATCTGAACTCGGTCGGGCCATGTTTGAACCCACGACCTCCCATATTAGAAGTGAGCACTTTGTTAACTGAGCTACCGTAGTGTTAATTATTTAAAACATCACCACGTAGAATCATTATAAATATGATGATTATGAGCATTAACCAGCCATAAACAGACCATATGCACCTAGTTTTCTTTTGACGGAAGATACTAATTATAATGAACAGTTTAAAAACTAAATTAAAAAATAACTGAAAGATAAATTAGATATCCGTGACCTTGACTTTTGAATCCTTAAATCCATAACCTTCATTCATATATCAAAATGGTTGTTAGGCTAATACCTACAATATTCTAATATAAATGCATATACAAAAATTAATAGTTTTCAAGATAATTAACCATTTAGCTATTCATTCGCATCTCTGACCTTGACCTTTAAACCCATGACCTTCATTCATATATCAAAATGATCGTTAGGATAATACCTAAAATATTCTAATATACATGCCTATACAAAAAGTTTATAGTTTTTGAGATAAATAATCATTTCAGTTCTTATTTACATCTGTGACCTTGACTTTTGAACCCGTGACCTTTATTCATATATCAAAATGACCATTGTGCCATTACCTTCAATATTCTCATATACATGCCTATACAAAAAGTTCATAGTTTTGCAGATAATATACTTGTGACTTTGACCTTTGACCCCATGACCTTGATCTGTATATCAAAATGATCGAAATGTCAATACATACAACTGACTAAAAATTCTACGTCATTATCACCAGAAATGTTTAAAAAATAGTTTTTTTATCAAAGGTTAAAAACTGGGACATGACCTTGACCTTTGACCTTGACATCAATTTAAAGAAAATCGCAAAACAAGATCAACAATGAAAATTCAAAACACCTATCTTAAGCCGTTATGAAGTTATAACAATAAATGTCTCATTTTAAAAATTACGTAATTTTATGCAAAAAACGCGTAACCTATTTTTCGTCCAATTTTCATGAAAAATACAATTTTAATGTTCATAGGTATCCTGAATCCAAAAATCTAATCAAAATTTTCCTGCACCTTTTGGTTTCAGAGAAGAAGATTTTCTATGTCTTTTGGCTATTTATAGTAATGGCAGCCATATTGTTGGGCGTGGTCAACCCCGAACATAGTCCGACTAATCAGACCACTAAACCCCCATTTTAATTTTTGACTTGTTGGAGGTTTGTGGTCTGAAAGCTTCCGTTATTGAATTCTTGAAATTTCTGGCGAAAACGGCAGAAACGAAAACACGCGTCGATAACTTCCATTTTAATGTAACTTTTGTAAAGTATTTAAACGTCATGTAAATCACATATTAATAGTGACAGAGAGCTGAAGAGACATCAGAAAACCTTCCATTGGTTCAAATAATATTTATGACATAATGGTTAATTTAAATGCAAGACACTTTTGGTTTCTAAGCCGCATGACAAAAAATTATTAAAGTAAAATAAATTGTTTATAAAGTTTATTGACACCAATGGTTATACTTTGATCATTTATCTCGTGAAAATGGCCATGAAACGTACACTGACATTTTGGCATGTTGAATGGTTTATGCCCATGTACAACATATCAAAATTTCAATCATAAGTTTTCAAGCAATTTGTAAAGTATAGATCTACCTTAAGGTGTCATATTGAATATCACTGTAAGTTTATCAGTTTATTACATCTTTATTCTTGAATACTTTATTTACAGTACCATAAAATATAGTCGAATTTTGTCAGATTTAAGTTAAGGAAAATCTTTGTTAAAGAATGGTTATGAAACTGGGGCCTGTTTGATTAAAAACTTGCAAAATTGAAATGTTATAGAAATGAATAAATAAGGCATTTTCAGAAATATCTAAATTATTGGTAATTATTACGAATAACCATCATTGAATGTGAAAGATAAAACAGAATACAATGCCATTCCTTTCTTATACCCCTATTCGACCACTACGGTAGATCAGTTCATAGAGTACTCGCAACGTACGACACAGTC
The DNA here is from genome assembly GCA_021292105.1 of Anadara kagoshimensis. NCBI lineage: Eukaryota > Metazoa > Mollusca > Bivalvia > Arcoida > Arcidae > Anadara > Anadara kagoshimensis. The sequence goes on along the minus strand of CM037874.1, from coordinate 4,724,576 downwards.
ATGCTCGTGTTTTCGAGCCACTGTTGGGTTTGAGGCTAAGACTTGAAAATACGTAGTGACTACTCTTTCGTCAAGCACTCGGCATTAAGAAATAAAAGTTAAAATTCAATGTCCCGTGTCACGACAGGCATGATACGTTGAAGAATCATCCTTGTGCATTGTTCTGAGCGCACTGAAAAGGTTAAAATTTTTGTCACATCAGCCAGGCGCGTAGCTCCCTATACAACAGTACGCCATGGCGTCCACATATTTTTTTTTTTTTTTTTTTTTTTTTTTTTTTTTTTTAAATCTTTTTAATAGGATTTCTGCTCGAAGCATTCCTTCACAGAGATATTAATTCTCTTACAAATACAATAAAACGATTCGTCTAACTAATATTTTATCGTTGCCGCGTGAATCCGGTAAAGGTTCCAATCGCTAGATTGTTTTCAGGCTTTGGTTTAAAATTTATTGTCACTAATTCAGTTTTCACTTGTATTCTTTCACAAAAACTGTAAGCGAAGATACATATATCTAGTGCTGAACAGGGATTCTGCTTATTTTGTCAAGCACTATGTGAATTCCAAACAGAATTCTAAAGATGACCCCATAAAAATGTTAGATTTTTTATAGAAAAAATATTGTGATATGCTTTTCCAACAAGCAACCTAACCTGTAAACCAATAGATACGAAATGTGCACCATTGCTTGCTGATTTGTTTCTTTGTACGTATCAAGCAGAATTTGTGCAGAACCTCAGTAAATATTTAGAGAAGACTTGCCATTCAACTCCATATAAGATATATAGATGGCGATCTATCTCTTAATAATCCTATAGTTAGAGATTATGTAAATTCCATCTAACCCAGGGAGCTTGAAATAAAAGATACGACTGATTCTTATGCTTCATATTTAGACTCATGCATCAATTATGACGTCCACGAACAGCTACATATGCAGCAATATACTCGCTCCTTCGGTTTCTGATGTATTTGTCTCTCAATACGCTATGGCAGAGCGTGTTCACACAACAGTATAACTTTATACAATGAAGCAAGCTGCTCAGCAAATAAATTGTTGCAGGGATATTGCAAGTCTATGCTATCAAAGTCCCCAAAAGGTGTCCGTCACCACAATATTGTTGATATAAGTATGATGTTTCTGTATCCAAAATTACTCTAGATATCATATATTTGACATGCCATACTTCCATGGTCCTTTTATTCTTAATTTGATGGGTGCATGTAGCTAAACAGAAGGTGCTTACCCTTCCGGAGAACCCGGTCTCACTTCACCTGGTGGAAGTTCGCGTGTTTTTAAACTGAATTGGTTTGCCAGAGTCACAGTACTTTGCTTTGGGTCTCTGGTTTGAATATGGATTGGTATGTTTGTTTTTATTAATTTCTTTGGTGTGTTCTTCTTTTGAATTTGTATTTCATAACAATTCAAAAGTAGCACATGACAATTTGATTACTTCCTATTGCGATCGTTCGCAGTTTTAAGAAACAAAAATGACCTTCATTAAACATTTTAAAATAACTGTCAAAAACCCGCCTTCAGATTCCACCAATTTCATTCATAAAATGCCACCAGATTGCACCATGAATACTTCCGAATGTTCAGAGGGTGCCTCATTACCACAACCCCTTGCATGTCTTTGGTGCGAAATTTCATCCTTCTTTGAATCCTCATCATTTTCACCTATTTATTTAGCCTATTTCGGAGAAAGCAATATCGTAAAATATTATATCTATAAGTCTTTTACTTACATGAGCCGAGTCGTTAATAAAAATTCCCGTTTCGGCTTAATCTTTGCTTCATATGTCATTTTATGCGACAAAATATAACCTAGGTGGGTGTTTACAATGATAAAAAATTTTACGAAATGGCGGGGTTTTTTATGTTACGTAGTCATGACGAAAGAGTTGACTATTTACTTAGGTTAGTGCAGCTCAAGAACGGATTGATTTTTGTGTAACTGGGATGGCCATAATTGATTTAATAAAATAATAAAGTAAACTACCTTTCTGCATTTTCAAACTTTGAAAAAATTGACCTAAATTGAAACATTTAAACTCAACCCGACCTTTGAGCTACCCTTCTTACCCTTCATTGTACCCCTCGCGAAACTACGTAAATAATAAATTTTTCCGTCATCATGACGTCACATGAAAGACACCGCCATTTTGTCAAAATGTTTACCATTGTAGACACCCATCCAAAATACGTTTTGGTGTATTAAAGGAGTTATAATGCATGGATTAGATTAAAATTAGGATTTTTAGCAACGACCCGCTCAAATGATTTTTAACCTTGCCATTCAAATCTTTGAAATATTAGCGTTGTTCCTTTCTCTCCAGCCGAGTAAACAGATAGTAGCTACGCGCCTGTCAGCTATAGCTGGACGTCTCGATATAAGTCAATTATTCTTTACTGGTTCCGGCAATCAGTAAACCAATCGATTCATTCATCTACTACTCATCTAACAACCATAGGGAAATCTGTATAATAATCGTACCCTAGAAATGTTATAATCCATAAGCGTAGGAGGGTTTTTAATATTGGGGGGGCCAAACCGAAGCTATGTTTATGTCGTGCCGCAGGTACGACCTCGTGCCAAAGGCACGAGGCGGGGAGAGTATGAGAGGAGTGCTAAACCCCTCGCATAGGTGGGGGTCCGGGGTCCTCCCCCGGAAAATTTTCAAAACTAAGTCCTGTCTAGACGCATTTTCAATGTATTGTGCATTGTTTTGATAGGTAAAAATACTGTGATATCAAGGCAAGATTAAATAAAATAACCGTATGACACAAGTTCCATAATCAACCCTCTCATTGGAGATGGATGTCAGAGGTTGTACCAGAATTTTAGAAAGTGGGGCGTATAATGTGAGAGCCGAAGGCTCGAACCATCTAGGCGGTTCGGGGGTATGCTCCCCCGGAAAATTTTGAAAAAGTGGTGCAAAAATCCCGCATTCTGGTGCAATCTGAGCTGAACAATATGTATTATTAGCGACATAAAAGGGGGGGGGGGCGTACGCCCCCCGCTGAATCCGCCACTGGATATGGGGGTACCCCGGAAAATTTTGACGCCCTTTTACAAGTATAATGATGAAATTGGTAATTGATTGGTTACCAGATGGACATTTCCTGTTAAAGCGCTTGGTTTCTTTTCTTCTTTTTTTTAGCACTAACACTATAAACATAGACTATGATACAAAATTTCACAAAATATATTGCGGGGGCCTGGCCCCCCCTTCTCTGACATTGGGGGGGGGGGCGGCCCCCGCTGGCCCCCCCCCTGCTCCTACGCCTATGTAATCTAAAACGACAGAATAATTTCGTTTCAATCCTTTGACACAGACAAAATTGTGGTTGCAACTTCACAACAAAAAAATAAATTCAAAGGTGAAAACGACATAAACTCAGTGCTCGTTTTAGCCATTTGAAGAAAACTTAGTACTCACCACCAAATCCTCTATTCGATAGTCCATCTTACTGGCATATTACATTAATGTACACAGAAAATTCTAGATTCAGGCTGGGGAAATCCCGTTTTTGTCGCGTTTTCTGAAAATCAGAGCTTTTGGACCGGAAGCTAGCATTTCATTGACATGCGTGAGTGTAGTTGGTAGGTGAACGAGAAACGTAAATATTATAATATAAATGTCGTAATGATAATTTTGTTTGTATGATTATGTTAAAGCGGCTGTGTATCATCAAGATGTGACTGACATAATTCACTGACTGGATTGTATATGTAAACAGAATATTCTAAATTGTAGTTGGGATTTTCCCCGTTTTTTGACACCGTTTTCTGAAAATCAATCTCTCACACACGTTACTTGTATATAATCCATAAATGGAGTGCGCATGGTTTTTATTATTATTTATCTATTTCAATTGAAAATTTTTCCATTAAACTATCAATAAAATGCACTGACCTAACTAAATGAAAACATCGTTATTCAGCTCTCCTGTACACGGAGAAATTTTGGGAAAAGTTTGGAAAAATGATAAGTGTATATAGGGTCAGGTGGGTTATTGTTGTTTCGGTTTGTTTTAGACCACAACTTTCAGATGCGGATGATCCAGAATCTTAGAAAAGGGGACGTATAAAGTGAGTGTCGAAGGCTCGAACCTTCTAGGGGGGGGGGTCCCCCGGAAAATTTTGAAAAAATAGCGCAAAAATCCTGCATTCTCGTGCAATCTGAGCTGCATCAAAGAGGAAAATATCTTTCATTCAAAATGCCTGTATCATAGTATGAAAAAAAGTGTGACAATATGTATTATTAGCGACATAAAGGGGGGCATACGCCCCCTTCGCCCCCCGCTGAATCCGCCCCTGACTTTTGCACAAGAAGGCACAGAAAGGATAATTAATGTTGACGTAGTTTTATTTGTTGTTTTGTTAAAAACTACAAAAAACGCTCTATGTACAGACTTAAATTGACTTTTGGACAAATGTTTTTATTCTTATTAGGTCAGTAGATTCCGTAACAAGTTTTGACATTTTTTGTTAACTTGTCGGAAAGTAGGACTTTATTTTTGCATTTTACATGTGCACTCAAGTTTTGGATATATATACAGTAGATGACTATATACATGTTGGTGTACGCTGTTTATTTTACTTAATTTATCTAAAAGATAAAAAAAATTATTTAAAAAAAAAAAAAAAATCAGTGTTGACGAACCAGGTCGGTTCATGTGAATTTTTACAATTATGGTACCGCGAATAAACATAGGGGATGTTATCACGGTTAAAAATAGACTGCGCATGCATGTGGTTCTTGAAATAATTGTTCAAAGGATGGTACCCGCAAAATTTCAACTTGTATTTTATAATAGAGTTTAATTTTGTGTTCTATGTACTTTTCATTATACAAAATAACGATTTTTTTAAAATAAATGTATACACGTGGCACCCGCCACGTTACCCAGCTAAACATGAAGTGGTTGCCATACTTGAGCACCCGGGCCTGGTGGAAGTAATTTGGCCGTTTTAGAGTTATCACTTTCTTTTGGGATTGTGATTTGGACAAAGATCGTAGTATCATGTTTGTTTTTTATTATTATTTAACTTGTACTACATGCATTATGTACATATTTAAACTATGACGGTGATGAGTAGACACGTCTTTATACTATAGGTTGTTTCTCGTCTTTGATAATTATGTTCAAGCCGTTTTCCCGGGAATACCAACTTCTAGACCACAACCATCAACAGATTAGTTAAGTGTTTAGAGGGACCTAATATTGGTTACCTGCAGGACATATGTCATATACCATTTTTTGAATTTAATCATAAAATACATTCAAAAAAATGGTATATTATTGTCATATACCATTTTTTTAATGTATTTTATGATTAAAATAAAAAAAATGGTATATGACAAATACATGTAGATTCAAATCCTTTTGAATGCTTTTTTTTGTATAAAATAGTTTAGATTTTACATTTTCTCACAAATCTATATATTTTATGATTTCTTTTCTTTTAAAACATACACTTACTATATTTAACTGTTTTCGAATAAGCTGACTGAGATCATACTGTATCGGTCACAAACAGGTTCCAGATTCTATTAGTATCAGTCACAAACAGGTTCCAGATTCTATTAGTATCGGTCACAAACAGGTTATAGATTCTATTAGTATCGGTCACAAACAGGTTACAGATTCTATTAGTATCGGTCACAAACAGGTTACAGATTCTGTTAGTATCGGTCACAAACAGGTTCCAGATTCTATTAGTATCAGTCACAAACAGGTTACAGATTCTATTAGTATCGGTCACAAACAGGTTACAGATTCTGTTAGTCCCAAGTGTGAGATAATATACGCCGAGATAACACGTGCTTAGGTAACACACTGAGATAATATACATCGGGATAACACACAATGAGATAACATACACCGAGATGACACATTCTAAGATAACACACAATGAGATAACATACACCGAGATTACACATTCTAAGATAACACACAATGAGATAATATACGCCGAGAAAACACCAAAATTAACAAATGTTCAGTTTTTAGTGAGAAACTCGTGTTGTTCATTTATGCTTTCTATTTATTGGAAAAAATAGTTTCATACATTTTCCATAGTACGTGTTACACAGTTTTGTGTCTATTTTCAACGTCAAAATCATTATCAATTTGAGTAATTTTGTCGTTTGAATCCCGATTTGAACACATTGTGTATACATATACAGTTTTTACATGTTTATATTTACAATTGACATTGTTTCTCCTTCTATAACACATTTTGAGCTATGTTATTTAAGGAACGATTGTAACAGGTGCAACAGTTAATCACTATACATGTGATTTTAACACGAAATTTTGATTTTCTCGTAGTAGTATAAATAAAACTTATGGCAAGTGGAAAAACTATTTTTTGTTATCGCAACTTCTTCACGGGGGGTATACCAAATTCTCGAAAATCGCATCCAGCCGATGAATACGCGCTTTTAGCATCCGTCCGATGTATTCATCGGCTGGATGCGATTTTCGAGAATACATATGATATACCATTAGTTAAATCCACAATGTTATACAGACAACCGAGACAGTAACGGTTTACTTTAAAATAAAACAAGAGCTAATGACGCCGAACCCCAAAAATGTTACACTGAGCAGACAATTTTGATTTTTTCAATATAAAATGCTTCATCGTATGTGTAAAGGTACAATTTTTATGCACACACGCACAACAAAACACTCTTGTTGCTCCCTTCCAGTTTTGCTTGCAACTGTGTAATTAAGTGCAATAAATCGGATGTTAAACATTTATTGGTACGGCGTCATTAGCTCTTGTTTTATTTTAAAGTAAACCGTGTGCCCCAAAAAACGTATGTACATGTACTTGGGAAGAAGTAGACATAATTCAATAAAATGACAAGAAGCGTAAAGATCTTGATAAATTTGTGATTATCTTCGAAAAATCATAAAAAATACTATTGTATAAAAACTCGCTGTAGTAAGCGATGTTCAAAAACTGTGTGTTACGTCCTATGGTTACTGTCTCGGTTGTCTGTATAACATTGTGGATTTAACTAATGGTATATCATATGTATTTCCTATGCCCTTAAGTTTACAGTTCCTTTCCAATATAATGCTCTCAAGTCTAAACATACTATTTCCACATAAAAACATCTTTCCCTTTAGAATGCCAGCAATAACTGCATAGTACTTAAATTATTAAATAACCAACAACATATACGAGTCCTATAAAATTATTTTATTGGATGTTCAAAGAATACAATTCCCTGAGACGATGTAAACATCTTGTACAAATAATCAAGTTTTGTTAGAGATACAGACGTTTTAATCAGTAACGCCAAACATTGATCTTAAACATTTTCTCGTCAACTGTGGTATCAAATCAACGCGGAATTAAAATTTGGCAACTTTTCTTTTCGGTGTCTCGGTAATTTCGCGTTTAATAACTCTTAAAAAGAACAACGTAAACCAACCAGCTGTAACTAGGAATGCATTTTTTCATGGACCAATTTCGCTACAACACTGTTGGATTCATAAATCGTTGTCTCAAAGTTACGAAAATATCATTCTTACTTCAAAGATTACAATTTGTCGAATATGATGCTCGATGAAATTCGTGTTGATATTGTAATTTTACAGTATTTGGGTAAACAAAAACTGACAAAAAATGGCAAAATATAGTAATTTGTAGGTATTTACATAAAGGCACACGTACCAAGTGCGAAAGGTGTCTTAGCAAGCAATAAAAAAGCTTCCGTTCATGTGATTTCCAATCTATATAAAACACAGTAATAATTTACAGATTCCAGCTGGACACTTTTAAATGTTTATATAAGTTGGTGATTTTTAAGTACTACGAGGTTTAATTTTTGTTGTCATTCTAGGTTTTCTAATCATATATAACGGCTTTTTCCTCTCCATTTCCTCTTGTCTTGCTTTTTCTTCGGGTGTGGTCACTCCGTAATATAAATGGAAATTACTTGCGATTATAGGGACCGGCATACCTATCAATATGATACCGGTGAATGCACAAAAACAAGCCAAAATACAACCAGGCCACGTGTCTGGAACTACATCCCCATATCCCACTGTCGTCATGGTAACAAGGGCCCACCATAATCCAACAAATATATTATCATAATCGTTTTCATTATATTTCGGCACAATATATTATACTGGCAAAAATAGTGATAGCGAACATTACAAACACAAATAAAAGCATCAATTCATTCAGACTTGTTTGTATGGCATAAAACAACATTCTCAGGCCTCTGTAATGTCGCATCAACCGGAACATGCGAAATACTCTCACAGCCAAAACTGCTTTCAATGCCAATAAACCGGATATCCTGTCAGGGTCGTACCAGAATGAATAATCTATCAAACCAATGATAAAACGTAACCAAACCGGTAGTAGATAAAACAGATCCAGAATGGTCCAAACATTTAGTAGAAGACGTAATTTGCTGAATGGACACACTATAAACCTGACTATAATTTCTACACTGAAAAATACCAAACATATAAACTCGATGGAGGATAAAACCGGATGTGGTTCAGTCGTCAGGAGTAGTTTGATTTTTTGGTTCGATACAGACATTATTTTTTCGTAATGTTCTGTTGAGAAAGGAAATGGAACAGAAATGTTAGACGAGGTTCCGTTTAATTCTGTATTTCTGTTTACACTTGCAAACAATCCACCATACACAGGGACTCTGCATTTTGGCATAGTAGATATAAACAACCCCAGAATGGATATAAGAACCATCAGTAAGAATATAAACGCCCATACCTAAAATATACAATAAAAACGGCGTATTATAAAATATGATATAATTAAATCTGACACCATGGACGTAAATGTGCAGTAAAAAGTTATGTTATGAACATTAAGATAATTAAGCAAATATAATAGTAGTGTAAAATGTTTGGTGGATTTATTACATCGTACGCGCAAAAAGTGTCCAGCATTCTGCAGGGGTTTTCAGTATGTGAAATCCTCATAGCGGCAATTTTATTTACTCTGTGTGGTAATTTGCATAACCACAGGAGCCAGTTTGATTTTTATAAAGAAAACCTATATAGGTACACTCCTGTTTATATGGCGATTTCAACTTGAAAATTCACGCTACGACTAGGCTAAAATGTAAAATACCATTTGTTCAAGTTTTACGGATTATCTGTCAATGTTATAGTATCCCTTCCTTGATTACATGTTCGTCAGATGGTTGGGCTCGTGTTTTACGTTTCACTTATCTAAGCACATTCACAGATGCCATTCTACCCATAGGCGAGTTCTGGAAAAGTTTTTTTGAGACTTTGAAAAGACAACTTGACGCCCCTCGATGGCAAAATTTCTAAAGCGTCATCCTGCAGGTCAAGTTCATCGTTCCAACAACACTCGGAGTTAGTCCCTAAACAAAGATGACATTGCCAGTCGTTTTTTTCTCCGCACGCCCCAGTTTCTTCCATCAATCCACAACTATGTCAATATAAGTAAATAATCTTGACTGATTTGATGGCGTTGGGTTGGAACACATTAAGATATAATAGCTCATTTGTGCTATTTCAACTTGAGTCTTTTCACTCGACGGGTTTACTATACTACTAATTATCAAGGCGAAATAACGAAATCCTCACAGGTCAAGTAAAATCAGTGGACGGAAAGCCAAAAGTACGCCACACGAGTTGGGTAACGCATGTCTTTTTAAAATTACGAAGTTTTGCCCCCAAAGTTTTGTCTCGCCGCATTTGTCTTAATTCGTGTTTCCGCATGACATTATTTCGTTCTACAGTATACAGTACCGTAATATAGACCGATGCAAATGTCAATATACTGTACCGGCCACCGAGAACATGCATTATCGGGTCGGGGACATGAGGAGTGTGCCATATACTGGTACTAAAATTATAATAATACCTTTGCCGCCCGAGATGAATCTGATTCATCCAAGAAGATCCAAATCTTGTCACGCCAGCTGAATTCGTCCTTGTTTTCAGGGAGAAATGTCGGACACCATACATGTTTTTTCGGGCATTCCTTAAACGTTTGCTCTAATTCTTCATTAATTAATATTTCATCTAGAGTGTCATTTAGATGTTTCTTACAACATCTGGGAAGATAATTGATAGGTAAATCCCAAAATGCCAATTCTGCGCGTACAAAACGTGGACAAAAGTACTTTGGAATATGGACGTTTCCCCGCCGCCTGCAAAAATCAAGCACCCAGTTAAACATCGCGGGATTTCTGTCGAAAAAATACTCATTTCTGATGGGATCAAATCTTTTCTTTGCCCACACTGCTAAATTTGCAAGTCTCGAATACGGAAAATGTCTTATTGTCCTCTGTTTAGTTTTGAATGATTTTCCACCAATGTTAAAATTTACAATTGAATCTTTCTTTTTTTCTTCTTGTACTTTGTTTCTTTGCATTTGTGTGGCTTGTCCTCCTAATTGCGGTTTTCCAAGGTCTGGGTGCTACTACAAGTACCTTTTCATTTTTGTCTTTGTTCGTTTGTACACCGCTTTTCTGTGATGTATCCTCTTCTTCTGTTTCCGAAGACGAATCAGAATTTGAATATCTTGCTCTAGAAGTTGGATCATGGCGACTTCTAGTTGGAACAATAGAAGCTTTTCGGCATCTTATTGACAAACCTATGGTATGAGCCATACATGGTTCGTTGAAGCTCAGTCACGGACGGAAAATCCTACAAAACCGGAACCCAAGTGTTGAAAGATTATTGTGTTTACGTCACGAAAACATCAAATGACGTTGCAAAACTGGAGCTTACGTCATCAAGTAAACACGGAAGAAAATGGGTCAATTTCGACCTGTTATGTTTATTTCCTATGACGTAACACCATCAAAATGATAAAGTATATGCGCATAAATAAAAAAGCATTATTTCTTTCCGCAAGCAAACTTTTTTTAAGGGGTTACGATTTTTTTAATTGTAGTTGTTCAATCAATTTGACAAAAAGCACTTCCATGATTTTATAATTAACATATAAATCATGCCATTATCAATAAGAAACAGGTTTACACATTTCATCCAAGAACTATTTTAGAAACAAAATGAAAACAGAAGACGGTTACATATATGATATGGTAACTGGTTTATTTTCCAAAGAATTACAGCAGACCACAATGTCGCCAAAGTTTGAGTGCTATGTAAAGATCCAGGAGAATGTTTGCTCCGTTGAACTGTTCTATAAAATTTTACTGCATTCAAAGAAGGATAACTCTAACAGACAAACGCCAAATAGTGAAGTAGGTCAAGTGACTACGGTAATGAAGAGGTCATAGATGACTGACAAAAAGAAGAGCATCGTGTTTTGAGCAGACGTGATTCAGCCAACCATGTCCATATATATGAGCGATCTCCTTGAAAGTACTCATGGGTCTCTGGGTTTGTTTTCAGATCAAATATAATGATTGTCTTGGTGGTAATCATTGGAGCTCCCTATTACAGGAGGGAGGTTTTAATAACACTTAAACACGCACAAATGCATCCTGCTAAAAATCATTTAAAGTATTTCTGATAGCAGCCTAGTCAACGACATTATTTGTATAAAATGGCGGTAGTCTATAGACCGCTAAAGTATTTTAATTTCCCCGCCAAAAACGAGAAAACGGAAGTGCGTGTTTGTCCATAAAATTTGTCATGTGACTTACGATATTATTTTATTTGATAGCTGTACTTCTATATCGGCTCGTTGGTCTAGGGGTATGATTCTCGCTTTGGGTGCGAGAGGTCCCGGGTTCAAATCCCGGACGAGCCCGGTAATATTTTTTTTTCTTTTTCAAACTGGTTTTATACAGATAAGTTATATCGATTTTATCGATGTAATTTATAAATAAATAATATTAAGAAAAAATAAAAGCAAAAAGAAAAAAATAAAGGGTAAAAGGTCTACATGATGAAATAAGTTTTCTTGTGATGAGTTTGACAGTCTTTTTTTGAAACTACAGAGTAAACCTTTATGACAAAGCTGATAATCATTCATGATATGATTTGGGTTTAATATACAAAGGTGTGTGTGTGTGTGTGTGTTTAGTTTGGCATTCAGTTATATGAAATTTACTCTCAACTCTATCTATATTATTTTTCTTTCGATATTGCAACAACTTTCGATAACAGTCAAGTAAAATGAAACAATTTCACGTGTTTAGTAACCGGGCATGTGCTAACCTTTTCATGGAATAAAGTGCACAAAATGTATAAATAAAGTCAGGGGCGTAGCCAGGCGTACGTTTGTACGCAAAAACGTCCACGTCGTTTTCGCAAAAAAAAAAAAAAAAAAAAAAAAAAAAAAAAAAAAAAAACGAGAGAGAGTATAATACATTTTAATACATTTCTTATACCAAACCGTTGGTCTTCATCGGAAATGTTATATACGAATTCGGTTTATACCTGACTTCGATAGCCTTTGAGGTGCGGTTCCGGTGTTGTCTTGACTTTGCCCGCGGCATCATGCAAAACAATTGAAACTGTCTGATTTGTTCTCGGCTTCAAAAGCCGATAACTCGAGCGCAGTTAGTCCAGCAGCTCAACAGCAGAATCCAGATACACAAGATTCGTCACGTTTCATTATGTATTAATTCAATATATTTACAAATATATTTTCTCTTCTCCGTTTAACCTCACCACTATATTAATTGAACTCCCATTTTAACTTGACTTTCTCAATTATTGAGTGTGTTGTTTTCGTAGTGCTTATGCCATACAACATCAGATCCCCTTGTACCTCGTCTTCAGGTTTAAGAATGAACCAGTCCTCAAAAGAACGACAAAAACTACCACAGCATAGCATAAAATTATAAGAAAAATTCTGATAAATAGCGCCCTGGAGGGCCGAAAATTCGCATCAGGGTGGCCCCCAAACCCCTGCACTCTTTAGGTGTCCACATCATAAACACCCCAGCTACGCCCCTGAAAGTAACATATATCAGACATATATTATGTATTATACAAAGTTGTTCAGAGTTAGTGAATATTGTCAATATTAGCCCTAGGGCTGTAGGTCATAATCACCGTTACATCACATCAATCTATGTCTAGAGGGAGATCACGATCCAATTTATCTCTTACAAAATTGTGCCAAATAAATGGGTCAATCTCTCTCTCCCCACACTTGATAATACTCAGAATGTTTCTATCTCTCTCCGCACACTTCATAATACCCGGAATCTCTCTCTCTCTCTCTCTCTCTCTCTCTCTCTCTCTCGCGGCACTTGATAATACCCGGAATGTATTTCAATTACAAATTACCTACATACACAGCTATAAAGTGTCACTCCCACGTCATAATTTTGATCGTAACCTAGGGATTGATTATAATAATGACAACAATTATACATACTGAATAGGCCGGCCATAATTAGTATCCCACACGGAAGGATACGTCGAATACACTACTCAATATTTTAAGTTCAAAAGAGTCTGCCTTTGTCTTAACATATACATAGTACGTAGAGCGAATGAGTCATTGTCGTATAGCACCCCTAAATATCATCACTGAAGCAAAATTAGTTGAACCACACAATTTTTCACAATACCCAATGTCTTACAAAGTCGGGGTAGAGGATTTGTTTTAGTATACGATGTCTGTACAAAAACCACTAAAGCACTGGATGTTTTATACCCATTTAGACTGTTATTAAATACTTGATTTACAGCTGCAAATATATAAACATATTATATACACAGTGTGTATGTACAACCCTACGTATCAGGTTGAGCCCTTTTTAGTAGTCGTATCACTACGAGTCGCGCTTGCATGTTTTGTTGTTTTGTGTACTTGGTTGTTTTGGTTATTGGTAAGTACATGTTTTTGTTGTTTTGTGTACTTTGTTGTTTTTGGTTATTGGTAAGTACATGTTTTTTGTTGTTTTGTGTACTTTGTTGTTTTTGGTTATTGGTAAGTACATGTTTTTGTTGTTTTGTGTACTTGGTTGTTTTTGGTTATTGGTAAGTACATGTTTTTGTTGTTTTGTGTACTTGGTTGTTTTGGTTATTGGTAAGTACATGTTTTTGTTGTTTTGTGTACTTGGTTGTTTTGGTTATTGGTAAGTACATGTTTTGTTGTTTTGTGTACTTGGTTGTTTTGGTTATTGGTAAGTACATGTTTTTGTTGTTTTGTGTACTTGGTTGTTTTGGTTATTGGTAAGTACATGTTTTGTTGTTTTGTGTACTTGGTTGTTTTTGGTTATTGGTAAGTACATGTTTTTGTTGTTTTGTGTACTTTGTTGTTTTGGTTATTGGAAATTACATGTTTTTGTTGTTTTGTGTACTTGGTTGTTTTTGGTTATTGGTAAGTACATGTTTTTGTTGTTTTGTGTACTTGGTTGTTTGGGATGTTTTTGTTGTTTTGTGTACTTTGTTGTTTTGGTGATTGGTGAGTACATGTTTTTGTTGTTTTGTGTACTTTGTTGTTTCGGTTATTGGAAATTACATGTTTTGTTGTTTTTGTGTACTTGTTGTTTTGTTTTGTTATTGGTAAGTACAAGTTTTTGTTGTTTTGTGTACTTGGTTGTTTTGGTTATTGGTAAGTACATGTTTTTGTTGTTTTGTGTACTTGGTTGTTTTGGTTATTGGTAAGTACATGTTTTTGTTGTTTTGTGTACTTTGTTGTTTTTGTTATTGGTAAGTACATGTTTTTGTTGTTTTGTGTACTTTGTTGTTTTTGTTATTGGTAGTACATGTTTTTGTTGTTTTGTGTACTTGGTTGTTTTGGTTATTGGTAAGTACATGTTTTTGTTGTTTTGTGTACTTTGTTGTTTTGGTTATTGGAAAGTACATGTTTTTTGTTATTTTGTGTACTTGGTTGTTTTGGTTATTGGTAAGTACATGTTTTTGTTGTTTTGTGTACTTTGTTGTTTTTGGTTATTGGTAAGTACATGTTTTTGTTGTTTTGTGTACTTGGTTGTTTTTGGTTATTGGTAAGTACATGTTTTTGTTGTTTTGTGTACTTGGTTGTTTTTGGTTATTGGTAAGTACATGTTTTTGTTGTTTTGTGTACTTGGTTGTTTTTGGTTATTGGAAAGTACATGTTTTTGTTGTTTTGTGTACTTTGTTGTTTTTGGTTATTGGTAAGTACATGTTTTTGTTGTTTTGTGTACTTGGTTGTTTTTGGTTATTGGTAAGTACATGTTTTGTTGTTTTGTGTACTTGGTTGTTTTGGTTATTGGTAAGTACATGTTTTTGTTGTTTTGTGTACTTGGTTGTTTTGGTTATTGGTAAGTACATGTTTTGTTGTTTTGTGTACTTGGTTGTTTTGGTTATTGGTAAGTACATGTTTTTGTTGTTTTGTGTACTTGGTTGTTTTGGTTATTGGTAAGTACATGTTTTTGTTGTTTTGTGTACTTGGTTGTTTTTGGTTATTGGTAAGTACATGTTTTTGTTGTTTTGTGTACTTTGTTGTTTTGGTTATTGGAAATTACATGTTTTTGTTGTTTTGTGTACTTGGTTGTTTTTGGTTATTGGTAAGTACATGTTTTTGTTGTTTTGTGTACTTGGTTGTTTGGGATGTTTTTGTTGTTTTGTGTACTTTGTTGTTTTGGTGATTGGTGAGTACATGTTTTTGTTGTTTTGTGTACTTTGTTGTTTCGGTTATTGGAAATTACATGTTTTTGTTGTTTTGTGTACTTGGTTGTTTTTGGTTATTGGTAAGTACAAGTTTTTGTTGTTTTGTGTACTTGGTTGTTTTGGTTATTGGTAAGTACATGTTTTTGTTGTTTTGTGTACTTGGTTGTTTTGGTTATTGGTAAGTACATTTTTGTTGTTTTGTGTACTTTGTTGTTTTTGTTATTGGTAAGTACATGTTTTTGTTGTTTTGTGTACTTTGTTGTTTTTGTTATTGGTAGTACATGTTTTTGTTGTTTTGTGTACTTGGTTGTTTTGGTTATTGGTAAGTACATGTTTTTGTTGTTTTGTGTACTTTGTTTTTGGTTATTGGAAAGTACATGTTTTTTGTTATTTTGTGTACTTGGTTGTTTTGGTTATTGGTAAGTACATGTTTTTGTTGTTTTGTGTACTTGGTTGTTTTGGTTATTGGAAAGAATATGTTTTTGTTGTTTTGTGTACTTTGTTGTTTTGTTATTGGTAAGTACATGTTTTTGTTGTTTTGTGTACTTTGTTGTTTTGGTTATTGGTAAGTACATGTTTTTGTTGTTTTGTGTACTTTGTTGTTTTGGTTATTGGTAAGTACATGTTTTTGTTGTTTTGTGTACTTGGTTGTTTTGGTTATTGGTAAGTACATGTTTTTGTTGTTTTGTGTACTTTGTTGTTTTGGTCATTGGTAAGTACATGTTTTTGTTGTTTTGTGTACTTTGTTGTTTTGGTTATTGGTAAGTACATGTTTTTGTTGTTTTGTGTACTTTGTTGTTTTGGTTATTGGTAAGTACATGTTTTTGTTGTTTTGTGTACTTGGTTGTTATGGTTATTGCATGATAAGTATATGTTTTCGTTGTGTGTTTTTGGTTGTTTGGGATGTTTTTGTTGTTTTGTTATCTTTGTTGTTTGGTTTGTTTTCTTGGTTTGTACTACTGTTAAGTTCATATATATCTTATACGATGATATTTTCTGATAAAGTTAAAGTGTCAATTTAAAACGCAATAAAATATAAACTGTGTCAAAACAAAGTAAAATTGACTGACCTATTATCAAAATGATCATGTTTTGTGTATATTTTTAAATGTATCCTGTCATTTAAAGTGTTAAAGTGCATTAATACGTGACAGAAATTGCGTCGTTTCCTTTTTTTAAATAACTTTCTAACTTCATATTTTAAAAACAAAACACTGACAAATTCAAGTTAATTACTGTGATTCTTATTCCACTCATGCTTATCTGTGTAAACTTTTTGTTATTTATAAGATATACGTAAAAAGACATTACTCAATGTTTACACCTATATATAGATATCGTGGTTAATATGACCTAGTTCTGAAACTAAAAATAAAATATGAAAACAACAACAGATGAAGATCTGGGTCAGTTGTCGTTATTATATAACGGGTACACTTAGGACGTTTACTTATGGCATACATATTAGTTGGACTCTCTAGAGAACTTTTTAAAACCAGTTGAGCCAAGTGCAATTACCACAAAGTCATGTGCATTACCTGTACATAGAATTGTCGTTATTATACTGCCATTTGATGACTCATTATTCATTTTAAATCAAGTTGCCATGGTAACTTTTCTAGCAAAACAACTTATCAGATTATCAGAAACCAAATTCGTCGTAATGAGCTCCAGTATCGAAAAGCTTAGTCAAAGTATAGCTCCACGTACATTGCAAGAGCAAGGATTATCGTCTGTTCCGGTAAATTATAAAAGAAGCTTATTTGTTGACTTTGAAGGCTTTCACATTAATCAAAACCAAACATACCAATCCACGTCCAATTTAAACCACAATTAGAAGGCAAATCGAAACAAACATACCCATCCATGTCCAAATCACAATCCCAAAGCAAATCAAAAACAAACATACCAATCCATGTCCAAACCACAATCCCAAAGCAAAATAAAAACAAACATACCAATCCATGTCCAAACCACAATCCCAAAGCAAAAATAAAACTTTGAAACTGGCAAATTAGGTTAAACACGTTAACTTCCGTCAGGCGGAAGTGAGGTCGGGTGCTCCGGAAGGGTAAGCATCTCTTGTTAAACTAATATTATAATTCTACAATCCCGCCTCTTATTTATGGACTTAAAACTGGTATTTTCTCATGTTAGGAGAATGGTTGATCTTTGGAAGATAAGCGCTTAGTTGGAATAGCTAGTGTTGCAATGATATAAGTAAGTGTAATCTTGACGTCGACATCAAACCAATCTTATTTCCACTCGCTGTACTAATCAAAATATGCTGAGCTTCGTTTTAAATAACGCATGAAAATAAGAACAGATGGTTCAAACTGCCTATCAGTATGATGCAAAAGTTATAATGATAGTATTCTATTCACAATGGTTCTATTTTGGAACATGTCAACTTTACATTTTGAATTAACTGCCGACCCAACATTTCTGATAAATCATCTATTTTTTAAGTTACAAACACAAGATTTTTTTATCGTCAGGAAGTTGTTTCCGTCTCGAGAATAAAGAAATTATTGATTAGTCAGCTTAAATTATAAAATACTTGAAATTTAACTCGACTAATAAGTGCTAACAAGTACATGTTAGCTGGGGCCAGATATCCGGCGAGAAATAACATATCACTTGTAAGAAAATGTTACTTTTCAACTAGGAAGCTTTAAAAGAGAGAGAGAGAGAGAGAGAGAGAGAGAGAGAGAGAGAGAGAGAGAGAGAGAGAGAGAGAGAGAGATCCTTTCTAGTTTTTTATCCCCCGCCTTTCGAAGATTCGCAGATTCTCCAAAACTATGAAGCACTATTTAACGAAACTTGGAACAAATCATCAACTGCATATATCGTTAACCTGAGTTGGTTTGCTCATTTTCCTGGAAGTCATTGCCCTTTAATAAAAGTGCAAATCACAAACAGAACCTGCTGGTGGAAGAGCACAGTGGCGGATCCAGCGGGGGGGGGGGGGGCACAGGGGGCCCGTGCCCCCCCCCCAGTTGCCCCGACTTTTCCCCTCTCTCTCGCAGCTAATTGTCAATTAACCAGCGTAATGACCAGTTAATAAGTGGTACTGATTAGTTAATTCGTGTACACGGGTAGGAAATTGCAATCAGGTGATGATGTAATTTACCAGTTCGCTGAAGCATGAAAGAATCCAGGTAGTCTTAGGTGATAATGTTATTTACCTGATCGCTGAGGCGTGAAAGAAACCAGGTAGTATTTATAAGTAGATAACGTTAATTAGTAATACTAATTAAGAGTGATTCCATTAATCATACGTGAATTCATGTAATTTACCTTTTTAAACCAAGGGACATGACCAAGAGAGAGAGAGAGAGAGGAGAACTAACTTTAAGCACACAAGATTATATTTTTTGTATATTTTTATAGCGCGATGTTCTATTTCTATATAAAAGTACAAATTTTTGTACATTTTTATTATTAATTGGTTTTAATGGGGAAAAATCTGTCTTATTTGACTTTATTCTATTCATCCGATTATTGGCTTTACGGAACTAATCAGTCTGAAATAATCAGTTTTTTTTTGTTTTTTTTTTTTTTTTTTTTTTTCTAGTGACAAGATTCTTGTGTGTTGCACCATTAATGCGCATTATACAATGATGAAACTGACTTTACTAGTCATTTTAAAACTAATACAAAATGTAATATAATGAAATTAACTTGAAAGTTCAGATGGATGTCATACAGTTAATTTTCAACAATTGTGGAAAAGGGGTTATGTTAGTAGGAGACCTACCCCTTCGGTATATGTAGAGGCAGGTCAGTTGGTAGAGTGCTTGCTCTGTAAGTCAAGGAGGTCGAGGGTTTGGTCTCTGGTCAGGTCTGACCCAAGAATTCGCTCGGCATTAAAGAAATGAATGCGGGTCTTTCGGACAAACATTAAAAACCGAGGCCCCTTGTCACGGTAGGCATGGTACGATAAAGAACCCTCACAGAATAATGCCATCACCGCAAAACACAGGTAAATATTTCTGCACCTACACCTATAGCTGGTGATGTCTCGATATAAGTGAAATATTGTTGACTTAGAAGTTAAACCCCATTAATCAATGATCAATCAAACTTAGGACCGGGATTCAAACAGAAAGACTTTCCTCTAATGAGCTTGATTTATCAACTCAACTGGATCACCCAGACCACGGACCAAATTAAATCAAAACACTGTTATCCCTACGATGGATCGACCTATCGATCTACAACTTCCAAAGGTCGAACGAACTCCTTTAATATAACGCAAAAAGAGTCGGTCTGGATCTGTGGTGCACAACTACACCTCGGCAGATTAAAAGACCGACAATACAAGTTACCGACGGCGGCAAATTTTGACAGTACAGTTGATAGACATATATATCGATAAAGATATTATGAACTCACCGACACTCATATATAGCTACCTGCGTCAATATTATAGTTTTGAAAAAAATTAGACTGGTTTAGATCTACTTTGAATGCGAGGTGAAAAGACGCTCGACAGTGTTCAAGATGCAGGAAATTGCACCATTTGTACTGAAAAAAGCGAAATTTTTCTGGACCCCCCTAGAAGGTCGCGCCTTTGGCGCGTACTTGTGCCCCCCCATTCACCAAGACTCTGGATCCGCCCCTGGAGCATATATTCTATAGACTATAACCTTGTCGGAGACCTGCTGGGTTTATTCAGTGCCAGATAACTTGTACAATGCTGCTGGCTTACCTTGTGAAAAAATGGCTCTATAACAGTGTCACGATAGCCTGGTTTTCTTTTGGTGCATTTTATTTATTCAAGTTATTTTTTTTCATTGACTGCCTCTGATAAACTTATCCCGTGACAAGCGTAAGAACATCAATCGATCGATCAAAAATTATTTCATCACAAACTTTGTTATGTATCAAAAACAGGTAATTGTCACACAATCAGGGCATTACAAAACACCTGACACAATGCACTATACACATAATTACTTGTGTGACAAGTATGTATCAGTATTTGGGTATTTTGGTCCTCGAACGTGAGTGACAGTGTCCTTTTAAGTCCATAAACACCGTCTGTTATTTAGATTTATATCATTTATTACTTATTTTGATACTTGTGGTCAAATAATACACGAGAACTGACCTAGAAACGGAATGACCGCACTGTACTGTAATGCGGCCACGACTAGTGATGATATCGCGGTCATCATTCTTGTGTCGTGGCCAGTGTCGGTGCGGCAATTTGATAAGGGTGGTGGTGCCACTTCCATAATGAATATCTATGCGCGCGCGCGCGTG
The DNA here is from genome assembly GCA_021292105.1 of Anadara kagoshimensis. Lineage (NCBI taxonomy): Eukaryota > Metazoa > Mollusca > Bivalvia > Arcoida > Arcidae > Anadara > Anadara kagoshimensis. The sequence goes on along the minus strand of CM037874.1, from coordinate 4,703,729 downwards.
TGTGTGACGAAAATTCTGACAATCTTTTTATCAGAATCTTCCGAGACTATTTCTCTCGCTCTCTCTCACACACGAGAGAGAGAGAGAGAGAGAGAGAGAGACAGATTCAAAATCCATAGTGCGCAGTATGTTAAGAGAGATGTCGGGGAGTACAGTTCATTGTCTAGGTAACATCTGTGAACTCACTACACAATATAAATTATATATTTTTAATCTTAGCTCAAGACTATGCTACGTTTTAAAACTTTCTTTGTTTAATAAAAAATTAAAACATAAGATGTAGATTTAAATAAATTTCAACTTTACTTGAGTATGTCTAGATACCATGGGTACAAATGTAAATAAACAAACTGAAACGGCCTTTGTTGACATTATACAGCTGATCGAACAGTCACATGGCTTTGTTTACGTTGCTGCGAACAGTCACGTGGTACGAAACGTCACATCATTTCCGCATACGGAATCCAGAGATAAACAGAGCAATCGGACGACCTAGAGAAAATAGCTAAACAGTCCATTTTACAATAGCGATTTTTGCGACAGTAGCGTAATAACATCGAGTTTTGTATAGTTCTCAGAATACTTCGGTATTAATGGAATTGAGAAACACCGATTTTGGTAAGTAAAAATGATTTTTTATGGACCAAATCAGTTTTCGAAGCCAGCCAGGGTCTTTGTTTTGGTTTGAAGGCCATGCAGACATTTTTGTGTATTCAATCATTATGGCGCTAAAACCTGTCACGTATTTCATATTTACGGACGAATTTCCTATTTTGTTGTCAGTAAAACATTTATTTATTGATGAAAATATCGTGAAATGTCTTAAAATCAAGATAGATGGCACTAAAATTTTGATGAAGACGACGTAAACAAAGAAGTGATGTGTATTGCATGTGTAATCAGCTGTGCCAAACAAAGAAAATATGGGTCTTTGTCTGTAAATCCAACATGTGGTTAAATATTTATTTTATCCCAATTCAAGAAATAATAAGACGAAAGATAGGAAAATAAATATTAATTCATAATTTTTTAAAAATATTTTTATCTTTTTTAATAAAATCTGGAATTTGGAAATCACAAAAATCCATTGTTTTGAAAAAATAGTTCTTTGTACACTACTTCAAAATTAATTTTATCCTTTCAGTATTTCTGTCTTGTAAAAAGAAATTTTAATATTTATTTATTGACATTTTTCATAATTATGTTAATAAAATTATTTGTCTTTGTTCTCAGTCAGAGGCATCTTTATTTCTAGCTCAAAATTTATCCATCAGAAATTTTATCTAAATATTGCATAATATATATAATTTTTATTTTATTTCATATAAATATATTGTATGTTGTACAGGTAATTATGTAATTGTTTATGTGTCTTTTATCATACAAACTATATTGATTATGTTAACACACACGTACATGTATACATGTTATCCATGTAAACAGAGAACAAAGAACACTTGAGTCTGGATTTAAAACAGTGGCTAAATGTGTTAGGTCTTGCACATCATATATAAATAGCTCGTAATTGTGAGTGAATTTAAAACTGAAAACAAAATCTGTTTTAACATGAAATATGATTGCATGACTCATACAAAAACTTCCTGATTCAAGTGGACATCTGTATAAAAAACTCTGAGAGGAAATATTTGTGTTTTTCCAGTTTTCACTTTGATGTTGTTGTATGTGAAACATAAGATCAGGAAGGGACTCGATCGGAAAGGGACTCACTGTATCATTATGAATACATAAATGTATAAATATCACATCGCTCTCTCTCTCTCTGTTTAAAATTTTGGCTTTTTAATATCTCACTCGGGTTAAAATTCAGGCTCATGTACATCTAATCAGGGCTTATTTCTCAAGAGTACAAGATTTAAGATTCCACTTACAATTCCAACCCACTTTTGATACGACTACAGTCATTAGATTAACCTTGAGCGTTTTTGAAAGTTCACATTTGTTAATAGTCCAGAGTGGACAGGTGAAATGAACTGACTAGGGAGTAAAACTCACAACCCTTGAAGATTGCCTTGGTGGTGGAATGGTGTGCTTACAGACCTGAGCACCTCTCAATGCCTTGGCTTAAATTTCACTCAGATCCTAGTGTGAGAAGTTTTGTCAGTTTGCTTGTACAATGTTGGTGGTTTTATCTGGGTACTTCAGTTTCCTCTACCAGTCCAAGAATGTGACATTGGAAAAACATCTTTACTTCGCAACCCTTGAATCAGGAGCCTGTTGTCTTTATCAACTTGACTAGAATATATTTACAATAAGTATTAACTGCATTTCAATCAAAACTTTTCATATCCCCATTCTGAAAATGAGATGGTATAATTATAGTGAATGTTACTATTGTCTGGTTTGTTAAGATATGTGGGTTAAAATGTTGAAGGCAGCACATTTGCAGTTCAATGGCAATGGTATGGTGTATCCTAATAAAATATAGTTTCACTTCAGTAATGTTTTGTTTCAGTTTACTATGGTTGCATTGTACTTTAAAATCTGCCAATGTACAAGGTGACGGGTAGGAAATGGTAACCTGTTAGTGCACACTTCAGACCAGACCACTCAGCAACTTATCCCCGCCCCCCCTAAGGATATCATGAGATATACATAATGTATATGTATATGAATTTTTCACTGTCTTAGCCTCGAGGTAGAAAAAGCAAAAATTACCAGATAAAATCTGTAAAAGTAGATTTACCGAGACTACCTGAAGCTGGAAACCTAGAAACCTAACACTTGATAAAATTTATCTCAATATTAAGATAAAATGTGAGTGTTTATATACAAGTAGAGCATAAGACACCTCAATCTGATTATTATTATTAATGTTAGCAAACATGACCTTGATTTATCTATAGTTACTACTAGTAAACAATCATATTGATAACCTATGAGCCTTGAAGATGTGTCACTCTGAATTACTGCGACAAAAAAGGTCGACATACAGTAGTTCATTTTTAGACCAGGGTTATTTTTTTGCTGACCTGGCAGAAACATCATTATACTTTTAGATTTTAAGAACAGCTAGGGTTTGCAGTTGGAGTTGTAAATATAAAGTTGCTATGAATGTAATAGTTTGTGATCAGAAGTTGCTATAACTATAAAGAGTTTTAATTGCCATTTGTACACAAGGTTGCTGTGACAACAAAGAGTTTGTCTGTGTACTAAATGACCAAACTGATTACTATGGCAACAACAAGTAAGTCACAGTCACCTGTTTTGACAATGCCAGTATTTCTTCTTCCTGTGTATGATATTTGGTAAAGGCGAAGCCATCATGTTTCTACATTAGATTCTTAGACGTATAAAATAGTCTTTACAGGAAAGACATTTTAAAACTGCAGATTGACATTTTGATCGATTAAGGTAAAATTAAAAAAAAACTTATGGCTTTTAATTCCACTCTGCAATGTGATATTGATCATGTTTTAACATTTTAAACATTAATTGCTTATTGTGCATAAAATGTGTATTCTACTCTGCGATTAAGTGTCGCTTTGAGATTTACCTGAGCTGTGAATAAAGTACGTCTTTCATTTGCTTGTTCATTGATTTGAATAGGGAACCTTAAAGTAAGTCAGAGACCTTTTCTGTTCCATGTTTTATCTAGATATGCATATCTTATAATCCAGAGACCAAAATCAATAGCTATTAAAGTGTTTATTGTTCGACACACCATTATTAACCTGTAAGAGATATATTACCACTGTAGTTAACTATAATGTTGGTTGGCCTAGTTGTTCTAAGTTTGTACTTTAATACTATTTATCAGCGGTTTATTTTGGGATATATCTTTGGCCTTAGGAAGAAGAAGAAGCATGTCAGATAAATGTCTGTAATGAGTGAAAATAAATACATTATTCTTGTTTCTGTCAAAACTATCACCATTCTAACTTAATGGTACTGATAAACTCGACATCTCTGATTAACAGTATTGGTAGTTATTTTTGCCAGAATTACTATTAATTTGTTTATATTTTGAGTTGTTGATGGAAACCAGTGTTTACTAAATGCATGCGTTTGTAAAACATAACTTTATCTGTTGATGCTGTTGACGTTTTAGGCCTTATCTTTACACACAAATTAAAGATTGCCCAAAGTTTGAAGTCAAGAAGTCCATGTCTTGTGAACCATATAAAAGTGTTGGTGATACCTTAGTGAAGAACAGACTTTTGTCTAGCATACTGTTGTACCAAGGCAAGAGACCTTAAAATACCTATTTCTTGTGTTATGGCATCATGAAGAATCCTCCCTGTATGCTCTATGAGTGTACTGCAAAAGTAAAAGTTTCTGCCACTCACCTGTGACTGGTAACATCCTGATATAAGTTAATAATTCTTGGCTGGATATTAAAACCCTAAAATAGACACTCGCATGATATTGACATTTAGTTTTGTATTTGACTTTGTTAAATAACAAGGCAGGTTAATTGTATAACAAAACCAGGACTGTATATATGTTACCGTAGCGATCAGCAGGTGCTATTTACATCTGTTGATGACATTACATCTATATTTTATATATATATTATTTTGTTAGTTATATGACATATAGAGTTATTCAGTCATTATCACACCTGTAAGGAGAGGGTCCCATATTTCATATAAAGTAATGGAGTACTAAAACTAGAGGCTCCCAGGAGACTGTATAGCTCACCTAGGTAGAGTTGTTGCAGAATGAAAATCAACAGATTGTCTAATGTTTAAATAAATGCTTGAAATTTATTACACAATATTTATTTCTATCACAAAATTTCAATATTATTTCCTTTCAAAACTAAACCATATTTCAAAATTTTGAGACAATACATACCAAGTATCAACAACTTTTCATGTATAATACCTGAGAAATTTTCCTTATCCAAAAACTGGTCAATGGACCATGAAATTAAGGTCAAGGACAAAAGCCATAAGGCAGTCTGACTAATGTACTATGGTGGCCACCTTGGATTATGTGCGATCATGTCTGACACAATATTTCAGGTAGACCACACTATTGTCACACAGTTTGGTTGCAATTGGCCAAGTGGTTTCACAGGAGTTGAATGCAGATGTTATTTTAAAATACCAAATGTTAAGAACAAATGACTATTGTGGCCGAGTTTGGTTCCAATTGACTCATTTTTCAGAGAAAAATATGTTTGAATGTATTTTCCCATAGGGTCCAATGTTAAAATATGTTCTCCACTGACGGCCATCTTGGATTTTGTGTGGCCCTCAAAAACACCCAATGTTGTAGGGGGCCACCCAAAGACTATCGTGGCCAAGTTTGGTTCCAATTGGCTTAGGGGTTTTAGAGAAAAAGATCTTTGAAATTGTTCCCATAGGGTCTTATGTTAACCTATGTTCCCCATTGAAGGCTATCTTGGATCAGGTGCAGACTTAAAAAAACACCAGTTTCAGAAGGTACCATCTAAGGACTACTGTGACCAAATTTGGTTCCAATTGGCTCAGTAGTTTCAGAGAAAAATATCTTTGAACGTATTTTTTTCATAAGGTCTAAGGTATCATACAACAGTTTCGTATTTTCGTCCACGGTCTAAACTTTAAAATTATCAAGAAAATCGCTGTGGCAACGAATGGTTGCCCGTAAAAAAATGTTTTAGTAAGGAAGATATGGTGTTATCGTACTTGAATATATAAACTGCGTTAAATTGTGCCGTGTGTGTACGAATCTATGGCCAGCTCAACTTGACCCCCGGTAGGTCTCATTGCAGCTTTTTAATAGTGCTATTTTTTGTACGTCTGACGTTACGTCATTTATCTCGAAAACGAGCTGTTAAAGGTTCGTATTTTTTCCCCATATTTTGTAGTATTTTAAACGAGCTTTCTGAAACACCCAAAAAATTGGACCTAATTTATATTAAGGGTTCCAAAAAATCTATTCAAACTTGAGGAATTTGGAAATTTTTTCAAACTTTTTTTATTTTTTGAATGTTTTTTCCCGAAATGTAGGGGGCGCCACGAGTAATACACATATGCAAAATAAATCTTAGAGATATAGCTGTAGGTATGAAAAAGAAATGGGTAGTCTAACTTCAATAATGAATCTGTGATAAACTACGGAACTTGAGGTACAGGCTTTTCATGTGAAACCAAGATGGAAACTGTTGTATGAGTCCTAATGTTAAAATATGTTCTCCTGGCGGCCATCTTGGATTTGGTGTGGCCCTCAAAAACCACGATGTTGTAGGGGGTCATCCAAAAACTATTGTGGCCAAGTTTGGTTCCCATTGGCTAAAGGGTTTTAGAGAAAAAAGATCTTTGATATTAACCTATGTTCACTGCTGGCGGCCATCTTGGATTAGTGGAGACTTAAGAAAACACCAGTTTCAGAAGGTACCATCTAAGGACTGCTCTGACCAAGTTTGGTTCCAATTGGCTCAGTAGTTTCAGAGAAAAATATCTTTGAACATATTTTCCCATAGGGTCCAATGTTAATCTATGGTCCCTGCTGGCGGCCATCTTGGATTAGGTGCGGACAAGTCGGACACAATTTTTAAAGTAGACAACCCAAGGACTGTTGTGACAAAGTTTGGTTGCAAATGGCCCAGCGGTTTCTGAGGAGTTGATCTTTAACGACGGACGGATGACGACGACAGACGCAAAGTGATGGCAAAAGCTCACATGGCCTTTTAGGCCAGATGAGCTAAAAAGCAACTGTTTTTGGTCAATTTGTAGAGTACTCGTGTCCAGACCAAAGATGTTAAAAATATTTCATGAAATTTTGTGAAAACTGACTAATGAACCAAGTTTTAATGTTTTATTTACGAAAGTACACATATACAGGTCATCATCATTATCATCGGTGATTTAATGATAGAATATAACACCAGCTGACATGTACGTAATGATTCACATGTAAATCAGGTAAACTGAGACATACCTGTGAAGAGATTACACCTTGTAATTCAGGTATTGATTGCAATTAAATTGGTTTTACTATCACGGTTTACCTGTCTCAATACATAATATCATTTTCTGTTGTTTCAAATTAAAAGCCATTTAACGATTTGTAATATGAAATGTGCTAGCTAGACAAGTTATTTATACCGCTGACTTAATCACTTTGAGATCATCACTCGGTATAATTACAGGTAATTACAGGTATTTTATGTGTTGTATCTTGTACATGTCTACCTGTAAATCTATATAAAACATGTATCTACACCTGCATAAATACAAAATTACGTATCTCATTCATGTACTGTAGAATTTGTTATAGATAAAGCAATTTTGAATATATTTTAGTATTAAGATGGAAATGTTTTTTTTTTTAAAGATTCTAAATTTACATGTACATATATCTTGAAGGTTCCCTAGATTTTGATTCACCAAAATTTATTGATAAATAGCTAAATAAGGATCTTCAAACAATCATCATTCATTGCCAGACATTGACAAGGCTCTTAAATATCTTTAAAAAGAATGCCTTCTGAAGATCAAACTTGCCTTTTGCACAGTTCCAGTGTTCACTTTCGCAAGGGCCAAAGGTTCCATTGATCCCTTATGTTGTCAAATTACCCTATTGTTCAGACCCAAGTGGGCCATTATATATATGTTAAACCATTGATGCTATCGTGTTTTAGACAAAAGATTTTGAAATTGACCCCTCTAAAAAATCCTATATTAAACTCTGCATGCAGTTCATTCTCTTTTTTATTAACTATAACATTTGGTATAGAAATCAAAAGGTCAAAGGCCACACGTTTGAATTCACAAACAATATCACTATTGCAAATAGGAAACTGCACAGTTGGTGACATTAGCAATACATGTAGTGTTTAAACATTGGTCAACTGTATTGTTGGTTAACGTGCGTTAATGTAAAACCAGCCATTGCTAAATCATTAAATGTCACAATGTAAGTGCATTTTCTTATGGTTTTGAGTCTCCATTGAAAAATGATATTAGAGTTAAATTTTCTTCTTGTTTAGACTGTGGTTAACAGTCGTTCAAAGGACAATGCTGGTGCTCCATGAAATGCAGCATATTGGCAATATTTGACTTTCTAGCTCCTGTTTATAGTCTACAAGCTGTAGTTACAAGTCTGGATTGAGAAGTAAAGCAACAGCTCCAAACCAGGTCACAATGGATAGCACAATAAGAAACAACTTTGCTGTTTTGTCTTGGTGGAGAAAAAAACATAATTTGATCAACTGGCTATTTTTAAGGCTCATTTTGAGTAAATCTCATTAAATACAACAACAACATCAAGAAAATATCATTTCTCTTAAGAACAAAAAAACCCCCCAAAAGATCAGGCTATTTTAATGCCATGAGTTCACTAGAAAACCAAGTAGTTTATTATAATTATATTGAGCATGGTATATAAACGATTTAGAAGACACCAGTACACAGAGAGTACACAGAGGTTGGAATCAATACTAAGCTTTCATGGTCACTTATCATCATGGCTTACTTTGTTTCAGTTTATGGAGAAATGCCATACCGCTAACATTAATTTGTACCTGTCATTTGGAACATACTGTGATTATGATATGTATTGGCTTTGATCTCTTTACATGCCATACATTAACTTAAAACAACCAGCTCTTACAGGAAGACACTCGCTCTGCACATTCAATATTTATATGTTTATAATTATGGATTTGAACACCTTCCAATATTCTAAAGTTTAATAGAGTATAGTCAGCTATGTAAGTCTCCGTCTTGTTTGACCAGTACAGTTATATGGTTTTTATGGTAGATACATGATCAGTTGGCTTGGTACATGTATGTAGGTACCAGAGAAGGTTGTAGAACAATTGGGAATGTGAGCATGATGATGCTTCTTGATGGTTGCCTATGTTGCTGAAAACATTATCATCTGGACTGAAATAACAAAACATTGGATTTCATTCTACAGTAGATTCAATGAAGCCCGTTTGGTAAGGTTTTATAGTTTAATGTAGGTCTGTTGAATCTAATGTTGTTCTGGAGTGAAAAGGTTCTGGACAACACAGAACTCAATATCATTATCAAGTTTGTAAACGGGCTATCTATAAACCACTATAGTGGATTTGTTTCATGTGGAACAAACTTTAAGTTCTTGCCATGATTGACTATTTATATGTTCAAACATCTTTAAAAAAAATTGAAGTATTTATTTCAATTCTCCAATAGCATTGTGAATTGATAGAATAATTGATTATCTGTAATAGAGAACACGAAAAGTGAATGTAAAGTTTCCATTGCGTTTTCCAATGACAAAGTACTTAAATTCCATTGTATTATAGGGGTTTGGTGACTGAGTGGACTAAAGTACATACTTATGGAATTGGACCACAGTGTCTCTCACCACCTAGGTACCGATCCCACTTGGGACACATCCTAGTGCAATAAAGTTTGCTTTCCTCAGGTCAAGGTTTTTCTGGCCAACCTGAACTGACTGCTTCGATAGAAGTGAAAGAATCTTGATTGAGACGTGAAACACTATTATTGCACCCCCTTGCATAAGGTAAAATAGGTTAATTTTGTGGTAAGACAAGTAATTTAACTGATCTAACCTGTCCTTGGGCAAGTACCTGTAAGATATATTTGTCTACCTTCCAGGATGTCATTGGTGGTTGTCTGGTTGAATTATCACTTTCATGTGGTTATAATTATATAAAAATCGAAATGCACATCACAAAGCCTGCTAAATCAGCATGCACTGCAGTTTGTGTACATTTTATTCATTGTTAGAATGTCTGTTGCATAATTACAAGATTGTGTGCAGCACTTACTAGATATTAAGACCTAATTGACATTTACACCTAGAACTATTACTGAAAGATTATGGTAATCTTTTACATTTTGTTCTATTTAAGATGATTCGCACACACAAACATTACTGATAACAGCTTGATATTCTGCCATTATTTATTGTTAAGTCTAAAGTTTGGCATTATTAGGGGTTTTGCAAAAAGAAAACATCAGAGAGAGAGAGAGAGAGAGAGAGAGAGAGAGGGGGGAGGGTGGTGGTGTTAAAACAAGTGATAATTTTAGTGAAGGGTTGGTTCATAGGTTGTAATGGTAATGACACCTGTCATGATTTTCACTTATATTAAGTTTTGGAATGGAACAAAGGAAATGGAATTAGTACCCAAAGAAATCAACCACCCTTAATCAATAGAGGGAGAAATGATTGGGTGGGTGGGTGTAATGCTGTTTATCATCCCAGTTACATTGTCCAAAAAGTATCTTGCCATCAATCTTGTGCTCTTAATTAGTTGGAGTATCCAGTCACCTCCAATAAGGGGATCATTTCTGGATTGATAGAGAGAACTTGATAAAACAACAACTCTTTAGCAATGCCGTTATGGAGGGAAAATTGAGTTGGATTTTTAGGTGTAATGTTGTTTTCCATTCCAGTTTGAAAGCTGTTTCATAGTCTGTTAGTACTAGTTCCTGTATTAGTTGAGGAGCATTATGGGTTGGTTTACTGGGTTATTTTGATTATTGTAGTCAAGTACAAAAAGTTTGACATTTGAAACAGAGAAACAAACAAAAAAAAAATATGGCAAGTACAGGTAAAGCAACCTGGCCATAAACTATAAAACAACAGTCTCACCAAGCATTAACTATAAAACACCAGGTAACTGACTCTCTGTCTCTGAGATAACACCTATCAGAGGAGATTGCTGCTGGCTAGCTGTATCTATATATAATACTTATAAAGGATTTATAGGACTTTACCAGTAAATATATAGGACAATGAACTGTTTGTTTACTGAACATCAATTATGTTTTGTACATATACTTGATGATCATCTTATAGTTATCACTTAGTCTACCTTCAGGACAAGATCCTGTCGAAATAGATTGCATTAAAAATGATGTAAAACCTTACTAAATGAGGACTATTGGCTGTAAACATGTTAAAAGATTGTTGTTGTTGCTGCTGTTCATGATGTCCTTGTAAGAAATGCTATTTTAGGTACAATGTAGAATTGTGAAGTATTACCAGTAATTCCATTCCAGAATATTTTGGTTTGTTCCATGGTATTTTTCAGAATATTGTGGTATACCAAAGTACTTTTTCCGTGGTAACCCACAACTTAAGTGCAGTGTATGTGTTAGAAAGTTGAGAGAAAGAGAGAGAAGAGAGAGAGAGAACCCTAATTCCTTGTCTTTACAGGTATAAAATAACCAGACTTTAGTGATTGTGCGTGACCATGTACCATTACTACTTAAGCTCAGATCTGCCATCTTGCAGACTTTAACTGACTTCCTCTTTAAATGTCAGAAATTTGAGTATGTGTAAGTTTTCACAGAACAAAGAAAAGTGTTGATTTATGAAAATAGAAACAATTAATTAAGATTGCTTCAATGCTTGCAATAAAATACAACACTTTAAGTACAAGTTAGCATGTTTAAATTTAAGTACAGTGCAGTGTTAACTGATTGGAGTAGGCTGTCATATTGTGTTTTACACCCCAGTCAAGATTATTTCACTTTTACAGTGTTAACTGATTGGAGTAGACTGTCATATTGTGTTTTACACCCCAGTCAAGATTATTTCACTTTTACAGTGTTAACTGATTGGAGTAGGCTGTCATATTGTGTTTTACACCCCAGTCAAGATTATTTCACTTTTACAGTGTTAACTGATTGGAGTAGGCTGTCATATTGTGTTTTACACCCCAGTCAAGATTATTTCACTTTTACAGTGTTAACTGATTGGAGTAGGCTGTCATATTGTGTTTTACACCCCAGTCAAGATTATTTCACTTTTACAGTGTTAACTGATTGGAGTAGACTGTCATATTGTGTTTTACACCCCAGTCAAGATTATTTCACTTTTACCCAGGCAGCCAGTTACTGTATAAGAATAAACATTAGCGGTAGGATAGTTTCTCGGTTTTGATCTTCCAAACTATTTGGCGGCAAGAATTGTTCACAGTATCGACTGTAGGGAGAGTGTACCAAAGAAAATAGATGATTTTTACCAAGAAGATATATTTGTGGAACAAAAGACTGTGAACATCACAAATATTTCTGTCTGGCGAATGTTTCTTCTTATACAGTATAGGATTGTAGAGGAAATCAGAGTATATGAAGAAAACCAACCTTCATCAAACATTAACTGACAACCTTTGTTACACTAGGATCTGGTTGATTAAGGCGGAAAGAGAGGATATAATTTGTAAGCCAGTGTTAAATTAGAGCACTTGACCACAGACAGTAATTAGGTATATCTCTATCCTGGTATTTATTTGTTATTGGCACCTGGTCAACTTTATTGTCCTGTTAATAATCGGATATAGTTGTAATAATAGTGTTACATAACAGTCAATATACCAGTACATATACAAGTCATAATCCGTTACATAACGGTCAATTTGTCAATATTTAATGACCAGGATATAATAAGCATAAAGCCAGATCAAGCTTCAATGACCAGTATAATCTGGTTCTAGTTATATCATTTTAATGACCTCAAATATTGATTTATTACGGTATTCATAATAAAAGATTTATTAATAATTCAATGTGAAAACTGTGTCAATTTTATTATCAAAAACTGAATTGAATTTTTCATTTTCATTTTCATATTTCGTCACACATTATAGTGTTATTATGTGATACTTTTCATTGCATAGACAAAGACTTATTCACTTGAACACCTCAATCTTATAAATTTCTGAAAAAACAACTGTAAAAATCAATATAAGAAATGATGGATTTTTGTCTATTTTATTGTCCAATACAGATGAAATAAGGAAAACATAGCCTTAGTGTTTACCTCGTCCTGGTATCTTTATTATGGTACAACATATGTTTATATAATCATGATAATTGAATCAATTTAGATGTGTCTTTCAGGTGCTAGATAAGAATAGAATTAAACCGTGAAAGAAGTGGCAGCATAAAAATAGAGCTGGATACACAAGTGATATATATTAAGCTAGAATAATCTGAAATGCTCTAGAAGAATCGATACTTATTTTGTTTTGTTTATTTTTACTTGTTGGGAATTAGACTTTCAGAGAAAAGTGGCGTATAGAAGGAGTTCCTTGATACACTAGTAGAAGTGATGTAAATTAAGCTTGGCTGGGATAATCTGAAATGATTCAAAACATTGATTATTTTGGATGTTTTTTATTTTTCATTAAAATAATACTGAGAGAGAGAGAGAGAGAGAGATGCTTCAGTCATATATTGACTCTATCAAACACTAATAGTGTGTGAATAAAACTTGCATCCTAAGATCTACCATAGAGAAAGAATGATACAGGGAGGGAGATTTGTTGGTTGAATGTTGCTTAACGTCGCATCAGCAACTTTTCAGCTATTCACGACAAGAACTACTTGATTAATCTCTTTTGAATAATCTATGAACAAGTTGGTGTATGCATGTGAAGTGAGTGTGTGTTGTATGGTCTTCCTTGTACCAGCGCACATTTGGGGCAACTTTAAGGTGCTAGCTCACCGAGTCATTCAAGCACATTCAAGCGTACCGTTCCCCCAGTCACTGGGTGAACCATTATAACTCAACGGCAAGGAAAATTCACTTTCCACATGTGGTCAGAGCAGGACTCGAACTCACAGTGGAGAGATACCCTGAATTTGTAGACTGACGTCTTATCCATTAGGCCACTGTGACCCCTTAGAGAGAAAGAGAGAGAGAGGGGGTATGTTCCATACACTCAAAGTTTGAATATAGAAGAGAGAGGGGGATAAAAAGCAGCCAATTTAGCTGGAAAGATCGGAATATTGTAGAGAGAGAGAGGGGGGTGGGATAAAAAGAGAGGAGATCCATGCTAGAGAGAGAGAGAGAGAGAGAATAAAAAGAAAGGAGTTCCTTTCTATAGAGTAAATACAGCTAGACAGATCTGAATACTGTAGAAATAATCAATGTTTAATTTGTTTTGTTTATCTTTTATTTGTTATTTTATTGATTTATAGTCAAGCTGACAACTTATTTATCAATAATTCAGATTCAAATTCAAATACATATATACTTACAGTGTAAATACAGACCTAATGGGTCACATAAAACTGAATAGAATCTATCTACATGTCATATAAATAGATTAAAACAGCCTTGAAAATAAAAGCCAGTACGTTGTCTGGAGGTCAGGAGCTTTTTGTCAGGGCTAAGAAACATGCAGTCAAGGTTGATTAAAGCATGGAAAAGTTTTATCTTTAAAAACAAAGTTTAGAGTGGTAAATAGGAATCATTATCTGTCTGGCTGTCCATTCTAATGTCATATCTGCTCCATATCTTCCAGATCTATGGATGGATTTTGATCAAACTTGACACAAATGTAAGCCAATATGAGATGATGTGTTTCATACAAGATTTAGGTGTATAGGTCAAGGGTCAAGCTCATGAGGCAAAATCCACTCATCAATGTTGAGAATGGGGGTGATATTTGTCTCTCAAGAGACTGCTGTAATTAATCTAGATATTAATTAATCACAAATATGGTATCAGTATAGTATAATTTGAGTCAAGTAATGATTGGTGTTTTACAACCCATTCAAGATTCTTTAACTTGATGGGCTGTCATCTGTTTATAGAAGGTAAGGAAGCTGAAATACTTGGAGAAAACCACCAAATTTAAGCAAGCTAACTGATAAACTTTTTCACTTAAGTACTTAACAATTAAGTGAAAAAGTTTATCAGTTAGCTTTCTTAAATTTGGTGGTTTTCTCCAAGTATTCTGAATTGTGCACATCACATTACCTTTCACTTAGCATCTTTGGGGGTAGATCCAAGTATGAGAAAGTTAGTGGATGAGTGATTCTTTGGCACTCTGGTTTCATCCATCCATCAACCTGGAACTGACAGCCTCAATATACTTAGTAAGCGAAATACCCTTGACTGAGGGGAGGGGGGGGGGGGGGTGATAAAACACCATAACTCCACTCTGTATTTTAATAAGTCTGTATCTGGCTGTGAGTATTTGTAATAAGGCATTTATAGTCTGATGTAAATGGACACCCCACAGTTTAATAAGACATTAAGAAGAGTTTTTTGCAGACAGAAATGCAAATAAACAATGTATTAAACCTAGATATTACAGTAATAATGTTGGTTAACTGCAGGGTTGGTTAACTGCAGGGTTTATTTTAGTCTAACATCTATGTTGGTTTATGTCTTCTGAGGTTGTTACTTTTCTTGCTACCTTTTAAGATCAGTTATCTATGTCGATGATAGGGCAAGCAACTTGTTGTATCAGTATTAACCCATAGGTTACTGACACTTTCAGTAAAAAAAACTTGCAAGTATTTTCTTGCACCTGTAGGTTATAGATGGGACACTGATTTTACTGTTTACTAAGTTTAGTTATAAATGACAGTTCATATAGATATTATAGCATTTATATACATTGATAGGCAATAACAAGTTTGATCGTCCAGGCGATATCAAGTTTGATGGTCCAGGTGATAACAATTAATATGTTTTCTGTGTATTGTATGGTTTTATTATTATGTAAATGTAATGTTGTTGTTTAGATTTTGGTGATAAATAGATGTCTGGATAAATAAACAAAGTTATTAAGTGTAATACATGCACTTAAGTATGAATGAGTGAACACAACAATATACCAAAGTCCATCTGTATGTCCATTCATCAGTAAATTCTGCAGGGATTCGTTTGTTTATAATGATGGGAATCATCATCTGATTTGTTCACATGCTTTTTGGACAATAAATAGTGATTTAATGTCTCTCTCTCTTTCTCTCTCTCTCTCTCTTTCTCTCTCTCTCTCTCTCTCTCTCTCTCTCTCTCTCTCTCTCTCTCTCTCTCGTCAAAATACAAAATATGATAACTTCAATGTCATTTTCTCTGTTAATATAGACAACTTAATTCAATATAGAGCCCTAGCTGGTATTATCAAAGTACTTTTGTGACAATTAATTATACAGTGAAACCTTTCTGAACCAAACATGTTTAGGACTGAAGATTTTGTTTGGATTAAGAAAGCTTAGTTCATTTAACAAACAGTATATTGGTATGTTCTAACAATATTGTATAGTTTAGACAGGTGTTTGGTTTATTCAGGGTACATGTTTTACAGGCAGCATTATATTCTGATAAAGTAACCATGGCAACTTAAATTTTTTATTTTGAGTGATCCAGAAGTCCAAGCTTTAGAATTCAAAACAACACGGCTTAAATTTTATTTATAGACCGAAGTCAAACATCAAGTTATTGATGGAATTCACACAAAGTTTTAATTGAAAATGTTCTCTTGTACAACACTAACTGCAGACAAAATTATTGACTAGGTATTATCACTGGTGCCAAAGTTAATTTTGTTAAAATTCAGCAAGATCAGCAAGCTTTACTCAGTAATATCAAATGGTAATTAATAACTCAGTAATATCAAATGGTAATTAATAAGTGTGAATCTATAACACTTACTGTGTATGGAGCTTTGTTTGAGTATCAGATTCAGCATGGTATTTACTGTGTATGGAGCTTTGTTTGAGTATCAGATTCAGCGTGGTATTTAATGAAAATTACTCATATTATGATTTAAAATTGATCTCTGATTTAAAACTAAACTATTTATTAGCTTACATTTTGTTTTTTGGTTTTTTTTGCTGGATACTGTATTGACATATCTATTTTTATTTCTAATTTCAGAATAACAGAATTCAAAGCCAGCCATATTGAGTATTGACGTGAGTTGTCATAGTTGTATTCGCCGAGTTTGTACAATTTTGACAATCATCTGGAGTGGTGTTTAGAAGATATTACACCCTATTTTAAGCCTGTTATTGTGTTGGTTAAGGATTTGTACTATAAGAAGTTACACGGCAGTTTTGATGTATCTTCTCATCTGTCAATATGGTCAAAACATTTCAAGCATACCTACCCAACAAATGCCACCGCACTTATAGTTGTGTCCACTGCAGAGCCCACCTAGCTAATCATGATGAACTGATCTCAAAGGTAAGCTTTACACATTTTTATACCCCCACAAAGAAAGTTCAGGAGATATATAGGAATCACCTTGTCTATCGGTCTGTCCATCTGGCTGCTTGTCCCAATATTATATGCTTCATATTCATATCTACTATGTCTGGATGGAGTTTGATCAAATTTGGTGCAATTGTAAACAATATGAGACTATGTGTGACATTCCAAATTTAAATGTATTGGTCAAAGGTCATAGCCCAATGATAATACTAATGCAGAGGTAAAAGTCAACTTCATTAGTGGGTAAAAAAGGTTTTATGCAGAAAAATTTCAACAATTTCCAATATTTTAAACAAAACGTCAGTTCATGTTTGCAACATTTACTTTCAGAATAATTAAAAGGATGATAATTCTGTTCAGAATGAAAATTAAACTTGACCAGTAGCTTATTATGCATATACAAAGGGAAACATGGCTCGAAATACTACTTGAGCATCTTCATTTGACCTCTTCTTGATAGCTGGTAAATAATCAACACCATCAGTTTTCTTGCCAAAAATATTTTTTTCTAGAACATGTATGCCATTAAAATTTATTTACATGGAATACTTCAAGTGTGGCTGATAACATTTCCTCACATAATTGTTTAGGGTCTGGTGGCATTGTGTTGTGTCAGTCATAGTATTTCATACGTGGCATTGTATTGTGTCAGTCATAGTATTGCATACGTGGCATGGTATTGTGTCAGTCATAGTATTGCATACGTGGCATTGTATTGTGTCAGTCATAGTATTGCATACCGTGAATATCCTTATGTACTTCCAAAGAAAGAAAATGATGTGTTGATTTACAATCAGGCAGAGAAGTTCAATATGAAATACCCACGAGGGTTTAGATGTATTAACAGGAAAGGGAAATTTAATGCAGGTAACAAACTCATAGCTTAAAACTCAGAAAGTTCCTAATACTAGCGACACTACTGATGGAGCTTAAACTCAGAAGGTTCCTAATACTAGCGACACTACTGATGGAGCTTAAACTCAGAAAGTTCCTAATACTAGCGACACACTACTGATGGAGCTTAAACTCAGAAGGTTCCTAATACTAGCGACACACTACTGATGGAGCTTAAACTCAGAAGGTACTTAATACTAGCGACACTACTGATGGAGCTTAAACTCAGAAGGTACTTAATACTAGCGACACTCTACTGATGGAGCTTAAACTCAGAAGGTTCCTAATACTAGCGACACTCTACTGATGGAGCTTAAACTCAGAAAGTTCCTAATACTAGCGACACTACTGATGGAGCTTAAACTCAGAAGGTACTTAATACTAGCGACACTCTACTGATGGAGCTTAAACTCAGAAGGTACTTAATACTAGCGACACTCTACTGATGGAGCTTAAACTCAGAAGGTACTTAATACTAGCGACACACTACTGATGGAGCTTAAACTCAGAAGGTTCCTAATACTAGCGACACACTACTGATGGAGCTTAAACTCAGAAGGTACTTAATACTAGCGACACTACTGATGGAGCTTAAACTCAGAAGGTTCCTAATACTAGCGACACACTACTGATGGAGCTTAAACTCAGAAGGTACTTAATACTAGCGACACACTACTGATGGAGCTTAAACTCAGAAGGTTCCTAATACTAGCGACACTCTACTGATGGAGCTTAAACTCAGAAGGTTCCTAATACTAGCGACACTACTGATGGAGCTTAAACTCAGAAGGTACTTAATACTAGCGACACTACTGATGGAGCTTAAACTCAGAAGGTACTTAATACTAGCGACACTACTGATGGAGCTTAAACTCAGAAGGTACTTAATACTAGCGACACTCTACTGATGGAGCTTAAACTCAGAAGGTTCCTAATACTAGCGACACTCTACTGATGGAGCTTAAACTCAGAAGGTTCCTAATACTAGCGACACTACTGATGGAGCTTAAACTCAGAAGGTACTTAATACTAGCGACACTACTGATGGAGCTTAAACTCAGAAGGTACTTAATACTAGCGACACTACTGATGGAGCTTAAACTCAGAAGGTACTTAATACTAGCGACACTCTACTGATGGAGCTTAAACTCAGAAGGTTCCTAATACTAGCGACACTACTGATGGAGCTTAAACTCAGAAGGTACTTAATACTAGCGACACTCTACTGATGGAGCTTAAACTCAGAAAGTTCCTAATACTAGCGACACTCTACTGATGGAGCTTAATCTCAGAAGGTTCCTAATACTAGCGACACTCTACTGATGGAGCTTAAACTCAGAAGGTACTTAATACTAGCGACACTCTACTGATGGAGCTTAAACTCAGAAAGTTCCTAATACTAGCGACACTACTGATGGAGCTTAAACTCAGAAGGTACTTAATACTAGCGACACTACTGATGGAGCTTAAACTCAGAAGGTACTTAATACTAGCGACACTCTACTGATGGAGCTTAAACTCAGAAGGTTCCTAATACTAGCGACACTACTGATGGAGCTTAAACTCAGAAGGTACTTAATACTAGCGACACTCTAGCTGATGGAGCTTAAACTCAGAAAGTTCCTAATACTAGCGACACTACTGATGGAGCTTAAACTCAGAAGGTACTTAATACTAGCGACACTCTAGCTGATGGAGCTTACGTCAGCTGCCTATTTAACCTTGTCCCCGACAGATGAATAAATAAATATGTGACTTTACTGTAGTCTAGTTGAACTTTTAAAGTAGATGAAGTCATTGATATTGATGTTGAACTTATAACTTGTCATATTTGGACAATATCCATATACACATGATACAGGGTCTATGTCCTTACTTTGTTATTAGTCATCGTCTTGGTAACATGAAATATAATTAACTTATATTACATTATATGATTCAAAATTATAACTTTACATTTTGTTGTGTTAATAAGGAAATAATTACTTAGAAACAAGAATATTTGTATATAATATTATTCACAAATCGTGATGATTTACCAGGAAATTGAAATAAATATACATTGTAACAGAAATGTTCATGTATAAATTAACACAACAACTGTTTTGTTAATATTTATTTGAAAATCAACTTTTGTAACTAAGGAAATTGTTAAACAATAGTGCTATGTCTAACAGACTGGCCAATCAAATCAATGCTTAAACATTCTTAAAAATTGACTATTTGTAAGGTATCTTAAATAGGGTCCACATCTCGATATAAGTGATAAGTGAATTATTCTTGACTGGAACATTAAACTCAATTCAATCAATAAGTAAATCAATCAATCAAACAGGGTCAGTTACAGTCTTCATAATATGACCAGTATGAGTGCTTAAACATGGGGAAAAAATCACTATTTGTAAGATATCTCAAGTCGTCTCTATTACAGTTTTGTCATGTGATCAACATGATAAGTTTTTGATATCTTGGTACAAGAACACTTGGCATGGCTAGTAACCATGCTTTAACTAAATTTGACATTTGTTCTCCACATCAAATTGCAAAAAATGATGTGTTGGGCACAAAATCAAAGACACAACTTTATGGAACCTATGAGTATATTTGTCAACATTTGTTCCTTACACTGACAAGTGATCATGGTGCTTTACAAAAGTACCCGAAACCTTTTGACTAACCTTGTTAAATTTAACATGAAAAGTGAAAGACCTTGTTTTGTTTTAATCATTATTACTAGCCAAGGACATTGTTAGTCACTTACATACATGACCAGGTGTTTTAAAGGTTTTCATTAGGGTCACACACACCTGTATCATTGTCCTGTTGGTCACTAACATTTAAAATGAGGTCCGACACTGGTTATTAACACTAAAATTTGAAACACTGACTAAATATGTATATATATATACAAGTTCAATTGATGAAAACAACTTAATTGACCTTAAAATATATTATAAAAATATAACCAAGAATTAAACCTTAAAGGCAAACTTAAACAACAACACCCTTGCATGTTAGTTTAGATTTGATTATAAATTATAAATAAGCTTATAAGTATATTCCCCGGGAGGTATGTGACCGTTTGAACTTACACAAAAATTAATTAACAAAACATAATCTAGATGGCGTTTGATGTATGTATAAGTTCATTAAGTCTGGATCTGACTTTTATGGAAAAAAAACAACTAATCTACCACATCTGTGAATTAAAAACTAAAGATTTGTCTGGCTTTTTAGCTAAATGTTTTTAGCTCATTTCAATGTACAGATTTAAGTGCATTGTCACAAGTGGCAGTCAATGATTTTGATGTTTATAAGTTCATCAAGTTGATTCGACTACTATGAAAATCAACACAATGCTGATAATCTTGATGAATTTTTGTATTACATATTGAAGGATTGTGCAGACTTTAAGTTTTTACACATGCAGATCCAGCACATGTTAATAGATAGTGTGTTACATGTGCAATGGCTAGGCTAGACAACATTTCCTCATTAAAATTGATCCATTGCCTGTACAAAATAAATTTTATATAAAATTGTTAAATAAATGAATGGATCTCAACATTCATGGTGTATAATTTATAGTCAGATCTGTCTATAAAGGCCACACAAGGGAATCAGTAAAAGTGGCCTTTATGAGCAGGTGGCCTTTATATACAGGTTCAAATAATATGAATAAAGAACAATTAGGATATACTTGTACTAGCCTTTATAAGCAGGTGGCCCTTATTTAGAGGTGGCCTTTAAGGCAGGGGGGCTATATACTGTTTATTTAGTAATTTCATGAGCCATATTATGGAACTCTTGAATATACCTGAAGAAACCTACCACTTTGTACACCTTATGGATGTTGTTTTTCTTTATTCTTTATGTATATGCATGTAATACATTGTATAACATTTTAAATAAACAAGCTAACTGTTTGATGATATGTTGATCACGTGTATTTGTTAACGTGATCAACTATCTAACTTTATTCCTATCTATGTATGTAATATGTACTCTGCTTGATCTTTTTTTATTTTAGTCTACCTGGTAAGATTTATGGATAATTAATCCATTGATATAGTTTGTATTTGTGGCCATTAAGGATTTTGATGATAATCAGTTTTGGCAGGGAACAAAACTATTATATTAATAATGTAATAAATCACACGAGTTGTCGTTAGATCTGTGGTAATTATACATCAGATTCCTGATGATAATATCGCTTTTACAAAAGGCTTGTTACTATAAATAACTCACAGGACGCAGAATAATTGTTCCTGTTATTTACTGTATTACTTGGCTTTTTATGGTTCCAAGCTAGACTATAAAATATAAATTATACATTGTTTTTAGCTTTGTTAATTTATTTTGTGTAAACAACCTTGTTTCAGAATAACACCCCCACAGCTAACATGAACACACACACATGAACACACATTCGTATAAGCAATGTAGACATTTATACTATAGAACACATACAATGGTACAGTTTCCTTGACCCTGACAATGCTGGCATCAACACAGCTTTGATCAATATCAATAATTGGTACATTGGCACTTCCTTCTCTGTGTTTTTGTTAAAAACACATATTCTTCTTCAACAAAATTTTGATAAATGACACATTATATTTCTGTGGATTCTAGAAATCCCTAAAGGCTTAAGATTTTGACAAATGTGACTTGTTAGTTGCCAGATATTGGACAACAAGTATACTTAAGTGTAGGCAAATAACATTGACCTGTCTGCTTGACCTTCATTACGTATTATGGTCTACTAGAACATTTATATACTCATATATTTATACACTATTTTAAAGAAGAATACAGCTTTACTTTTATATACAGTAAAACATGTTAATTACAAAGCCCTGGGGATTCTATGTTTAACTTTTTTATATTGTTATATATATAGACTTATATAGAGGAGCAGTCAGACCAAATATTTGACATCGTACTATCCATGTAAGCCTTTTCGTTATATTTGTGTTTTACTGTATTAACTGTGAATCCTAACACTACTCATATAGGGTGGATCCTTCAATATAAATATCCCTAATAAAAGGTCAAGTGGACAGGTGAGTGTTGTTTGCCTATACAATGTATTTGAATTCTGACATTTTCTTCCTTATTTAAGTGATTTATTTATACCTATCTTGTTTCTATTTCAGTCCTTCCAAGGTAGTCAAGGAAGAGCTTACCTGTTCAATTCAGTGTAAGTATTTATAACTCATATAGCTCACCTGGCTCCAAGGCCTCTTTGTATCAGTCAATAGAGTTCAGTATATTGGTGATTATTTGAATTGGGAACCACAAATATAGTGGGCGTAGACAAATGGTTCCCCAATCCCAAGTTAAGCTTTAAGGTCAAGAATTATGCCTTTCTGTTAAATATTATGCCACTCTTAATTTTACAGCACTAGATGGTCGTTTTGGAATACAATTTCTCATCAGCAGTGCTTGATCCAAAATTACAAAACCAAAACTTTTTTCGGATATGTTGAAAAGAAACCCAAAGGACCAAAATATATTTTACCAAAATCTGCCAAGAAAATACTTTGCATGAGAAAATATACCTTAGTTTTTTAATAATCTTACATAGAACAAAAAGATGCCAAAAACAAAATACTGAAATATTTCAACAAAAACTTTCCTAATTTATAAAAAAAAACTACTCTAGCACAGAGTATTTCAGTGTATATTATGCTAATTACTAATAAAAATCCAAATTTATGTAACACAGAAGATTCCAATAGATAGCTTTCTTTGCTAACTAATTAAAAAATCAACATTAATAATAATAACGCAATACAGAGGAATGACAATGTTTTATTATAGACATATATTTGATGGTTGTATATATATATATAGTATGGTTGTACTGTATATATTACTAACCTTGCCAGGTTCATGTAGTTGAGAAAAACATTGCTTAGTGAGAAAATATGTGTATCAGTGTACTTGTGTTTTATTTATATAGATAACAAACTACTTAGTGTGTGATACTACTACAGTGTACTCAGCCAAAACACAATGGATGTACTATTATAATGTTTCTGTGTTAAATACCAACTAATTGTAAAGAATAAATTTGTTTGTTTGTTTACATGAAATATTGACATTGGTTTGGCGAGGAGGTTGTTAGATTTTCACAGTGTTTCGTCAGCTATCAAGGTGAAACATTCACGATTGTTGTAATATTTCTGTGTTAAATACCAACTAATTGTAAAGAATAAATTTGTTTGTTTGTTTACATGAAATATTGACATTGGTTTGGCGAGGAGGTTGTTAGATTTTCACAGTGTTTCGTCAGCTATGAAGGTGAAACATTCACGATTGTTGTAATGTTTCTGTGTTAAATACCAACTGATTGTAAAGAATAAATTTGCTTGTTTACATGAAATATTGACATTGGTTTGGCGAGGAGGTTGTTAGATTTTCAGTGTTTCATCAGCTATCAACACGAAACATTCACGATTGTTGTAATGTTTCTGTGTTAAATATCAACTAATTGTAAAGAATAAATTTGTTTGTTTGTTTACATGAAATGTTGACATTGGTTTGGCAAGGAGGTTGTTAGATTTTCACAGTGTTTCATCAGCTATCAACACGAAACATTCACGATTGTTGTAATGTTTCTGTGTTAAATACCAACTAATTGTAAAGAATAAATTTGTTTGTTTGTTTACATGAAATATTGACATTGGTTTGGCGAGGAGGTTGTTAGATTTTCACAGTGTTTCGTCAGCTATCAACACAAAACATTCACGATTGTTGTAATGTTTCTGTGTTAAATACCAACTAATTGTAAAGAACAAATTTGTTTGTTTGTTTACATGAAATATTGACATTGGTTTGGCAAGGAGGTTGTTAGATTTTCACAGCATCTTCGTCAGCTATCAACACGAAACATTCACGATTGTTGTAATGTTTCTGTGTTAAATACCAACTGATTGTAAAGAATAAATTTGCTTGTTTACATGAAATAGTGACATTGGTTTGGCAAGGAGGTTGTTAGATTTTCACAGTGTTTCATCAGCTATCAAGGTGAAACATTCACGATTGTTGTAATGTTTCTGTGTTAAATACCAACTGATTGTAAAGAATAAATTTGCTTGTTTACATGAAATATTGACATTGGTTTGGCGAGGAGGTTGTTAGATTTTCACAGTGTTTCATCAGGTATCAACATGAAACATTCACGATTGTTGTAATGTTTCTGTGTTAAATATCAACTAATTGTAAAGAATAGATTTGCTTGTTTACATGAAATATTGACATTGGTTTGGCGAGAAGGTTAGATTTTCACAGTGTTTCATCAGCTATCAACACGAAACATTCACGATTGTTGTAATGTTTCTGTGTTAAATACCAACTGATTGTATAGAATAGATTTGCTTGTTTACATGAAATGTTGACATTGGTTTGGCAAAGAGGTTGTTAGATTTTCACAGTGTTTTGTCAGCTATCAAGGTGAAACATTCACGATTGTTGTAATGTTTCTGTGTTAAATATCAACTAATTGTAAAAAATAAATTTGTTTGTTTACATGAAATATTGACATTGGTTTGGCGAGGAGGTTGTTAGATTTTCACAGTGTTTCGTCAGCTATCAAGGTGAAACATTCAAGATTGTTGTAATGTTTCTGTGTTAAATACCAACTGATTGTATAGAATAGATTTGCTTGTTTACATGAAATATTGACATTGGTTTGGCGAGGAGGTTGTAAAATTTTCACAGTGTTTCATCAACTATCAACACGAAACATTCACGATTGTTGTAATGTTTCTGTGTTAAATACCAACTAATTGTAAAGAATAAATTTGTTTGTTTGTTTACATGAAATATTGTCATTGGTTTGGCAAGGAGGTTGTTAGATTTTCACAGTGTTTCATCAGCTATCAACACGAAACATTCACGATTGTTGTAATGTTTCTGTGTTAAATACCAACTAATTGTAAAAAATAAATTTGTTTGTTTGTTTACATGAAATGTTGACATTGGTTTGGCAAGGAGGTTGTTAGATTTTCACAGTGTTTCATCAGCTATCAACACGAAACATTCACGATTGTTGTAATGTTTCTGTGTTAAATACCAACTGATTGTAAAGAATAAATTTGCTTGTTTACATGAAATAGTGACATTGGTTTGGCAAGGAGGTTGTTAGATTTTCACAGTGTTTCATCAGCTATCAAGGTGAAACATTCACGATTGTTGTAATGTTTCTGTGTTAAATACCAACTGATTGTAAAGAATAAATTTGCTTGTTCACATGAAATATTGACATTGGTTTGGCGAGGAGGTTGTTAGATTTTCACAGTGTTTCATCAGGTATCAACATGAAACATTCACGATTGTTGTAATGTTTCTGTGTTAAATACCAACTGATTGTAAAGAATAAATTTGCTTGCTTACATGAAATAGTGACATTGGTTTGGCAAGGAGGTTGTTAGATTTTCACAGTGTTTCATCAGGTATCAACACAAAACATTCACGATTGTTGTAATGTTTCTGTGTTAAATACCAACTAATTGTAAAAAATAAATTTGTTTGTTTGTTTACATAAAATATTGACATTGGTTTGGCGAGGAGGTTGTTAGATTTTCACAGTGTTTCATCAGGTATCAACATGAAACATTCATGATTGTTGTAATGTTTCTGTGTTAAATATCAACTAATTGTAAAGAATAGATTTGCTTGTTTACATGAAATATTGACATTGGTTTGGCAAGGAGGTTGTTAGATTTTCACAGTGTTTCATCAACTATCAACACGAAACATTCACGATTGTTGTAATGTTTCTGTGTTAAATACCAACTAATTGTAAAAAATAAATTTGTTTGTTTGTTTACATAAAATATTGACATTGGTTTGGCGAGGAGGTTGTTAGATTTTCACAGTGTTTCGTCAGCTATCAAGGTGAAACATTCACGATTGTTGTAATGTTTCTGTGTTAAATACCAACTGATTGTAAAGAATAAATTTGTTTGTTTGTTTACATGAAATGTTGACATTGGTTTTGCGAGGAGGTTGTTAGATTTTCACAGTGTTTCATCAACTATCAACACGAAACATTCACGATTGTTGTAATGTTTCTGTGTTAAATATCAACTAATTGTAAAGAATAAATTTGTTTGTTTGTTTACATGAAATATTGACATTGGTTTGGCAAGGAGGTTGTTCGATTTTCACAGTGTTTCATCAGGTATCAACACGAAACATTCACAATTGTTGTAATGTTTCTGTGTTAAATACCAACTAATTGTAAAAAATAAATTTGTTTGTTTGTTTACATAAAATATTGACATTGGTTTAGCAAGGAGGTTATTAGATTTTCACAGTGTTTCATCAGGTATCAACACAAAACATTCAGGATTGTTGTAATGTTTCTGTGTTAAATACCAACTGATTGTAAAGAATAAATTTGTTTGTTTGTTTACATGAAATGTTGACATTGGTTTTGCGAGGAGGTTGTTAGATTTTCACAGTGTTTCATCAGCTATCAACACGAAAAACATTCACGATTGTTGTAATGTTTCTGTGTTAAATATCAACTGATTGTAAAGAATAAATTTGTTTGTTTACATGAAATATTGACATTGGTTTGGCAAGGAGGTTGTTAGATTATCACAGTGTTTTGTCAGCTATCAAGGTGAAGCAGTCACTATTGGTGTATTATTGTAATGGTTCTGTGGTAAATACCAACCAATTGTAGAGAATAAATTTGTTTGCTTGCTTGCATGAAATATTGATATCGGTTAGGCGAGAAAGTGTTTAAACGTTTAATGTGTTTCCTTGGCTATCACTGGTTTGGCAAGGTGTTTAGACTTTACAATGTTTCCTCAGTGATCGCTGTGAAGCATTCATCAAAGCTGTTATGTATACTGATAAATATGAATACTTAATGATTCCTGACTGTTTGTCTTTCTGAAAGATTTTGAATTATTAATATTTGGTTAACAGTTATACAGACAAAGTCTGGTCATGCTTTATAGACTTGGATGTTAACATCAGGAAAAACAAACTGATCAGTGATGTTTAGAATAAACACAAATCATGAAATTGAATTCATTCTCTGCAAGACTGTCTTGAATAACAACAGAGCCTTGGAACCAGGATGTAGCAGAGCCCACACTTATTAGATTACAGCATGTACTTCTTACTGCTTAGGCTCAAATCACTTTTGGACAGATCCTAGGTTGAGAAAGTTTGTCAGTTTGCTTGCTGAAGTTTGTTAGTTTTCTGAGAATATTCCTGTATCTTCCACCATCTCAGAACTGACCTTGCTGCTGCTGATGCAAGTGAAATAACCTTAACAAGGGCATAAACACCATTATTGTTGATTATTGTTGATGATTGATGGACTTTATTGGAGGCTTGTTAGGTTCAACTCATTATTCAATATTACCCCCTGAAAATTACAGACCTTTATCAGATCACTTTGTCAAGTGTGTGGTTTTCTCTGTGTTCTCTAAGTTCCTATACCATTCCTTAAACACCTTGATAGAAGCTAAAAGGATCTCAATTAAGACATTAAACACCATTATCATGATTATTTCACTGAAATTTTTAATGTTACATGTCATTTTCTGTTCATCTAAATTACACTCATATTTACAATATGACTGTATCTCCCTTTGATGAAACATGTAGAATCAATTGTATTGCAATTACCGTTGAAAGACAATTGGAGTCATGACCCTTGGTGTGTATGAATTTTCCTGCAAGACGATGTCATGTCCCCCATAGGATGATGTTATGTGATTGTCTGTGATTATGAGGTCACCTAAAGTCACATGGACATGTGAGATACCCTGATCTCACATGGCAAAAAAACCTCATCTCGCATGAACAGGTATGGAAAAAATAGTGTCAAGAGTTAAAACAAATATGGTTACAAAATATTTATTGAAAGAAAAAATTGCAAATATAAGAAATAACATTCAGCTCATGGTTTTTCGAGAGGTAATGCAAGATAGTGTGGCAAGGTCCAAATTCAAAATAAAGGGCGAAATCGAATTTGGCAGGCGCTACACTATCTTGCATTTACCCTTGAAAGATCATGAGCAGAATGTCCTTTCTTACTGAAAAATGAGAATTATATTCACATTATATACTGTAAATATATGTATAGACATCGGCATCTGTAGCTAGATTCTGTTTAGGTTCAACCAGTTCTATCTTTCTGTAAATACATGTATGGACATCGGCATCTGTAGCTAGATTCTGTTTAGGTTCAACCAGTTCTATCTTTCTGTAAATATATGTATAGACATCGGCATCTGTAGCTAGATTCTGTTTAGGTTCAACCAGTTCTATCTTTCTGTAAATACATGTATAGACATCGGCATCTGTAGCTAGATTCTGTTTAGGTTCAACCAGTTCTATCTTTCTGTAAATATATGTATAGACATCGGCATCTGTAGCTAGATTCTGTTTAGGTTCAACCAGTTCTATCTTTCTGTAAATACATGTATAGACATCGGCATCTGTAGCTAGATTCTGTTTAGGTTCAACCAGTTCTATCTTTCTGTAAATACATGTATAGACATCGGCATCTGTAGCTAGATTCTGTTTAGGTTCAACCAGTTCTATCTTTCTGTAAATATATGTATAGACACCGGCATCTGTAGCTAGATTCTGTTAAGGTTCAACCAGTTCTATCTTTCTGTAAATACATGTATGGACATCGGCATCTGTAGCTAGATTCTGTTTAGGTTCAACCAGTTCTATCTTTGGTGTCTACTATATGCTGATTTCTGTTCACTTAATTGAAGTTTCTTTTCTGAAGATATGCCTAAAGGTTAACTCGCTGGCATTTGAGTAATAATGTATTACATCAGCATTAAAAATAACCCGTCTTCAGCTTCAATTCGTTGTAAGGTTCAACCAGTTCCATCATATTTTTCGTTTACTAATTGGTTCTAATTTAAATGAAATGTCACGTCACTCATAATTGTGTATTCATGCAACACAGCAGCATTATAGACATTAAAAAATCAAAAGAAAAAAAATCATCTGCAACTTTTCGACCAATTCCGTCATTATCAATTTGCTTTTGTGTTAAAGGGTTGAATCATTGGACTATGAGTACCTGTGCATTACATCAGCAATATAAAAAGTATCATTGTATATATCTGCAAGTCTGATGCTTTAACTGCAGTGTTCCATTTGCGATTGAAAGATTTTTAAATTTGTCACTCACTGAAATTTATATATATATTAATGCATTATTACATCAGCACTATAAATAGAACATATTCTTCTTATTTTTATTTGGTTACATTTGAGATGATTCATTGAGTGAAAATAATTGGATGACTAAGCCAAGAAAAAACTAATTCCAAATCCTAATATGCACAAAGATTAAATAAAAAGTTGCTTGAACCCTCTGATGTCAATGTCTTCTGTATCGATTTCCATTTACTAGGCAGAATATTAACATTGTTGAATTGATTTTGACTCGTCGAGCTCTTTGGAAAGACAAAAGAATGGTCATTATTGTAAGAGAATGTACTTAGCGAAGAAAGTGTCCATCCACATTAGTTTGGAAGATTATGCGTATGCTCTTAAATGTTAAGTTATAGTACTTAAGTCATTTATTTATGGGTCATGTTTATCAATATATAATTAGTACAGTAAAACCTCGTTATAATGCCCCTCGATAACTTTGCCAACTCGCTTATCGCCACACTATTTTGAAGTCCCAAAATCCATTTTGTTTATGTTTTTCTTTATGGGCCTCCCTCGATTTATTGCCAAACCCCTTTATAATGCCAAAATTTGATTGAACAAATGGTGGCGATGAATCGAGGTTTTACTGTATTTGTATGCCAGGATTGTGATATGTTGGAGATGGTATGCTGTCAGAACACCTCAAAGTCTAGCACTTAATGGTGCCCAAAGAAAAATATTCTTATATGTGGTTAATGATAGACCAAACTCTTATAGCAAACCAATTATGTGCAGTGTCTTAAATTTTACTGAAAAAAGTTCTGCACTGTACATACCAGTATCCCGTAATTTCAACAGTTTCTAAGAGTTTACAAAACTTGTCAGATTTGACTGAAAAAATAATACACCCTCCCCCCCCCCCCTCCACCACCACCACCAAAAAATACTTGATAATGATAGACCAAAACTCTTTTACATATAGAAAAAATTATATGCAGTGTCTAAAATTGAACTAAAAAACTCTTAAAATCTCAAATTTTAATGATTCTTCAGAATTTACAAAACCTTGCCAATCTGGCTGAAAAATACCGATAATATAATCAGGATTTGAGCATCCAGACTAAACCTGAATTCTGAGCTTTTTGTGCATGCAATATTACTGATCAATAGAAAATATCTTTTAATTTTCACTCATAGAGTTTTGTGACAGGCATTTAAAATTAAGAACATTATTTTTTGAATTTTTTTTTATTTAAATTATTGCTTAGTTATTACTGGTATGGGGTTTACCAGATTTTTAAGACATTTTTGAGGACTTGTCATTGTCTATAACAAGCTTTAGCTTAAGTCCCAATCTCTGATTATATTAAAACATTCTACAGTAGCAGATTTATTACCAGGTTGATGGTGTTCGTTTGTATAGGGAATATATTTTATTGGATTATTAGGTTTTTTTTATGTATTCATAAAACTGGCAGAGAAATAAAGTATATCTTTGACTAATATCAATTATACAGCCTTATTGATTCTTCTGTAAAAAGAGGTCATCCGCAGCCCACACGCAAATATAATTGAAATATAAATATTGCTTTGCAATTATAATATACCTGTTATACAAGCAATTTTCCGCTGTATCAGATTTATGGATCTGTCGTCTTATAGGTCCCCAATGATCACTTTTACGATTTCCAGAAATTGCTTCAAGATAACGTTAAAAGCAATTGCATTGTTTGAAATAATTCATTATATTTAATGGTAGCTTTCAAATACCATTTATTATTAACAAACTGAGACTTTTCAATTTATTTCTAATTATCCATGCTTGCAGTTTATGAATAATTCTCATTACAGGTAGTTAATTTAATTTACCTGTATTTATAGATAAATTGTCTTACTTCAGGTACTCAACCTGCTAATACATTTGAAACAAAATTAAAACATAATATACATGGTCTCATGTTTTAATCAAGTAAATGTTAGTTCAAAAACTTGAAAAAATTGAGAAAATTGAATTAAGGCAAGGTCGCCAAGTCGTCCGAAATCATGCTTACACAGTGTTTTCACTGCCTAGGTTCAAATTCCTATCTGGACAGATCCTAGTGTGAAGAAGTTTGTCATTTTGCTTGCCATAGGTCCCTCCACCATCCCAGAACTGACCACCTCAATATAAGTGACAGAATCTTAACTTTGGCATAAAACTCCATTACACAACTCCAGTCCTCCAGATGAGGTCTCAAAACTGATGACACTCACTGAACATTGCCATGGTTCTGACCCAAACCTATAGTCTTGTAGGCCTGAACCCAAGATCTCGCCTATAGTCTTGTTGGCCCAAACCTAAGAGCTCACCTATAGTCTTGTTGGCCCAAACCTAAGATCTCGCCTATAGTCTTGTTGGCCCAAACCTAAGATCTCGCCTTTAGTCTTGTAGGCCTGAACCTAAGATCTGGCCTATAGTTTTGTTGGCCCAAACCTAAGATCTGGCCTTTAGTCTTTTTGACCCAAACCTAAGATCTGGCCTATAGTTTTGTTGGCCCAATCCTAAGATCTGGCCTATAGTCTTTTTGGCCCAAACCTAATTATAAGATCTGGCCTATAGTCTTGTTGGCCCAAACCTAAGATCTGGCCTATAGTCTTGTTGGCCCAAATCTAAGATCTGACCAGGCCAACTCATCCTTATTTACATTGGCACATTTGCAGCAAAGGTATACATTTCTAAAATTTTATCTAAGCTGGTGATGTCTCAATATAAGTGAAATAATCTTTGCTTGTAAATATGTTTTACTTTTTTGTAAATATTTGTTTATATTTTCAGTGTAAATGTTGGATGTGGGCCTGCAGAAGAGAGAGTTTTACTAACTGGTCTACACGCTGTGGCTGATATCTTCTGTGAATGCTGCAAGACAACTCTCGGCTGGAAATATGTAAGATATATACCATGCTGACGACAGGGATATTGAAAATAGATTGATTGATTGATTGATTGATTTAATGATAATCACTTTATCATCATGACAACCAATGTCCGCAAAGTTGTAACGGAAAGTATTTCTATATAATGGATGTCATAGTTTTCATATTCTTTAGAAAGACCCTAGGGGTTTTCAGTTTCTCTTAAGTTGCTTCTAGAAAAATGTCATTCTGTTTTTGCAAGTCTGAAATTGGTTTGTACATGATGCAGCTTTGAGCTATGAGCTATTTTAAGTAAATTGAAATGTTACCCATTCACCTGAGTTTGTCCTGTTAATTTGGGGGGGGGGGGGGGTTGTTACCAGCATATTAAGTAATATCTCATAAGTGGATGTTTTCCTGTAAAAACTAGTACCGTAAAACTGTTCCAGGGATTTGTGACATGAACCTTTTTCAAAAAAGGCACAAGCGTTGGGGTATATTGTTCACTACATGGTGAGGCCCATTAATATTTCAGTAATGTTTACAGTACATTTTCTTTTATAGTATGATTTATGTCTGAGGTATAATACCTGATTCAATAAATCATATTATAAAGGATATGGTACTGTCTTAGGAAATTTAGTGTGTGGGTTGTGGCTTCTGTTGTTGAAGTCAACTGTTATTTGCATTAAAAGGTCTAAATGATTTCAATATTTTCCACCTCATTTGTCTTTATTCCTCTCAATCTATCATGAGTGCATTGGATTGAATTTGAATCTTAAAACTATTTGTAGCAGGATTCAAACAAGCTTTTACAAAAGACATCTCTATAAAGAGCTGAAAAGCACAAGTAGAGAGACAGCTAACAGAGTAAAATAGCTGAAGTGAAGTGTTCAGCAAAATGTCATGGACACTAGCTCCTATTTCTATTTTGTTAATTGTTACATTGTTACTGATGAATAGTCAAGGTCAGTTTACTTTATTTCTATTTTATCAGTTCATATTTATCTTGCCTGTACAGCATGTGTACAGATGAGACCAAATCATATCCTTGATGTAAATGTGGGCGTCATCACTCTATTGGAATTTTTGATGAACATATTTTAAAGTCTCTAATGGACTAGATGTTCTAGTTGAACTAACTTGGTTCTCCTAGCAGCTCATATTTATCTGACCTGTTGGAGTAAATCAATGAGATTCACCATTGTACCACATGGTCAGCAACCCTTAACCTATATGCAGAATGTTTTAGAAAACGTTTCCATGGCAAATTACCTTAATGAGATCATTTTAGGGGAAAACCTTAACTGATGTAATTCCAAATCCAATGGAATAAATGTTCCCCACAAACATTTAGGGTACTGTGTGGTACAGTGGTGAACCCCATTAGGAAATTTTTGAAGAGGATAGATTGTTTTTATATTTCTATATTTTGATTATAAATTTAAAATACTATTTTTTTTCTTGTTTTTGTAGGAACATGCCTTTGAGTCAAGTCAGAAATACAAAGAGGGGAAGTACATCATAGAACTAGCACATATGATCAAAGACAACGGGTGGGACTGACACACATCCTGAATCTGTATCATCAATATGTAGTCCTCACTATGTCTTATAGGTGTTTGATGAAAACATTTTTCTGACCATGATCAAAGCATAGTCATTCCACAGCAAAAACTGAGTTATTAATGTCAATCAGATCAGCAAATATGAATTTTTAACGTTACTGAGTTCAGCAAAACTGAATTTTGATCAATCTAGTGCATTTAGCAAATCAATTCAAGCTGGTAAAGTTTTTGTGACACACAAAAAGTAGCAGTTTTGATGAAGATTTGTTTCGTTATTGATATGTACAAAAGATATGTATAGACATGTTACTTATTTAATAGCTTAATATACCATTTGCCATATATTTTGTTGTTTAATATCATTCTGGACTATTACTGCTGTGTGTCGGTCAGTTTGGTCAGTCAGATGGTCAATTGGTGTAGAAATGACCATTCTAGGCAATGCTAGACATTACATAGGAACAGTTGTCATGGAGACTGAGTTAATGCTGCAAGAAAGAACTTAAAAATGGATTTGTGGTGGTGTACACAGAAACACTATCTTGAAGAAACGATCAAGTAACAATTCCAATTATGTCATGAACCATAATGTGCATTAACTTCATAATTCAAAGTTCATATAAGTATTATATGCTGCCATGGTGACGGCCGGTGTAAAACAACGCTTGATGGAATGCTGTAACATGTTTAATTTGCACCTTCTGAATTGATCATCACCAATCTATGAAGAAAAAAGAACGAATGAAGAATGAAATAACATGATTTTATATGATAAAGATCTACAATATCTTGTATGAAAGAATTGTATTTGAATTATAGAAATATTGGGTTGAAAATATGTCAGGAATCATACATCAGATAAGCTGTAATTTTCTTCATGCAGACATTCATGATTATAAAGCCATTGTATAATTTGTACAATGAAAATTGGATATATAATGTAACATTTGTCTAATTATGACATCTTGTTGTTGAGAGGTGATCTCATTTGCTTGTAAAATTAATCTCAGGAAAATCCCATCTTAATTCATCAAGTCATCCATGTCCGATGATCAGTTCTGTATTTTGATCAAGAGTTATCTGCCTTTGGTGGCAGTATCCTATTGTATTCTTAATAATTTATATTAGATACTAAACTGTCTTGCTTTTGGTAAACTGTGCTGTGATTAGTGTTGAGCGCTAACAATAAATTCTAGATAGAAGAAGTCTTTTTTTTCAATTAAACAATAAAATGCTGTCAAAGGGAGATAACTGCTGTTGCAGTAAATTTAGCTGTGATTGAAAAACGTATATCTACCATTTGAAGTTGTATCTATTTATAAGAGTTTTGTATAAATTCAAATTTGTGATTTTCTTCCCTTGTTTAGTGCTAATATTATTGCATTTAAAAGTTCAATTGCTTCATAAAGATGCTTGCATATTGAAGACATTGGTATTGCTATAGTTACAGTGGATATTCGTGAAAAAATGCAGCCATGTTTAAAGTGTTGTGGAATTTGTATGAATTAATTTATGGTTGAAAAATTACAAAGTGCAAAACAAAAAACATAGAAATAAAAGCTGTGGTGTTTACTTTCACTGATTGCCCTTCAATATGAACACTATCATGAATACAAATCTATGACTGCCTTTCTCTGAAATGAGCTTCATTCATATCTTTTCAAATAATAATCTTACTAGCTTGCATGTTTCTGTGATTAACTGAAAAACCCAACAAGTTTAGTTATGGAATATATAGAGCTTTTGTATTCATATTGGAAAGATAGCCATGTTGTCTGAGCATTATTTGGTGAGACATGAGTGAAGCCCATGTATAAATCTGCCTTGTTAATTCATATTTTCATTTCCTATTCCTGGAAAAATAAATTTTGTGAATGTGAATATAAAATGTTTTCATTTCGTCGTAACTTACACATGTGGATATACAACTCCTTTTGTTAAGTCGTAAGAAACTATTTTCATTTCTACATGTTTCTATAACATGGCAGCTTTTATTGTTAAAAATTGTTTAAAATTTTGTCATAGAATCGGTTAAAAAATAGATTTTTAATCGAATAAAAATTTGGAGTTGTCAGAAAAAATTGATTCATTAAGATCATTTTATCATCAGAATTT
Organism: Anadara kagoshimensis; assembly: GCA_021292105.1. Taxonomy (NCBI): domain Eukaryota; kingdom Metazoa; phylum Mollusca; class Bivalvia; order Arcoida; family Arcidae; genus Anadara; species Anadara kagoshimensis. Next base: position 4,667,169 of record CM037874.1, on the reverse strand, counting down.
CATTGCATCTGTAGTTGAATTTATTCATTTTCATTTGGAGCTTTGAAACAAAATACATGTAACCCGGTTTTAAATTTAAAGTGATGTACTTAATACTTAATTAATATCAATAACCATACTATAATGATGTATTTGGGTATATATATCTGCCACCTGTAATCGAATCCATGTGTTTTGTGCTTCTTGTTTCTACATATAGTTAAGACCTGTTATTTGCAAAAATTTGCTCTTGAAAATTATCACTGTATCTATGGTAACATGCATATTTTATTTTGTAAAACATTTCTAGTCATTGAAGTTACATATGCAGTTAATGCTAATGTTGAACAATATGAAGAAATATCAGTGCTAAGGGAGGTAATTCAAAAAGGAATTACCTTTGCTAAGGGGAGATAACTTACCATGATTTGGTCATCTTCAAATTAAGACCATTGTGTATAAATATTTTTAATTTGTTTTTAACATTTTTTGTCTCTAGAAGTATGTGATATAATGTGCTTATAGATTTTGATGTTTTAATTGAAAATCATAGCATTGTTTTAAGATAGAATACATCACTGTAAATTGCAATATATTGTCTTATAGTATAGTGTATCATGTATTGGTGGATCTTGCACAATGCAATATATTGTGATGTATGTGTTTGAAGTGTCAGTGATCATTTTTTAATTGGTGTTGTACATTTCAATATATTGCAATATATAGTGAATGATTTTGCAATGACGCCATTGCAGTGTATTGCAATATATTGCAATTTGATTTTATTTTATATTTTTGGTGGTTACTTCATTGCAATATATTGTAATATATTGCAATGTATTGTCTCCTGTAGTTTATAATTAAGTGATTACATTGTGATAATAACTATGTGTGATTTATTTATTTATTATTTTTATGTTATTTCAAACTAATTTTTTGTTGACCGATTTTAAAATCTGAGCGCCTTCATGCACGTAAGTAAAAATAAGTTATCTGCCCTTTAATAACCAAAAGATAGACCAGCAGTTGCAGAATGGCTGGCTACATGGATACCGGTTAGCAACCATGTCCATGGTGTAATCTATTCACTATTAAATTACTCAGAGAGAATTTTGGACAAGGGAAGTTGATTTTTGTAAGGTGCTGCTAACATTATCATAAACAATTTGAAACCCGGTTGTAAGATTGAGATTATAAATGTGTTTTTCTAGGGTCAGAGTTCAAGGATAAAACATAAATATACCGGTTTCTCTTTTGACAATGGGATCACCTGAAAAACCCTATTATCAATAATGTTTTATTGAGTTTTTGTATGGAATGCTACAGAAAGTGCTCATTTCTGTAAAAGTGTCATTTTATGGGAAAACATCAACTTTTGTAATTCTATATTTGTTTTGTACAAATGTTAAGGGGAAACAGTGATATACTAGCAAACTCTGTGGTATGTCTTAGGTTTAAGAATCAGTTCATGTTTATTTCTATGGCAGACAATCTGTTTGATTCGTTTACTGGTTGAAGGTGTGTTGATTTTAATGTTTGTTTTTTGTTTGTTATACAGTACTTTGTATATGGATATTTTTCTCTCAGAATCTGACTTTTCTCTCAGTAATTTCAATTTTATGGAATTTTTGACATACGTAAAATATATTTTGATAAGAAAATGAAAATGCAATAGCAACACTGTTTATACAATGCAAGAATAATAATTATAAGACACATGTAAATAGATATCTTTTACTTCTTTTTAGTGCTCTCTCTCCCTGAGTCTCTCTCTCTCTCAAGTCTCTTTCTCTCTCTCTCACTCTTAGTAGCTTTGTCTTTATATATTTTTAAATTTGTTGTTTACTAAATGTGTACATATATTGTTTTATTTATTTTTAAAAAATGCTTGAATACCAAAAAATGTCAGTAGATTTTAGTCACTATTTGGTGTTTAATGTGTCATCAGTAATACTTTTCCATTAGTCGTATTTATTCTGTATTCCTTTCCAGTGTTACATTGGTAACTTTTCCAGTGGGATTTTCCAGAATACTTTATGGTTAGTACCACATAATGTTTGTGCAGACTATTATGGAAATGCTTGCATAATTAAATGTTTTACCATTTAAATTACGTAATACTGTGAAAATGCAACAAACTTATTCCATATCCATGGGAAATAACAGTTCTGCACAGGCATTACGGTGTTTCATGGTATACATGTGAATCCCCTGTATTTGAAAAAAATCTGCTATACTGCAAAAATTTTGCAAAATGAAATATATAAAAATAAGCAAGACATTGTTTTTGTTACATACACAGTACATTCCAGATGGATAATCAGTGATTAAAAATTATCTTAACATATGTGATATATGAATTTCCATTTCATGACACACCTCCCTCACTCCCTCCCCCAAAAGTATTTTAATCAAGTGGCGACTTTACCATGTTTAATGATACAGAGTTTGACAGATTGAAAAACATTTGGAGTAATACAATATTGGAGCACCTGCATGTAGTCAGAACAGATAGTTGCCATATTAAAACTTTCCTACAGTACAAAGTTTGTACTACAAACCCATCTAAAACTTTACACTGAGCTAATGAAAAGGAGTTGAATCTTGGCTAAAGAATGACCAAGATAGGGATCCAGGCCAATGACCTACTGGTCTTGGATCCAGGGCAATGACTCACTGATCTTGGATCCATGGCAATGACCCACTGATCTTGGATCCAGGGCAATGACTCACTGATCTTGGATCTAGGGCATTGACCTACTGAGATAGATAGCAGCTGCCGAGATATAGCTAATGAAGGTCTGAGACAAGCTGCTGATTCCACACTCGTTAGCTTTCTGTTAAGTTTTCAACAGGTCTATACTGTACTTCCATGTTGTTGATGTCAGTAAATTTGTAATTGCAATCATGGTGTATCGGATAGTTCTCATTTTCCATGGAAATTAGATACTCAAACAAATAAGTCTTGGTATTATTCTTTTGTTCCAAATGTTTTTCAATGTGCTCATTATTTACTGGTTTAATGAAAATAATATTTATTTTACTTATCTGTAATCAGTAATTTTCTTGGTTGCCATGGTTACGTGTTGGAAGAACTTGGATTTATATTTGTTTTGTTTGTTCACACAATCTTATTGTGTCCCTTAGTGTTCAACTAGACATGTTGTCTTGTCTGTATTCAAAATAAAAATGAGCTGTTTATTTTTCTCTCAGTGACTTCTTAAAATTCCAGTGGACTAGCACCAGTAATTCTTAATTTCTTCATATTATAGCCAATTTGAATATACAAATCCCTGATCTGATTGAGCAAGGGAAATTTAGTGCTGTCTTTAGAAGAGGAGCTGATTTCTTCAGATTTTCCTCTTCAAACCAGTGTAAATTTTTATCCCTGGAACTTTAAGTAAAGTTTATGAGAGTTGAGTATACAGTTCATAATTGTTTTGTTGATATTTTTAAGGAGTGGTAGTTATTTGTTTTTAACTAATGATTGTAGTCTATTCCTGTTTCACTTGATTTTCATTCAAGTAGAGAAAATGAGTGCTAGATTATTGTGCCAATCATGCAGGGCCCCACAAATCGCCAAAATCGGCTAAAAATCACCGAATTGGCAAATAAAACGCCGAATTGAAATTCGGTCACCTATAAACCTTCTAAATTTTGTCTTGTTAATTAAGATTAGTTCACGATCGAGAAATCACACAAGACTTTAAGATGAAGCCACGTGTCCCACAGGTGTACAATCGGTGTGATAATTAATTAATCATTGCCTGTGAATAATCAGCACCAGAGTTAATCCTCTAATCACTTAATTATTACCGAGACCACGTGTGTTCAACAAACTGTGTAAACAAAATACCTTACGAGGCCTCAGTTTTATTTATGCCTTGTTTCATGTTTTAAGGAGATGATTCAAACAGCGAGGTGAAACAAAAGAGCTGAAAAGAATACCAAATTAGGCATTTGAATATTAGTTGGCTGTTATTCGAATCCTATTTGAATATTTGGCACAAAAAAGAAAATCTCCATCTGTTCTGGAACAGAGCTACTGTAGGCAAACGATGTGTATTGCACAAGGCAGATGAACAAAATTACCTTATTATATATTCCTTATTCATAGGAATGCTGTATGACGATAATAAAACCATGATCTCTTTAATATTCTTCTAAATAAACCAAAATTTTAATGATTAAGACCTTGTAAGCAGTAAAACATGTGACAGCCATTTTTTTTTTACTTTAACCCGACAAATAGTCGTTATCCACTCTGCTTTGAATAAACATGTATTAAAGGGACATAATCATGATAGTGACAGAAAGTAAACAAAGCACATGGCTGTAGTCTTTCCCGACTTTGTGGTGACTGTTGGGATGATAAAGTTTTTCATGAATAAAATGAAGAAAGAAAGGGAGCATCTGAAAGTAGATTTTGCTGTGTTAAACATTCCAGACGAAATGTAAGCTCCACCAAAAAGCTCTATAAACCAATGAAGAAGATGGGGGGGGGGGGGTTATGAATGAGTTTTTTTTTTTTTTTTTTTTTTTTTTGCGGTGATTTTTACCGCCGAATGACCTTATCGGCGTTTGTGGGGCCCTGCAATCATGCCAGGTGTATAAATTATTAGTAATTATGTGATTATTATTATTATTTTGTTAATTACCGTAGTAACATTGATTTATATCTGTATTTGATGTTTCCCCACATATACTCCATGTTGTTGTTTGTATTTATTGTATCACTATTTTTATTTTGCTTAGGGAGTAAGGGAGATAACTGTCAATTTAAAACTGGATCACTTATTACAGGAAATGAATTGTCTCTCTTTCATCAGTTTGTGATCACCGTTTTAGTATTTTTTCAAACCCAGTGAAAAACTAAGTGCGACTGTTGTATCAAGGTGATTTTATCTCATGGAATTCACAAGTTTGTTTGACCCAACTTTTTCCCCAGCATATTTGGAACTAACATATAAGACATTGATTTGTCAGCTTTATTTATTGTTTTCTTTTCGAAATCTTAACCAAGCTATCGAGGTTCATTTCCATAGAAACTTTATGATAATTTCAAATTTTAATTTTGATTTATGTTATTTTCCATTCAAATCAACCGTTTTAAATCTATTCACTTCACCATCAAGAACTGACTAGGTATATTTGATTATCTTTTTCTGTTTGTATTGTATAGATCTATTAGATGTTGTTTCTATCAGAAGTGTCCGAAAAAGATACCATGTGTCACTCACTCAGTGTTGACTTATATGATTCTGATTTCGTTTCACATCAGAACTTCCTACACGGAGAGATGTTCTTGGCATGATGTTGATTCCTTTGTCACTTACGTAAATAATGTTTTAAAAATCTACACAATCTTAGCAAAGAAGACTGATCTTTTTCTAAGTTTTTATTTTTCAGTTTAACTTTCACTTCAGTCTGTTTAATAATAATAAATTACAAACTCTATTCTCAGAAATTTTCTTTTATCTTTTTTAAATGTTTTAATTTAAAAAAAAAAAACAAAGTTTGACAGACAATGACAAATGGTCCATATCACCATTTATGTAGTATTTGTGTGAATGCAAATTTGATATATTTTGAATAATTTACATGTTTTAATCACATTTCATATATGCTGTATATGCTGTTTGTTCACCACAAGCTTGAAAACTGTAGATCTGTAGTCATTGTTCATTTCACAAAATTATTGACATCATTTTGAGTATAACAGATTTTAATTTTGTAAGTATTGCATATCGGCTAACATTTTGGTTTAACATTCATTTGATGATGAAAATGTGCTCATAATTTAATTCAAAATGTCATTTCATCCCATCATTACATCCACAACACATTGAGACAGAGAATGGAGTAACCATTAAGCAATTCATTTTGCAGGCAATTTGAATAATACATAATTTCTAATATAAAGGTTACCTCCCCTTTCCAGTTAGTACAAAATGTTACCTCCCCTTTCCAGTTGGTACAAAAGAGACATTTTATTTTCTCAGTTGTTGACTAGTTATGGTCAAGTGTAAATGTTAAATTTTGTAAAAAGTTAGTAAACTATTTGAATTCAGCCTAAACCAACTAGACTGATAGACATCATAGTTGGTGTAATTCAAAACTAGTTTTAATTCTTAAAATGACTATAAGTCTTTTAGGCATTAGAAAACTATTTTAGAGTTATCTTTATAGCCTGAAATTGGGTAATTTTGAAAGTTTTGAGTTGCAATTTATCTTTAAAATGTCTGGAAATATTACTCTTACTCCTTAAAAGTGCTCTTTAATGTAAATTAATATACATTAAGTTTCAAACTTGATTAAATCCTGTGTCTAAGAACAGGTGCCCTTTTTGGAGGTGCTCTTTATGACCTGGTAAAAGATTGTAAAAGATTTCAATTTATGAAAAATTTAAAGTCTGAATACAATGGTTTTAGTAGTTTTATTGACAATATCCACTGGAGTAATTATTTTCAATAGAATTCCAGTAAAATTTTAGCTTAATACTCACCACTTTAATTTCTAAATGATATTTCTGATACTAATATTATTTATTTTCCCTGTATTTTCTGAATCTGATTATTTTGTCACCAACAATCATTTCTATGTCATTTTATAACATGCTTTGTCTCATTGATATATTTGTGTTGTTAGTATTTATAAGTCTTTCATATAAATTTTGACCATTACAACTTCATGTCATCCTGTCATTGTAAGTTTCACCGTATGTTGTCATCCTACATCCAGCCATTGTACGGAGTTTTGCCATATGTTGTCATCCTACATCCAGCCATTGTACGGAGTTTCACCATACGTCATTGTCATTTAGCCATTGTACGGAGTTTCACCGTATGTTGTCATCCTACATCAAGCCATTGTACGGAGTTTCACTGTACGTCATTGTCATCCAGCCATTGTACGGAGTTTCACCGTACGTCATTGTCATCCTACATCCAGCCATTGTATGGAGTTTTACCGTACGTCATTGTCATCTAGCTATTGTACGGAGTTTTACCGTACATCATTGTCATCCAGCTATTGTACAGAGTTTCACCGTATGTCATTGTCATCCTACATCCAGCCATTGTATGGAGTTTTACCGTACGTCATTGTCATTTAGCTATTGTACGGAGTTTTACCGTACATCATTGTCATCCAGCTATTGTACAGAGTTTCACCGTATGCCATTGTCATCCTACATCCAGCCATTGTACGGAGTTTCACCGTACGTTATTGTCATTCAGCCATTGTAAGAGTGTACATTACTTTATTTAGGTGTTAAGTATCTGATATATGGATGTTAAAAGCCTTATGTTTGTACAACATTTAATTTATAAACAATGTCATCACTGTGCTTGATGGCTTTGCAATAAATATCAGTATCAATAACAACGTCTTTGTTTTGTATATCAATTTGTTATACTGTATAAGTAGAGTTGAGTTGAGTTGAGTTGAGTAATGGTGTTTAATGTCCTAGTCAAGAATATTTCAATTATATTGAGATAATGCCAGCTATAGGCGAAGGTGCAGAAATTTTGCCTGTGTGTTGCACTGATGGCATTATACAGCAGCGTTCTTTCTCATGCCAAGCCCACCGCGACATGGGACCTCGTTTATTTTAAGTTCCCAAAAAAGTTCTGAAAGAACCTTACTTTCTTTTATTAATGCCGAGTGCTTGGCGAAAGAACAATCACTACACACTTTCAAATCTTGGCTCATACACGGTTGGGGCTCGAACCCATGACCTCTCACTTGTGGAGTGAGCACTCTACCAACTGAGATACTGCAGTGGAAATGGCCTTGAGTAAACAAAATTCATCATTTTCACTGTGACCCTTGTACCATGTATATATTTTCTTGGTGAAAATTCCTTATTTTTCTTGGTAAGCTTTATCTTTAGTCTGAAATGTGAAAGAAGACCAGAACCATGAAAGTTTCCTACTTCTTATATGGTTCCTTATACATTATCTAAGGAAGTCTTCATATATATCACCACTATGGTAGCTCAGTTGTTAGAGTGCTTGCTCCATATGTGGAAGGTTTGAAACCTGGTTGACCAAAGGTGGTGACTGTTCTTTTGCCAAGCACATGGCATTTTGAATTGAAAGTCACAAGAGTTCTTCGAAAGAGACCTTAAAAACAATGCCTTGTGTCAAGGAAAAAGTAGTCCGCCTTTAATTAGTGATTTCTCAAAATAAACAAGTAGCCTTGACTGGGATATAAAACCCCATTCATTCAATGAATTCATCAATCTATACATACTTATCCTGTATTTTGTTTCTAAAGAGTGGAGTATTGTATTGCACTCCAGTCTAGAGAATTTCAATTATGTTGAGACTGTTAATTCAGGAAAGGTGAATGTATGAGAAATTCTCCTACCTTTGACAAGCAAACTGACCAGACTTTCTCAAACTTGAGGATCTATTTGTGTGGTATTCAAACCTGGTTGATCATAGTTGTTACAGCCTGCAACAGGTGCTTTAGACCACTTAAAAACCTATATATAATGACTGCTTTGAATTGACACCACCTGGAAAAAGAAAGTCTGATAGACATTATACCACTGTAATTGATTGTGTTTTATATGTAGGTGAGACTATAATAACATCTATATGTATATGTATACTACCTGGAGGAGGACCATTCAAGTATAGCTTCAAGAGCTGGGACACACCTAGGGACAAATGAAGGACACTTGTTGGTGTCTTGTGTCCCAGCCAGGGGGATGAAGAGGATAAGTAAGTAAGTATTATGATGATGGTTTTAAAAAAATCCTTGCCTTTAATTTACTACCTGGTCACTTATTTGGTAGAGTAAACAACATGCAGGGGTTCCATTTCTGACCAGCTTTTTAAGTGTTATTTGGCCAATAGAAATGAAAAGTTTGGAATGACAATTAAATAACCCTTCATGTTCATTGCTACATGTGCTTGGAACAAGTATACATTTCTGCAACTTCATACACCCAAATTTGTCACATTTGGAGTCCTGGATATAGGATGAAAATTTCATGAATGGGAGATATACCCTACTTGTCTTCAAGAAAATCTGCATATTATGCATGGAGAGGTATAAGGGGGATAACTCCATCTTAACTACTAATATTAAAGAACATGATAAAAACTTGGACCTAATAATCCTTGGGATTAGTAAGAAAATCCCCTCACTGTGAATACTATTATTTCAGGTATTCAATAGCTTAAATAATTACTGATGTGACATTAAATTCAACTTACCAACTTCATGTTTATTTTACATTATGAAATTGTCGGAAGAAAGATATTGGCCAAATAATCTTAACTTTGATTTCCAAGGTTTAGCGATGTCATCTTAATGTTGTAAAATGTAATAACATCATCTTTTTGTACTGTGAAGTGTGTGTATTACTGACAATGTCACTATCTAAAATTGAGGAACAGATTCCCTACTACAATAAGGTCATTTTCAAGATTATACAAATTCATTCATTCATGTTCACCTGATATTGAATGTATTAAAAACCTGTTGAATTCTGTAAATGTTTATTTAACTGGCACAAGGCTTGTTGAATAAATTTTTTAAACATCTTGTTTTATATATTCAAAATTATATGGACACTGATGTAAAGATACTCTATATAATACCAATCATGTCAGTTTTGGTCTCAATGACAGTTATTGTGAATTCATTAGTCATTTAATTTTATGTCATCATTTGTCATTTGATTTATGTAATTAGTGAGTAGAAAATCAGTGCTGGTACAAGGAAACACGGATCGTGATTCTTGGTGGACGTCACTGGACCTAATAGAAAAATCAGACAGGTGACCGCCAAGCTGTCATCAAGTTACAGATATATATAGTGAGAAAAAATCAATTATACATGTATTGAAGTAATAGATATGTACATGTAATAAAGAGAGTGTACATAGGTATGATGTATGTATTATATGAGAGTTCAATATTCTGGACTGACACACATATATAGTGATTGGTCATTTGTCATGATTGGTCGTTAAACATACAGGAACATGTACATTTAAGGCACATGGTCATACTATATACAGGTTATAATATATGAGGAAATGATTATCAACATCATTATAGATTTATCACCTCGGTTCGCTCTCACATAAAAAGCACATGATTATTGTAATATGGGAAAATCATCATCAAATCATTGCGAATTTATCATGGTCACCTTGGTCAAATCCATAAAAAAAAGGTTACCGTAGTTTGATATATGGTCTAAAAGTCTGTTTTTATTGTAAAATGTGAAAGGCTTTACACAACAAGAAATAAATCACTTCTTTGTTTAAATAATAGGTCACACTGGACTTGATTTCCAAAATGTCTATAGCTACTGTACATTAGGGGCACCTGTCCTGCATATTTTTTTTAATTAACCTGAGTCTTTGCTTATGATGATATATGAAAATCATGAGAGATCAACCTTTCCTTTTTAATTATTTTGTTGAATTTCTAATATCCTACTGCCACTGTCAGTGTTACTGTGTTTTAGTAAAATTCAGTTAAAAATGTAATGAATTTGGAAAAAGTAGATTATTTAATTAAGAAGTAAGTAAATGATACTGATCTGTAAGCTTTGTTTTAGTTTATTTTCTCTTGAAAAATATTATAAAATCCACTGTCACAAACACAATGACCCAGGCAGTAAGTGCTCATCAAACTGGGCTTCCGAGATTGTCATACATGGCAATATAAAATGAACAAATTGAATTTGATAAATTTTTCAGTCTCAACAGGGGTTCAAAATTCTTCAGGTCTGAGGTCCGGGGACCTAGTGATTTTACATTGGGACCCTTGATATTTTCTCTGAAGCTGTCTGATCGACCTGTCTTTTTTACCAGGATAATACCGGTTTTTTCTATGAGATGGACCTTTTAGTGTTTATATTGGACTTTTAAAATCTTTGTGGGACCTGCCAAAAATAAAGGCAAAAGGTTCTAGACCTTTCATTGCAACACGTAATTTTGAAACCCTGCTAAAGGAAAAAACTAAGACATTAACAAGAAGATTTACCCTGCTAAAGGAAAAAACTAAGACATTAACAAGAAGATTTTTGTAAAGTATTTATTTATTCCCCCATTAAGTCTTGGACTCATTATATCATGGAATATCCAACAAAAACTTTAAAATATGAACAATACACAACTCTATCAATATAATTTTAGTACATTGCACTTAACAATACTTATAACATGTTAATAATAACAACTTTGACATCATACACTTCTAAAATATAGAATTTTCTATTTCATTTACTATGTATCTATTTATACATACATGCCATTATTTTTTTTTACATGACAATATCAATTTTACATCACACAGCTCTATATAATATTTATTTTACTATTTCATTGCACAGTGACAGCGAGTAATTGTAAGCATGATCTGGAGCAGGCTTATATTTGTTCTTATAGAGTATTCAAAACTCCCTCTTGATTCAAAGCAAGTATGGTTACCCGGAAACAATCTTAACAGTTTTGAATACTGTATTAGAAGTGGTAGGAAATTTTCGCAGTTTTGATCTATTTTGCAGTAAGAAATTTTCACGGATCCGACTGTAGGGAAAGTATATCAAAGGAAATCAGAAATTTTCACTGAGAGGATATATTCGCGGTACAAGAATCGCTGTGATAATTGTGGATATTTATTCGCCATGGGTGTTTTTCTTATACAGTATGCCTACTGGTATATAATACATATGTGTTAAGTATTTGTAAATCTTAAGATAGCTTTGAGTTACCCGAACCAAGTTTGTAAAGATGCTAAAAATACCAGCAACTTTAATCCATATACGAGTAATTATTACATCATGCAGTTCTATTACATTGGCGATATGTTCCATTGGTACAGTATAAAACTGGAATATTTCTCTTTACAAGATATACTCACTGTCACACATGAGTTGATGTAGTCCGACTAATCAACCCACTAAACCCCCTTTTTTAGTTTTTGACTTGTTGGGAGTTTGTCAAGTCAATAATTAAAATGGGAGTTTAAAGGGCTGATTAGTTGGACTAGAGTCGATGGGGAGAAAGGACATCAAATGGTTCTTAAATAAACATTAAACACATTTTCTATAATGACATGCAATAAAAATATTTTACAAATTGCCAATAATTCAAACTCAGTAACACATCAGTATAATGGACCACCTAGTGACCAATCAGATCTGAAAACTGCGAACAACTATTTATAAATACATGTATCAAAAGTGAAACCCCCCAAAAATACATCTGAATTAAAGTAGAATGCCATACATGTATCAAAAGGGAAATCCCCAAAAAATACATCTGAATTAAAGTGGATCATGCCTTTGTAATTTGCAGAATAAAACATTGATACAAAAATTTACACAATCATATCATTCTGACTCATTTAACTCAGCATGATTAGTTGCAAATAAGCCTATAATAATTGTTAAATTCTGAACCATGTTTTTGTATGCATAGTTAGTGCACAGCATCTGAGTGAGTGTAAAACTGTAGTCTAATATACTCAAAAGTAGAACATTTATTCTGGCCTAGTGGTCTAACACACTCATTTGCTGATCACAGCACCCTCCCAACAATTCATGAAGTACAGATTCTTGTGTTTGTGACAGTTTCTTGCCAAAGATCAGAAGTTTTCTGCAGGCACTCTGATTTCCACCACCTTCCATGAACTGACCACCTCAATATAAGTCAATGAATCTTAACAGGGGCATAAAACTTCATTTTTCCATTTCACTTCACTGTTTAAATTTTTTCCAGTAACTGATTTTCCACTCATATAAACCATACATAAATTTAGTGTCCATAATACGGACAGACAGAATTGTATATACTGGTAATGTCTGGTAAAGATTAAGTCACTCATATTAAGCTTGAGGCAATCAGTTCTGGAATGTTGGAGAAAACTGGAGTACCTGTATATAACCAACATTTGGCAAATTAACTAAAAAACTTTACTACTAGAATCTGCCCAAGTGGGATTCGAATCTAGGTAACTCTGGCATGGTGGTCAATAAACTGGCACATAAGACCTGTACTTGAAGAACCCAGACCCTAATATCTGTAACAGATCCCGTAACAGGTATGGAAAATGTGTATACGAGTATATAAGGTGCTCATGATACCAAAATTGCAAATATTTGTGTTCATTTTATTAAAAACATTTACTTAAAGACTGTGTTGAGTAGAGTAATAGTGTTTTTAACACAATCAAGGTTTTTTACATATAATGTAACAATCACGCAAAAACCAGAAGATGATGAAAAACCACCAACCCTTGGCCAGGTGACATATTAACTTATCTCAACAAATGTCAATATTAATAAAAGGTGCATACTTTATCAAAGAGTGCTTTGAACAAAACAAATGTTGACTGTGTAGCCCCCAAAATTACTGGCTAATGCTTTTTGGCATGTAAAAAGTGAAAAAAAAATAAAATGTGTAAAATCACATGGACTTGAAATCTCATGGATTATTTTGCGAGCTATTATCATATTTAATTTGGCCGTAGATTTTAATTAATGCTAATTAAATCGGAAATTTGCTAAAAATAGTACACCGCTAAAATTAATATGTTACAGTATTTCAATTAGGATTTTGTCATTTTGGAAAAAAGCATTTACCGGTATTCTGAATCAAGAAATGCCATTTAAAAATACAAATAATGTAGAAAACACAGGAACTAATTTTGATAAGTTTATCAGAATAACAGATAATACATGTCACAGAAATCAGAAACATCTATCTATAGATGTTAATAAAATAAATAAGTTCAAGTATTTAAATATTTAAAAATCTAATACTGACCAACATAAAAAACTAAGAATACTTTCAATAATACATGTGCTTCCAAGTTTATAATACCAAGGTTTGTGTAGACTGAACATAACCCAGTCATTTTTACATACCAAAAGAAAATAAATATCTACATGTACATCACAATACTAATTGTACACAATTTCTGTCCCTTTCTAAATGGATTCTTGCTACAGCTCGAAACAAGCAATGAAACAGACTTAGTTAAACATCCTCATATCTACATCATATCTTCATCATTTCCCAGAGTGTTTTAATTGCTACAGGGGTTGCCATTAATGCTAAGGTGCTGGTGTAAGTGAAACAAAAATTTCCAATCACAATACTCAATGACATTATTCAAGCCAGACAATACTGTAAACCACCTGTTGTTTGCATCTATAAGTGAGAAAATAAAGTCAACATCTTTTATCAAAAACTTAGTTTGCATTGCTAAACATTTGTGATAAAGAAGGAAATAAACCATGGATAATATATAATTCTATAACATAATCCATTAAGATAAACAAAACAGAATTTATTACTTAACTCTCAGTACAATAAGTTTAATACGGAAACTTGTAAAATTATTATCATTGGTACAGTAATTATTTACAATAAGAATTTTTGGAATTTTATTGTTCTTGAGTAATTAATCTTACAGTTTATAACATTCTAATAACAGATGGTTTACAGTTTAAATCCAGTGATATATATATAACATCAACTCAATATATGGACATAAATTCTTAATTATACATACATTGTTTACAACGTTTTTGAATTTGTTCCTGTATAAAAAAGAAAACTTTTTCATAATTAAAAAAAGTTTCTATAAGTGGCAAATTTATAAGTCAGAACTGGCTTTATTATAAAATGATATAATATATCTAAAATAACACAGGCTGTCAATCAGATAGTAGAGCTGTGTAGAAAAGTTTGATTGTTCAATGCTAGACAAGCAAATAAAAACATACAAAGATTTTGATTTTTCTAATCTCTATTAAAACAAATAGCACAAACTGGTAGCTGTGTGGTATGTCCTAAGGAGCACAATATTTAAATTCAAATTGCTTCAGTCCATCCAGCTGCCAAATAACTGTGTACCGACATATATGTTGGGTGTTGGACTGACGTCCAATCTAAGGAGAACAGACTCTTAATCACATAATGGCACTAAAACATGATCAGTACAAGCCTGATGAGCTTGTTTGCTTGGAACAGACCAGCCTGATGCTCTGGACAGACCAGCCTAATGAGCTTGTAGGCTCGGAACAGACCAGCCTGATGCTCTGGACAGACCAGCCTAATGAGTTTGTAGGCTCGGAACAGACCAGCCTGATGCTCTGGACAGACCAGCCTAATGAGTTTGTAGGCTCGGAACAGACTTTGAGAACGTAATTTGAAGCAAATATTAGACAGATATTGTATGTAAAATATATTTATAAAATACCGGAACACATACTGAAGCAATAATATAAAGCTAATAGAATACTACTAACTGACGTACAACAACAAGCTCAGAGAGATATTAATAATTAAGTTAAGGACGGATCCTAGATCACAAATACTGAAAGAAAATGTAACAAGTTATATAGCTGAAACGGGATGCTATTTAACAGTGACCCTCAAACATACCCCAACAAGAAAATCAAAGTTTTTCCATGTACATTATCAAACTATGAATTGTCAAAAGCATATCTAATCCACCTGTAAGATTGTTCCTGTGAATTTCATAAAGATCAGTTAAGTAGTTTCAAGGAAAGCAGTGGACAAAATGTTGACTGAAGAAATGGAGAATATACTATATTCTCCTCCCCTTACCTCGTTTGGGAGATATAATAACTTAACCCTATTTCTCCCATAATCCTCTAAGCCAGCTACAATCAGAACAATCTAATTATAATGGGGTTTGTAGCTGTACCATGTGATCAACACCCCCATTGTTTGTACAGAGCATTTTGGAGAATGTTTTTGGTGTTAATTCAAAGAATAACATAAATTTTACAGGAAAACGTGAAGAATATGATCTTACATCCAATGGAAACAATGTAATTGTTCAGCACACAAACGTTTGGAGTTTCACGTGGTACACATGGTACAGTAGATCAGGTGCAACAGGGATCCGCATCTGCATTCCTTATCATGTAATCTCAAATCATGAAAAACATTAAAATAAAAGAATGAGTTTTTCTTTGTCTCCAGGAAGGTCTACTTGTACTTTTAATTACTGTAATAATTAAACCTACTAGAATGCCATTTATATAAAAAAAAACATTTGTCTATATACCGGTAACGCTCTTAAAAAAACCAATCATTAGGACTGTATCCTGAGAAAATAAAATGGTCATTATGATACTGTCATCAGTAAACATATACATAAACATACACCTACATATAGCTATAGTATTACATAACACAGTATAAATGATACCTCCTCGTGGGAAATATTAATAATAAGGACAATAGATGATACTGTAGGTAATTAATTCCAGATAATGTTTCATCTTAGATCAGCGACAATATAAGTTTAATCTAGCCAAGTTAAATGTCTTTTCTGCCTTACACAAACACACAAATCATGTCTCAGTCAGTGATACCCTCTCTGAAACTTGAAATACAAGCAATAGACTAGCTGGATTCCAGCACCATCATTATTTTATTCGAGCACACACACACCCCTCCCCCCACATGAAGAGTACAGTCCAACCTGCCTTAAAGGCCACCTCTATATAAGGGTCACCTGCTTATAAAGGCCAGTAGAATTGTTTCCCAATTGTTCTTTATTCAAATTAATTGAACCTGTATATAGAGGCCACCTGCCCATAAAGGCCATTTTTATTGGTTCCCTTGGGTGACCTTTATAGACAGGTTTGACTGTAATACCTGTATGTTATTTCAACTATAATACTGTAAACCCCTTTTATTTGGTTTCTAAAATAAAATCACAGGCCCCTGAAGTATCACAATCTCCCCTTAACTAAGATTTTCCTTAATTTTAAACTGGCAAAGAAATCCAAATAATGTGGTAATTTTCAGGATACGTTTGAAGTTAAAGCTTCATTTTGAAGATCACTTTAAGCTCATGACATCTACATTCTCTCTAGTTTTATCAAAAAGTTTATGTGTAATTAGCAATAGCATAAAAGATTGGCAAAATTGGCAAGATTAAAATGAAGAAATTTATTAATAAAGGAATGATTGTGAAAACTGAACCAGGGACTGTCATAATTACCAGTAAATATAAAGTCACAAATTTGTTTTTGATATATAGAATGAAAAGTAAAATTTTGATTCATAATTTACATGTTCCGATGAACTTCTTATTCTTAAAATATATCTGATTATAAATTAATTTTCTGACTTGGTGAGATGGCAAAGATTTGATCATGTGTTGTGTGAACAGAGTATTACATTAATATAGGGACTGCCTTACTATTACAAATACATTCAGCTGCTGGTACAAAATATACCACAATACAAATAGGCTATATTTATTGTAAAATAACATAAACAGCTGATTGGTTCTAAATATAGATACAAAAAATATTACAATAGTTTGGTCATAAAAATCATTTGTTCCACAGTGTACCAGATGGTTAACATCAGTGAAGCTTGATAATCAATGCAATACAAAGATAATTGTTTATTCAACATGTTCAAGTCAAAAGTTTAAATAAGTTAATAAATACTTGTAACAATAAACAATATGATATAAAGAACATTTCAAACATTTAGCTTAGCTTTGAGTTCTGGAAAGTTACTGTTGAGATCAATACTGTGTACTGTAAACACTGGGTTTTTTGCAAGTGAAAATTTTTCACTAAATTCCATTGGTATTTTGCAAGGGGGTTATTTTCCCTCATTTTATCCATTCTTGTTTTGTTATTTTACCTATTTTATCAATCCTTGTGTCAATAACAAGGTCTTATCTTTATTGTGAGGGGGAAATTTTCACGATTTTTGTTTTTACAATTTGTGAAAATGGCAAAAATTTCAACCACACAAAAATAACCATGTTTACAAAATACCCCAATCTATAGTTATAATTACTTAAACATTATTTTTAAAAATTGTCTTTAGCAAATTTATCTAAAAAATATTTTTCAAAAAATTGCGGCAAAATTGGCTCCAAGAATATTTTGGCTTGAAAAAAAGCTACTAAGTAATATGTCCAAGTGCTGTATACAAAGAACCTGCAGTAAAACAGATAAAGAATGTCCAATAGGTTTATGGAGTATCATCCCCAGTCAAGATTCCTATCACTATATCGATGTGTCTGTTCAAGGATGGTGAATGAATTCAGAGTATCAGAGACATTACCAAGCTTTGTTAAGGATATTGACAAATTTTAACACACACAGCGTCTAACTAAGTGGGATTTATAGGAGATGATTCTTTACTCAGCAATTCAGACCATCAGGTAATTGATGCCCCCTAACATACATGTATACCGTTAGTAGAACACTTTTGTTACAAAAAATGAACTTGTAAATCTGCTTTTGAAAATTTGTGTACTTGTGTAAAACAATTAGCACCAAATCTTGTATTGGCTAGTAAAAAAAAAAAAAAAAATGCATTGTGGAACCCGTCTATCACATCTCAATGAAGGATCATATCGAAAATGGGTGCTATTGTAAATATAATGAAATAACCATTGTTTATATGAGGTTGATTGGTTTGAATCATGTTTTACAAAGAAGTCAAATTTATTTCATGTCAGCTAGTTCTGGGGTAGTGGATAGTGGAAGAACCAGAGTACTGTGGGGGGGGGAACCATAAACTTTCATCAAGTGCCCTATAAACTTGATCTGAGCTTGGTTAGTCTGCACTTAAGACTTCTTGTCTATTTCTTTTAACAATAACACTTTGATTCATTGACAGCATTTTGTTGTGTTTTAAAGACATTTGATGATAAATTGGGAGCAAAAACAACAAAAACAGATTTTTGGGACTTCAAAAAAGTGAGGCAATAAGCAAGGTACATGGTAAAGTTATCAAATGGCACTATAATGAGGTTTTACTGTATATATTTGCTGTAGTTCTATGGTTAAATGGCAGTGACTGACTATTGGTCCAAATTAATAATTTTGTTGGATGATTTATATATATATATATAAACAAACATGAGGGTAGAACTGATACACAGTGCACAGAATAAAAATATTATATCATCATTGAAAATACAGAGTTCAAAATATTTTGTGATCCCAAAAAACTGAAGGACTAAAAATACTGTAAGATCCCTAGAAAAATTATGTAAAATAATGAAAATATATAATACTAGTTATTTGGTAGACATTTAACAATTTTTACAAAAAAAATGACAACAATAATAAATTACATAAGTATACATTTTCAAGCAAAAAAACAATATTCTACTGTAAATTAGGAAACGTCTGCATGTATTTAATCTCTGTCAAAAAATTATGACGGTGATAATTAAAATAAAAAAATCTTAATTCAATCTGTATAATTACCCAAAGAATGATAAATGTTACCATGAAAATAAACCATCTGTAAGTACCCAAATAATGCCATCCCTAAGTAGAAAAAATTGTTATTCCTTACAAAAACCCATTGATGAAACATTTTCCCAATTTACAGTATTTTAGATCATTATAATTATTTGATTATCAGCTTTTAGGTTTATCATTCTGATCATGATTGGCTGGTTTTCCCTTACGCTGCCCTTTTTCCTGTTGTAATATCTCTTGCTCTCGTTTTTTCCAATAATCCATATTTTGTTGGATATGCATTGTATTGTCAGCAACGCGGGGATCTGGCTTGCCGTAATTTGGAGGATTTTCGTAAGGAGAGTATCCTAGTGTCTGTAACATAGGTGCTATTTTTGACATTTGTGAAGTAACATCTTCGGGGATGTTGCCAACCCATTTTGATAATGCTTCTAAATTTACAGGACGTATAACCTGATCTGAAGATTTTTCAGTTCTGCAAAACAAAAACAGGAGAATATAATATGTATAAATCAAGTACATTTGTATGTGTAGATATAAAATGAAAAGAAAGGCAAAATTTTTTACTTAATATACAAGATCCATCCATTACAACCTCTTACTAAAATGTTGTCAGTTAATGTTTAAATATAGGAAGTCAGAAGACCAAAGATCAAGGAATCTTTCCCTTATCTTTATAATGCAGCAATGCCTGTAACATCAGGAATGAACATGTTAAGTTTCACTTTCATATAACTTTCTTTTTCAAAGTTTAAAACAAGAACACTGCTAGGTGCAGCAAGATATTCCTGTTTATATTTTGCCATTTAACTGTTATCAAAGACCACAAAAAATATGATTAAAATTTCAAAGGAGCACATTTCAGCCATCTAAAAAAAAAACCATGATCAAAATTTAGAAGGGGCACAGGGAGAAATTTGCAAAGATTTAATACCATGTTGGAAGGACTTCCATTTGTATCCTTCACTAAAATTTCTACTGAAAAACCCTAAAATTGACAGAATTATAGGCCATTTTGAAATTTCTGTGGAAAATAATTTTCAAAACCTTTACATACAATTTGGGCAGGGTACAAAAGGAAATCTTAGTCATTAGCTAATTTGACAACACTATAAATACTTACTTTGATAAAGAAATTCCACCAGGTTTTCCAACAAAATCCTCGTGGTGTAATACTGTACTATTCCATGGAATATCTAAAAACTGTAATATTCTTCTCATCCAAACTTCTGGATTCAAAACTAATTGTTCATAATATACAGGCATACAGCGTGATGCCCCGACATGTATACACTGAGCATACATAGATTCCATCGCTACATTCCACTTTGTTAAACAACTTTTATAATTTGTCAGATCAAAACCCGTAATTGTCACTTTACGAGATATGATAGAATGAACAACTGCTCGACCATCTCGTATCATGAACAAAAATTTTGCATTTGGAAATAATTTAGATAAATAAACACTGGATTTCAAAGTAAATGGATCTTTATTACAAAGCCGAGGGGCTGCTGATCCATGTTTGGCAATAATTTCTAAAATAAACGCCATGACAGCAGAATCTATGACATCACTTGTTAGTCCCGCCTCTTTCAATCTACGTTTTTCAGTATCTGATCTTTCCCAATGTGTTCTCATTCCCAGAATTCTTGGAATAACTCGTGTTTCTTCCCCACATCTGACTTCAGGATGCGCATCCAGCATGACTCTCATCAAGTTGTACCACTTCTTGGCATCCCACCAATAAATATCAATGGCATATTATGATCATAAGGAATTGCCTTTTCATTTTCATCATAAATATATTTCACCTTTTCTTTTGGAACCATATAAGCTTTTGGTCTTGAATCACACATGAAAAATGAATAAACTCCGAAATAAAATCCTAGTATTACTGTCAACACCCAGCATGCGGTTCTTTTTGGTCCTTTAAAATGAATGGCTGACATTTTGATTTAAAGCTAGCTACACAAGTGATACAGTCAGAGAAAACAATCTAATTATATTTCATTGTGACAATAAATTTCTTCTTCTCTTCTTTCACAATAAAACAGCTGAGAAATTTCATCAAAATTGAAAGAATAAGCAATAAAATATTAAACTCCACGCAATAAAACTGGTGTGAATTTCAATCCTCAAATGCACGTGTTCAATTTTTATAACGATATAAATAACAGGAACCTGGTCCTACAGTAAAACTTCATTGGAATATAAATTCTATCAATCATTCAACTTGAAATATCCATGTATGAATTCTATTTTATAAACAAATTTCTCCTTTTGCTTTAAGAGACTTCCTTTTATTCTTTCTAGCATTGATTTTTCTTTTTCTCTGAAGATAGTACCTTTTATATAATATTATTATCTGTAAAGATTGTTAAATGAATCGTTTACATCTGTTGCTGGTTTTTAAAAAACCTTTCATACAACAGATCTTCTGATCCACATAATCTTGTTCTGAAAGTAGCCGGTTTGCTTTCCGGAATATAGAATTACTATTTCTGTCGTTGTTTCTGGAATTGTACATGTATTATATTCCGACATTTTGTTCTCCATTAACTCCTATGTGAATCCTTAGAAATCTACCATTTCTAATAAAAGTTTTTGTCATGAACCATTATTACTTAAATTTCACTGCTTGGTATGATTATGACGATATCAATTCTGAAGAATCATCATTTTTGTAACATTTTCATAAACTGTTATGACACGGGTATCATCTTCAGGTATTAGATGTATTATCATTTCCATGGTATCATACAATTCTGGGTGTTGACATTTCTACAATACAAATAAAAAAATAATTAAAAACACAATTTACCTGTTCAACAAGCAATAAAATCTGATAAAAGTATCATATAAACAAAAACTATGATGACTGAGTTGGTGTTAAAGCATCACTTCAATACAATTAAATGACAACGTCTCATTCTATCTTGTAAACATATACCATTTTCTAAATTTTAATGGGTTCCAAGTTATTATGTTCTAAAAAAATTCTACATGACTATTAGTCCATCAGCGATATTGTGGCAGAGTGTTTATTAACACGGAAGAGTCTATATAATGTAGATAGACTAAGATAGGGATATATAAAGGTGGAGTTGACAAAGGAACGCATGAAGGCAGGAATATACATAGTATCAATACCTATTGGTGTATAAAAAATCGCCTTTGTTTATAAACACGCTGCCACAATATCGCTGATGTACTATACCTAGAATTTACTCAAATAGCAACATTAAACAATCACATACAGGTATCATGGGAATTAATGTTTACCAGTTTACCAGTATCCATCGTGAAAGCCTATGGAAGATCTTGAGGCACTATGGTATACCAAAAAAGATAGTAGAGTTGATCAAGACCTTTTACATAGAATTCAGATGCACAATAGGCAACACATCTGATACATCCTTCCTGGTTAAATCTGGTGTTAGACAAGGTTGTGTGATGTCAGCTCTCCTCTTCATAATGGCAATAGACTGGGTTATGAAATCTACACTTGATGGTAACAACACAGGAATAAGATGGACTCTTTTCACCAGTCTTGAAGACCTAGACTATGCAGATGACTTAGCCTTACTGTCGCATACAGAACATCACATGCGGAGTAAAACAACAGAATTGCAGAAACATGCTAAGAGCATTGGACTAAAAATCAATGTTAAGAAAACAGAGGTTATGTCTTTGAATACTAAACAACCAGCACAGATTCAACTAGATGAGAATACCCTAAACAACACAGACTCATTTACCTATCTTGGAAGTATAGTAACATCTGATGGGGGTGCAGATAGAGACATAAGAGCTAGACTTAGTAAGGCTAGGGGTGCTTTCATAAAGCTAAAAAACATCTGGAAAACAAATTGCGTAAGCAGAAAGACAAAACTAAGACTTTACAACAGCTGTGTTTTATCAGTTCTATTATATGGAGCCGAATGCTGGAGAATGACCGAAAAAGATACCAACAAACTTTCCAGCTTTCACAATGGATGCCTTAGAAAGATCATGAGGATTTACTGGCCAGCTAGGATTACTAATGAGGAGCTCCATAAAAACACAAACACAGATAATATAAGAACTATTCTGACAAGATCAAGATGGAGATGGATAGGACATGTGCTCAGAAAGCCTATAAATAACATCACAAGAGTTGCTCTCAGATGGACGCCTGAAGGAAAAAGGAAGCAAGGCAGACCAAAAAACACCTGGAGGAGAACTGTTGAAAAGGAAATGAAAGAACATAGGCTAACTTGGGGAGAACTGGAGAGGATGGCACAAGATAGAGAAAAGAGGAAAACTCTAGTCCTTGCCCTATGTGCCCCCGGGCATAAAAAGGACTAGGTAGGTAGGTAGGTAGGTATACAGGTATCATGGGAATTAATGTTTACCAATTTTTTAAAAGTTTTATGCAATAAGCCAATATGCAACAATAACATTTGCTATCTGGGAGCAAATGCTATCACAGATAACAGTCTATTAATTTATTCTATTTCAAAAGCTAAAATTTCAAATTTGATTCATGTGCTAATTTTTAAATTAAATTTGAGATAATTAGATTATTTCTGTAAAAATAAGAAGAGCTTAATATCTGACGACAGATGATGTCACAAACATTTATATTAAGGCATGTTTTATCAATTTATAGAATTTATAGAATCACTGTTTGTAGAATTTTGATAGCTGTCTGAAGCAGAAAGTATTAGCACAAACATGATCAAACTTAATTTTAAACATAGACATAGATTGTGAAAATATGAAGCATGTTCTTGATTTTGCTAACTGAATTAAATACTGCAGTAACCTCCAATAACAACAAAACCATCAAATACTTATGTTGTGGCATGTTTTAACCTCCAATAACAACAAAACCATCAAATACTTATGTTGTGGCATGTTTTAACCTCCAATAACAACAAAACCATCAAATACATATGTTGTGGCATGTTTTAACCTCCAATAACAACAAAACCATCAAATACTTATGTTGTGGCATGTTTTAACCTCCAATAACAACAAAACCATCAAATACTTATGTTGTGGCATGTTTTAACCTCCAATAACAACAAAACCATCAAATACTTATGTTGTGGCATGTTTTAACCTCCAATAACAACAAAACCATCAAATACTTATGTTGTGGCATGTTTTAACCTCCAATAACAACAAAACCATCAAATACATATGTTGTGGCATGTTTTAACCTCCAATAACAACAAAACCATCAAATACATATGTTGTGGCATGTTTTAACCTCCAATAACAACAAAAATCAAATACTTATGTTGTGGCATGTTTTAACCTCCAATAACAACAAAACCATCAAATACTTATGTTGTGGCATGTTTTAACCTCCAATAACAACAAAACCATCAAATACTTATGTTGTGGCATGTTTTAACCTCCAATAACAACAAAACCATCAAATACATATGTTGTGGCATGTTTTAACCTCCAATAACAACAAAACCATCAAATACTTATGTTGTGGCATGTTTTAACCTCCAATAACAACAAAACCATCAAATACTTATGTTGTGGCATGTTTTAACCTCCAATAACAACAAAACCATCAAATACTTATGTTGTGGCATGTTTTAACCTCCAATAACAACAAACCATCAAATACTTATGTTGTGGCATGTTTTAACCTCCAATAACAACAAAACCATCAAATACTTATGTTGTGGCATGTTTTAACCTCCAATAACAACAAAACCATCAAATACTTATGTTGTGGCATGTTTTAACCTCCAATAACAACAAAACCATCAAATACTTATGTTGTGGCATGTTTTAACCTCCAATAACAACAAAACCATCAAATACATATGTTGTGGCATGTTTTAACCTCCAATAACAACAAAACCATCAAATACTTATGTTGTGGCATGTTTTAACCTCCAATAACAACAAAACCATCAAATACTTATGTTGTGGTATGTTTTAAAGATAGATGACCATCCATATGCAAAAAGGAACCTTGGGTGAAAAAAATTGAGATTTTCACTTTTTCTTATATTTTTGAAGCACCAGTATTGGGTTATATAGAAAAATAATAATAAGAGTAAAATTACGTCAATAGTTGTGGAGAAATTGTATAAAAAAAAAAAAAAAAAACAAAAAAAAAAAACCAAAAAAAAAAAAACAACAAAAACAACAAAAAACCAGCAAAGCCATGTTTTTGTAACAAACTTAATTTATTGTATTTAAAATCTGTTTTCTGCATAACAGTTACTTTGTTCTAAGGGCCATTACAGCTTACAAAACGTCAGATATTGATGTACACTTGTGACCAGGTTTGATAACTTTCATTTTTGTGGACCATATAGAGCCCTTATCAATATACAGTAAAACCTCGATTCATCGCCACCATTTGTTCAGTCAAATTTTGGCGTTATAAAGGGGTTTGGCGATAAATCGAGGGAGGCTAATAAAGAAAAACATAAACAAAATGGATTTTGGGACTTCAAAATTTTGTGGCGATAAGCGAGGTGGCAAAGTTATCGAGGGGCATTATAATGAAGTTTTACTGTATTTAATTGTTTGGTCGTCTTTATACAAATGAATGTTTTTAAGAAATCTACAAATGTCACAAGCTTGATTAAAACCATCTTTAAAATGATACCTTAAACTTCTCTCATTATCTAGAAAACTAATTTGTCAGATTAAAGATAAGGAACATCCTACTAGTAATTAAGAAACCAAATGATTAATCCTGGGTACGCAGGTGGCAATAACAAATGTGTTATTACCACGTATTTTACTATTACATTATAAATGGCTTAAATACATCAATTTAGTGATAATTAAAGTATATATATAAATAAATAAAAGAAATTTGTCATATTGGGTGAAATAATACATCATTTTGATAAAAAACATAAATAAGTTTTTAGATCCACCATTTTGTTTTTACCATCATTTAAAACAGCTATTTTTGGAAGGCTATTTTTACAAATCTCATTAAATTAATAAAATTTGGATTTAATTCTAAATTTGACTATCCCATCCTAATTAATCGATGTATAAAGTTATATGTGTATGGTTATACAATATAAAATATACATGGTAATACATGTCAGTCGAAAGGCCAGCTTCCAATATGGCTGATTTTTAATCACTTTAGTCACGTGATTTTCAGTTCAAATTTTGGTACGCAATCGGAAATGGTAGTAGGTCTCGAAAATTTAAGTATACTTTTAAATGGGATCGTTATTACTTAAAATCATCAAATATTTTGAACAATAAATATTTTTTCCTTCAATTTATGTAAAAAAGAACCAATTATATACAGAAAATTACGAGTAATACGTCTTGAAAGTGGAGGTTGTGTTACAGCTGTCGGCCGACGATCTCGCTTCAGACACATTTTTTGAAAATATTAGGGCGAGTGATGGGTTCTAATAATTATTTTCTAAAAATTTATTCATTTCTGAACACATTCATATGAAAGACATGTCCGAAATCGGTGTGGGATGCGATTCTGTCAGTTGAGAAAACGGCAGGTGTGGCTCCTTTTGCGGGGTTTGGTTCACATATGTCAGCCGACATTCGTGCTTCAGACACAAATTATTAAATATTAGGACAAGTGATGGGTTCTAATAATTCAATTCTGAAAATATATTCATTTCTGAACATATTCATATGAAAGACATGTCCGAAATCGATGCGGGATGCGATTCTGTCAGTTAAGAAATCAGCAGGTGTTGCTTCTGTTTTGTTTTGTTTTTCGTATGATGATTATCTCCCTTGTTTACAATGTCTCTCGCATGTATGCGAATAAAAATAAAGTGATTTTACTGTCTTATTGATTGATATTTGTTTTAATGTAGGGAAATGTAAAAAAAAAAAATAATAAAAAAATAAAAATAAAAAAATAAATAAAATCTAAAAAAATGGCTTCATTTAACATTTTAATCTTAATCAAATTAAATAAAATTATTTTCCATGGGAAATTGATACACAAGAGAAAGTTATATAATTTTCTTTTCAGTGGTGTCATGTGCTGATTTTAAATTTTTATTAAAATATGAATTTAAAATCAGCATATGACAACTAGTTGCTATGTGCTGATTTTAAATAAATTCAATCAAAACGCATCACCATGACAGTGAACAGAAGAAATACTGTTTCCACACCCCAAGTTAATAACTAGAAATTAAAATCTCTTTCTTATAAGAGTGGTCAGGTCAGTTTTTAAAACCGGGTGTAACAGTTAATTCTTTAGTATCTGTGGTTCATTTTTTCACAGATCAAGTGCTGCTGGTAGACTTTTTGCAGCACTAAAGTACTAATGCACAGATGCAATATTAATCTAATTCTGACTGTCTCCAAAATGACATGGATCAAGTTCATGTATCTACCTTCAGTCCAGAGGATGCTTCATGTCTTTTGGTAAGGAGTAGAGTAAAAGTCAAGATTCTTTCACTATCAAACATATTTAGAGATGGGGAGAAAACTGTAGAGCCCAAAGAAAACCAACGACATTCCACAACAAACTGACTAACTTTCTCACACAAAAACTGTCCTGAATGAGATTCAAACCTATACAGTAAGAGGCCATGCCCCTACCAATATTTCAAATGTTATGTTGGACAGGTGCCAGTGTAATGCACAAAAATAATTATGCAATTATTATGTCAATTAGCATTTATTTTTCCTTAAAGTAATGATAATGTTAAAATGCAAGCAAAACATCTTTATTGACATTGTACTGTGTGTTGACCATGTAATGTTATCTGCAATAAAAAAAACAAACATAGTCATTGTTTATTCTGTAGTCTCTGTCTTGTTTTTAGCATAGCAATAGCATTAATAATATTTAATCTACAAATAAAATGTTATCTATGAATAATCTGAAAATACAATGTTGGCAAATTTGTAAATAAAATTTGAAATATGCATTTCACCTGTCAATAAATATAAAAAAAGTTATCTGTAAATAAAATGAACTAAAAATTAACTTGTAGGAATGCATAATCTAAAATAAACTGTATAAGTATTGGTAATCTGAAAATCAACTGAAATGATTATACATGTATGATGTCTATGTTTCCATTCCTGGTAGCCAAAATTGCCATTGGCTACTAATTTCTGAGGAATTCTTTCAAAAAGTAACCTATTTTAGCAATTTGTGGAGAGATACTTTAAAAAGGACTATATTTTCACAAATTTTGGAAATTTGGCTACTAATTATTTCAAATTTATGGAAACCTAGTGATGTATCATAAAATCATATGAAAATAAACTACACATATTCTGCATTCTTGAAATAAAAAAGAAATTAATTAAAACAGAATAATTTAATGTAGTACCAGTATAACATCATTCACCACACAAGAATGATACTGTGGGACTGTCAGAACTAGCCATGATGTGTGCAGCAATGATCCATGATTTAAAGTTTGGCTCAAATTAAAATATGGTAAAAGATATTTACATAGATTCTTGCACAATAAAAGTGAATGGGTTATATTGTGATAAATTTCATAAAAAGCTCAAATACATGTACAT
This sequence comes from Anadara kagoshimensis, assembly GCA_021292105.1. NCBI lineage: Eukaryota > Metazoa > Mollusca > Bivalvia > Arcoida > Arcidae > Anadara > Anadara kagoshimensis. The sequence continues at coordinate 4,638,402 of CM037874.1, read as the reverse complement.
GTATCAACTTTAAAAATATGAAATGTTTGAACAGTAAATCTAATACATGTAGTACAAGAATCTTTGTGATCCATTTCTGAATTTTCTGTGTTATCAAGTATGTTTTCTGCTGGTACATCCATACTGGCTGTGGTTACTGTGGAGAGAAACATTCAAAATTAGCATCATGTTTTAAAAACCTATTTATAGGTATTTGTAGCTGTGGAATCATCAGCAACAGTAGCAGTAGTGATAGCTGAAGGATCTAGAATTGCATTAATTACAACATTTTTGCAATTTGTGCATTTGCAACCTGTACCTCAATATCTGCAAACACCGTCACCAGTTTCTGAATAACTAAACTGAACTTTGGCATTTAAAATCCATCTTCAACCCCTTGAAGTGGCAAAACTTTTCAAATTACTAAAAAAAATAAAAAATAAATAAAAAAAAATAATTTACAGTCTGAAAAGTGTAATTGAAAACATTTTATGTAATTTTCCATATCATGACTTCTCCTCTTCTGCAAACTTTCTGAAATTTAACAAACTATAACTATGCTCTTTGTCAGCCTGCCTACCTGTAAATATGTGATACAACTGCCAACTTCTGATCTGAAACATTAAAATCACAGTTTTAAAATTTGCATGCACTGCAGCAGTTAAATCAACACCAGATAATTGTTGTTCAGATGGTTTTCTAGCAAACTGTCCCTCTTGTGACTCTAAATGTAATGAAAGTGTAAAAAAAAATCCAATATCAGCTGATTTCTGAGTCACATAGTGACTACATGGGGCCAGCTGGGCGATCTGGATGTTTGATTTTCGTGGGATTTTTTCTACAAAATTGAACTAAAATTAAACAAAATGTTTAAAGATTATATTAAAAACACACCAACAAATATCTAGAGTAAAAATAAAAAAATTAGAAGATGTCTAGACGCAATAAATAGCAAGTTTTGTTTTCCAAATCATCGGCACGCAGGGTCAACTTGACAATCTTCCTGTGCAATAACCGGTGCGAGTGATGGTTTCTATCCGGTATCAAAATGACCGGTGTTCTAAATGCTACCGATTACGACTATAATTTTTAACCCAATCGGTGTGGGATGCGATTCTGTCAATTCAATTTACCGGGCATAAACTCCGAATGCACCGCCCACTTGATTTTGACCTTTCACGATACCGCAGTTTATGTCTATGATTCCAGCATTTTTATTAGTTATAAGGAGTGTTTAATTGTTGTGATCATCTAGAAAAATCAATTTGCTATCAAACGGATACAAAAATATATATAGTTTTTAAAAACACCATTTAATTAATGATTTATTGCGTCAACCCTAAAATGCAAATTCTTCGAGGTGACGACAAAGCGCCATCTGCCGACCAAATTTGAATTACTCCCCTTGAACGGCCCTGAAGATTAAATCGCGGGTTTAACGGAAAAAATCGAAGCTGGCCTTTCAACTGATGTAATTAACAATTTCCATCAAGAAATGATTGTGAAACTGGGCCAAATTACAGGTGTTCTTGATGACAAGGCTAAAACAATCATAAAACTCTAAAGACAAGATTTATGGCCCCTAAATGAGTCAACAGGTGCCCTTTAATTGGAGATTAACATTGCATCTTCACCTTGAAAATGACCAAGTACTAGAAGAGGGGGTCCTAGGGAGTTCTTAACCTGGATGAATGGTCATTCAAACTATGTGACTGATCTTGAGAATTAAGTCAGGCTGCAGCTATAAAGTTAGTGTAATTAGTGTTTGTAAGTTGTATGTGGCACTGATAAATGGGGTTCTTGTTATTGTACAAAGTCTATCATGTCACAGTAAAGCCATCTGTTTTCACATTTTCATCTCCAGATGAAATGACATAAGAGATTCTACATTTATAAACCAGGAAATATAACAATATACATCATTTATCAAATTTTACAGTAATATATATATATACACTCTAAAACTTGATATTAACCTGTGAAGATATAATAAAAACTGTCTACTTGAAAAAATATATAATTTTTCTTGGGTTATTTTTAGATTCTTTAGGTAAAGAAAATTCTAAAAAATGTTTAAGATCTTAAGTGCTGCAAATACAAGTATTAATATCTTAAAAATATTAACTAGTTACTTATAGTTAAATGCCTTGCCATTCAAACTGTATGATAGTACCGGTACATGTACTGAAAAATTTTGATACTGATAACTAAAAACTCATTATTTCAGTTAACTCATAACTCATTATCACAAATCTCAAAGATTAATATCATACCATATAACTTAGTTGTGAACTGGAAAGCTCAGGATTCCTTGACAAATGGATGTACAGACTATATGTATTTCACAAAATCAAAGCATTTACGAAAAATTCTTAATAAAAGAACCCAGTTTTTTTTTTCTGGTGTTAGATTGGAAATATTAAAGCTGTTTTCATTTGAAGTAAAAAATGAGACACTTTACCTTCCAGGACACCTGATCTCACTTTTAATCCAAGAGTTTGTGTGACATGTGAATACACTACCAAATGAAGCTGTATGAATGTCGACCATGCCAAATATTTAGTTCATGGGTTTATGACACTCTATATCTACAGATAGATCTATACACATATTTTGTCATATATAATTGAAAAGTTATGGCAAAAAATCATGTATGTCATCTTCAAGGTGATGGGAAAAAACCAGCAGGGTCATATTTTGGACACATCAACATGTCAAAACATGCTCACCTACAAAAGCGTGTACTACGATTTTTCCACCAAGTTTTGTATCATAAATCATGCATCCTAACAAACAGAAATATAAATTAAATATAAAATCTTTCTTTATCCAGCTTTTGACTCGGGTGATCTAGGCGTAAAACTGTCAAAGAAATTTTCTTCATGTCACCAAGACAAACATGTTTACAGTGACATGAAAGTTCTATATAGGTTACCATTAAGACATATTGCGACCTTTTTTGTCCTGCTCTCTGATAGGACATTTGTAAGAAATATTGCGACCTTTTTGTCATGCTCTCTGATAGGACACTTGTAAGGTATATTGGGACCTTTTTTGTCCTGCTCTCTGATTGGACATCTGATAAACCTGTTTGTAGTTACAGTATATATATATCATCTTTTACTTACCTACTAATCACAATAAAACTCACTACAAATACAGTATTTGGAGGTTAACCTTTTTATGTTTCTATATTGAGCAATTTATAACTTCATACCTGGTACTTCTTATACAAAGAGCCTTCTGCCATTTAAAGTAAAATATTCCTGACTGGGATGTAAAACCCAATTCAACCAATCAAATCTTATGCCAGCCACACAGCACAAATAGTGCTTCTAGGTATTGGAAATTTTCTTGCACATTTCAGATTTTTGTTCACTTTGAATAATTTACAAGATACGCAAGTTATATATGAGTTTTAATTATCCAATTACTAGTTACAAAGCAGCTAGTAAAACGCAATAATTTATTTTTTAAATAAATTGAAATTATTTGATTTTTTCAGGTTTGCAAATTCAGTGAAACTTGTATAAAAACTGAACACCTTATAGATAAAAAATTTGTTCCGAATACACAGGTTTTCGATTTACATGAGTTGCCATGACACTAACAAACAATATTATAAATATGAGTTCTGAGTTCTTTTATTTAGATCTACTCACGGTTTGGTTAAGACAGGTCCCACTACTCAGGGTTTGGTTTAGAGAGGTCCAACTACTCAGGGTTTGGTTTAGAGAGGTCCCACTACTCAGAGTTTGGTTTAGAGAGGTCCCACTACTCAGGGTTTGGTTTAGAGAGGTCCCACTACTCAGGGTTTAGTTTAGAGATGTCCCACAACTCAGGGTTTGGTTTAGAGAGGTCCCACTACTCACGGTTTGGTTAAGAGAGGTCCCACTACTCACGGTTTGGTTTAGAGAGGTCCCACTACTCACGGTTTGGTTTAGAGAGGTCCCACTACTCACGGTTTGGTTTAAAGAGGTCCCACTGTGTGAGCTGATTGATATAAATCTCTATTAAAACAACTAGAGGTTGTAACTGGGACACAAGTTACGTATGATTCCCCAACATCAATAAACTATATATTTTCTAAAATATACATCTGGTATGTCTCGATATAAGTGAAAGCATCTTGAATGGGATGTAAAACAACATTGCATAAAACATAATAAATTAATCAAACTCGCCTATCTTCACTTATCTCTCCTTCCAAATTTAGAAGACTAGTTTCTCCTCCAAATACAGACTGATTTCTTACAAAATGTACATCATTTATTATTTTCTTTTTACATATATAATATCGCTATATTAAAACACAAGCCACACACTTTACATACATCTAATGTTATGCTATTGTTTTATCAATATATGAAATTTCAGTAACTGACAGGTACAACTTTGGCAGTCAGGTGTCTACCAATTCTATACTGATACAGACACCCGGTTCAATTCTGATTCAATCAAATTATGAATACAATAAATTAACATTGACAAATTTTTTGTATAAGACATAATCTTTGACAGCATTTGAACAAATATGTCACAGATGTGCTAACATTGAATTGTTTATGAATATTAGCATATGGCCAACAATTTTTGCATATAAATAAAGTGTCATCACCAGCTTATGTCCATTCAGAATTCATTTCCCAAGGTAGTAAATCATGTAACACCTATATAGCTCATTTGTTTATATACTTATAGATTTTATATTTAAATTTTTAATTTATAAAATTAAAAATTTAAATTTATAAATTTATAATTATTTTTTTTACATATATAAATATCGCTATAATAACACACTTTATATACATATGTCAAAGCATTTGAATAGATATGTCACAGATGTGCTAATATTGAATTGTTTATGAATATGACCAACAGTTTTTGCACTACATATTTTTGAAATATTAAAATTAAAATTGAGAACATGACAGCTGTATACAATCTGTGAAATATTCTTACAAATTTGTTTAAATCTTGTTTGACAGTGCTAAAAAATTGAGAATTATTTAACAAAATTATATAGACTTCAGGGAACAATATTAGCAGGGTTTTCCCGGATGCAAGTTTCCTGCGTATCTGACGCAAGTTTTTCTTAATGGTCTCCCAGAAATACCTCTGTGCATCCCATGGAACGCTAAAATTAAATCCATGTTGGCCTATAAATACTTTTGAGTCTGAACAGATCTGTTTGAATGCTACTTATAGTTGACAAACGCTTGTTTGACTTTGATGGCCCTACTTTCATTTTAGTAAAACATAAGTATGAAGCATTTTTGTGACCTTGTATCATTGTTATTAACCACATGGCGTCACATCAGAAAACTTCTTCCTGTAATTAATAATCCTGACGATCAAGATACTGATACTGAGAAGCAAATTTCCTGCGAGTCTTTCCGATGAGAATAAAAACCAAGGTTCCAGTTTCACACAAACAATTTGATCTAACACACAAAACTGGAATGTTGAAAAATGACGGATATAAATGGGACCCCCAAATCTTGGCTAATGACCCCTGCAAAATTGTCCTGAGAGTCCAATTTATCCAAACAGATATGCTGCCATGTAAATGAACATTAATTTGACTTGTATTCAGAGGCACAGAGTTCACTGTTCAAATTCAAGTTGGTGCAGAAATATTTCCTTTCCTTATACAATAATAAACAACTGTTTTCCAAAGTACACTGTTAACAACCGATTTTTTTAAAAACATTAAAACAGTGAAAAAATTTTGATCACAATTCCATTGCAGGTTAAATAGGGTTACATGTGAAAAAAATTGATTACATACATAACAGATCCAAATACCTGTCATCTAGAAGTTAATTGTAATCTGGAATTGTAATACAATCCATGTTAAATAAATCATTGACAGAAACATAACCTCGCACTGTGTTATATAAAATTGTTTTTATGATTATTACAAATATAACTAGTGATTAAAATCATTATTTTACATTATATTTCATTCACAATCAATTAAACATCAGTTGCTGAAGGTTCTTAAATAGACACTTTATGGAAGTTGTTATACAAGCTGTGCCATGTGTGGGAGTGTAGAAGGATAGTAGGGCCATTTTAAACCTCTATGCCATTCCCAGTGAGCAGCAATCATCAACTATCTGTAGTCCTTAGACAGGATATCTGGGGAAAAGATGGGTTAGACGAGAGATTGCAGCTTTATTCCCATCAAGCTGATGACACTCTAACCGATATGAGTAGTGTTCGAGCAGAAAATATACAAATGAAACAAGAAATTAATCTCATGAAAGCGGTTATAATTAAAATGGATAGGACTGTAACTGAGCAGTCAAAACAAATTCTTGATCTTAAAGGTCGATCTATGAGGTCTAACATATTAATACACGGTTTCCGTGAACAAAAAGGAGAAAATCTCTTAGCCGAAATGCATACACTACTGGAATCTGAGCTAGAAGTAGATAATGTTCACATCGATAGGATACATCGTATTGGTCCGTTCCAAAGTAATAAAGTTCGGACAATAGTGGCTAAGTTCGCCGAGTATTCAAAGAAGGAAGAAGTCTTAAAAATATATAAGACAAAAAAAACGGAAAACAATTACCCTTCCATCTAACTTCACAGTCACCAACCGAAGTAATTGAGCGTCGCAAAATGTTATTCGATTTACAAAAGAAATACGAGGATCAAAACGTCAAGACACGTATTTTTAACGAAAACTTAGTTTTTGAAAACGGAACAAGATACAGAGACAAAGTGCGCGTGCCGAATGCAGAGGAACTCCTTATTTCTGACGCGGCGGAGAGAAACACTCTCAATCAAATTCAAGCTGTAACTTGTGATGCAATACAAGATTCGGGAAATGTTTTCTCCGGGAATGGAACATGTGTCAAATCTTACAACGATGTTAGGAAGTTTTGTAAGAAGATAGTAACAATACCGGAAAACGCGAGCGCGACTCATAACATTATTGCATATCGTTTTCAAGATCAGGGAGGACAGTTACATGAAGGTTTTGACGACAATGGCGAGTTCGGAGCGGGTAGACAACTTATTGACTTCATGAGGAAACAAAAAATTGAAAATTTTGCAGTAGTTGTTACCCGTAGAGCAAGTGAAAAAAGACTAGGGCCGAAACGTTTCACATATATACAGGATATCGCGATGAGACTCTATCAGAAATTATAAATTCATAAACTTTGTACACGAAACGTTTCACATATATACAGGATATCGCGATGAGACTCTATCAGAAGTTATAAATTCATAAACTTTGTACACTTTAGTTATAATAGTTAATTATGTTAGATTTAAATCCAAACATGTTTAGTACTAATAATCTTAGCTACTGTAGATCTGGTCATTTTCTCCCATTGGCGTATTGAAAATATTGGACATATTGCGACTCGTTCATAGAATCAATGAAATAGTATAAATTTGCCAATACGGATTATAGCTAGATCTACAGTTTCTAATATTATTTTTGTATGTGTCTTGCCAAAACTAGTTGGTATTATTAGTATTTTGAAGCAGAACATTTGCCGAAATTTACGCAAATCATACTTTAAACAATCGCGTATTTTTGTCTTTTATGACATCGCTACGCGGAATAATATACATTTACGACGGGTTTGACTGTAATATGTATGTATAATATATATATATATATAATATATATATATATATATATATATATATGTTTAGTTTCGAATTACACGTTTTACTACGTGCGATATGGATACATGTATGATTTAGTGTATATATAACTGTATCTTTTTCTGAACATGTTTATATTCTTTCTTTATGTTTCGAGCTAAATTTGAAACATATACATGTATATAAGTTTGTTTCTTAAATTGAAAATACTGTATATATACATTAGATAAAATGTATTTTGCTTATTTTTAGTCATTGATAAGCCCATTTTTCAAAACAAATTTTGCTCATCTACAAAAGGCTAGTCATCAGTCGCGCCTACCTGTAAACTTTTATACAATGCACTCACTACTACACAAACACACACCACACATCATGTCAACCCCATGGATTTTTCTTATGTTTTGTATAACCGGTAAAAAATGGTTTAACAGTTTAAAGATTGTAGTTAGTATTAGATCACAAGTATGCCTTATCTGTGTTATGGATGAAAAATTTAATAAGACATGCCTCGACAATAATGATTTTTTTACAATTAAATATTGTAAACCTTTTAAAAATTTATTCCCTAGACCACTCGGTTCGCAATGACGTATCCTTTTGGATTGTAATTCATATCATTAGAAATCATTTGATCCAACCTAATCATGGAATCGCGTAACAATTTCACAATACTCACTGCAAACTGTAGAGGTCTAAAGGATTATGAAAAACGTAGGGATGTGTTGAACTTCCTAAGATCAAAATCCTATAACATATACTGTTTACAAGAAACTCATTTGGTAGACAATTTACATTGGGTAATAAGATCAGAATGGGGTGGAGAAATTATTCTAAATTCAGTTACATCAAACTCAAGAGGGGTAGGCATTTTGTTTAATAATAACTTTGAATATAATATACACCAAATTAAAAAGGATAATGATGGGAGTTATATTGCTGTTGACTTGACTATTGATAAGATGAAAGTAACACTGATTAATATATATGCTCCAAATGAGGATAACCCTCAATTTTTTTCAAATATAGCAAAAATTCTTCAAGATTTTGAAAATGAATATTGTATCATAAATGGTGATTTTAATTTAGTTCAAAACCAAGAAATGGACACCTTTGGTTACCTCCATTACAATAACCCAAAAGCAAGAGATGTTGTTATAAATATGAAAGAAGAATTTAATCTCATAGACCCTTTTAGAGAACTATATCCAGAGGAAAGAAAATATACCTGGCGAAAAAAACACCCATTAAAACAAGGTAGACTTGATTTTTTCCTTATATCAGAAAATTTTATGTCCAAAGTCATAGATGTCAAAATCAATCCTAGTTATAGGTCTGACCATTCGTCTGTCTGCTTATCATTAAAATTAAATGAATTTGTTAAAGGTAGAGGCCTTTGGAAGTTCAATAATTCCCTACTAGCTGATAAAAATTATATAGATACAGTAAAAAAATGTATAAAAGATATAAAAATACAATATGTAGTTCCTGTTTATAACATAGAAAAAATTAATGAAATAAGCAATGATGATGTTCAATTTACTATTACAGATCAGCAATTTTTAGAAACTGTTTTGCTTGAAATAAGGGGAAAAACCATATCATACTCATCTTACCGCAAAAAAATGTCTATCCAAAAAGAGAAACAGATAATTGACGAAATTACTAGACTAGAAAGTAACCCCTTATCTAATCTTAATGAAATTGATAATAAAAAGAAAGATTTAGAGGAACTACGTAAAGAAAAGATGAAAGGAACTCTGTTAAGGTCTAAAGCAAGATGGGTAGAGGAAGGTGAAAAACCAACAAAATATTTTTGTAGTTTGGAATCCAGAAATTTTGTTAGTAAAATAATTCCGAAAGTTGTAAAAGATGACAACTCTATAATTACTGATCAAAAAGAAATCCTAGCAGAAACAAAGCAATATTACTTCAATCTTTACAATAGAAATATTGATGAGTATGGTATGGATCTCAAGGGTATACTTAAAGGAATTAAAAATATAAATATCTTAACTGAAGATCAAAAGCAAAGTTTGGAGGGGGAACTAACAAACACAGAAATTCATGATGTATTAAAAAAAATGAAAAATTTGAAAAGTCCAGGTTCAGATGGTTTTACATCTGAATTCTTTAAATTCTTTTATAACGACTTAGTAAGCTTTTTAAGACGTTCGTTGAATGAGGGATTTCACACTGGAAAAATGTCAATTACACAACGTCAGGGTATTATAACTTGTTTACCGAAAGGGGACAAGCCAAAACAGTTTCTAAAAAATTGGCGACCAATATCACTGTTGAATGTTGTATATAAAATAGCATCTGGCTGTATAGCTGAAAGATTAAAAAGGGTATTACCATTTATTATTTCGGAAGACCAGACAGGATTTATCAGTGGCAGATATATAGGTGAAAACACTAGACTAATTTATGACTTAATGCAATATACAGAGGAAAAAAATATACCAGGTCTACTTTTAATGATTGATTTTGAAAAGGCCTTTGATTCAGTTTCTTGGGTTTATATTGATAAAGTACTAGATTTTTTCAATTTTGGTGAATCCTTTATAAAATGGATTAAAATATTTCGCCAAGATATTATGTCAGCAGTTCTACAAAATGGATTTGTTTCTGAATTTTTTAGTATAACAAGAGGTTGTCGTCAAGGGGACCCTATTTCACCCTACATCTTCCTAATGTGTGCTGAGATCCTGTCTGTTCTTCTCAAAAATAATAAAAATATCAAAGGTATTAAAATTGGTGATGAAGAATTTAAACTGTCACTTTTTGCAGATGACACTACTGTCATACTGGATGGAACAGAGTCATCACTACAAGAAACTTTAAATGTCTTAGACGACTTTGCATTGCTTTCTGGGTTAAAAATTAATAATAATAAAACAAGAGCAGTGTGGATTGGATGTAATAAATATAATGGTGAAACGTTTAATCATCGTTTTAAATTAGATTGGAACCAAGGTCCATTTACATTGCTTGGAGTAAATTTTTCTGTTGATTTAGACAGAATGGTAAAAATAAATTATGATAAGAAATTACAAGAAATTGAAAAAAGCCTAAAACAATGGTCAAAAAGAATCTTAACTCCTTTAGGTAGAATAACGGTATTGAAAACATTGATAATTTCCAAATTAAACCATCTATTTATTGCTATTCCAAATCCACCACAGGAAATAATAACAAAACTGAACAAGATGTTTTATAACTTTATTTGGCAACATAAAATTGATCGCATAAAAAGAGAGTTAATGTCACAGAGCTATGAAGCAGGAGGTTTAAAAATGATAGACATTAAACACTTTATAGCATCACTCAAAATAACATGGATTAGGCGACTACTTCAAATTGAATCTAAATACAAAAAGTTATTTGAGATTTCATATTCTAAGATTGATAATTTTATAAGGTGTGGAAATGAGTATTTTAATAAAATAAAACGAAATTTTAATAATTGTTTTTGGAATAATGTTTTTGATGCCTGGAATTCTTTGTCTATGAGACAAAAACCTAAAAATATAAATGATGTTAAAGATGTAAGCATCTGGTACAATAAGGATATCTGTATAAATAATAGTCCAGTATTCTTCAAGTCATGGTTTGACAGTGGCATATATTTCATAAAAGACTTACTTAATGAAGATGGAAATTTAATTTCATATAGAGAATTTACAAGAAGGTATGTTGCTGTCAGGTCAAACTTTGTAGAATATCTTGGTGTAAAGTCCACCATTGAATCATATATTAAAAAACTGAATATACAAAACCAACCTGTCAATTTATTACAAGTTGATATGCCATATTTTTTCAGAATAATTTTTAAAAGTAAGAAAGGGAGTAAGGACTTTTACAATGTGTTCATTAATAACAATCCAACTGTTATAAGTCAAGAAAAATGGAAATCCATTTTAGATTTAGATATTGACTGGAAATCACTATATATCACCCCCTTTAAAAGTTGTAAAAATACCAAATTACAATGGTTTCAATACAGGATAAACCAAAGAATAATTTCTACAAATGATTTCTTATTTAAAATTAAACTAAGAGATAATAATCTCTGTACCTTCTGTAACAATACAGCTGAAAAAATAGAGCATCTGTTTTGGTATTGTGAGATAATTAATAACTTTTGGATGCAATTAGAGGATTTTATATTTCAAAAAATAAACCGCTACATTAATATTTATAGAGAAAGTGCAATCTTTGGACATATTAACCAAAAAGAGAGAAATAAACCTCAAAATTTTCTACTTTTAACTACCAGACAGTACATATATAAGTGCAGAATTGATAAAAAACTACCAAATTTAATTACATGGAAAATTAGTATTAAATATCAACTTGATATCGAAAAGATCATTGCAATAAAAAATAATCTTTATGACAAATTTCTGGAATTTTGGGATCCATGGATAATTATCTTTGATGAATGATTTAATGTCTCCATCCAGCATGACTGTAGTTTTGGTACTGTAGAAGTGATAATAAAAATATACCATCATGATGTATAATGTACATGTATGTCTCATAATGCTTAAAACTATACCTGTATGAAAATGTTAATATACATTTTGTTTCTGAATGTTGTAGGGGTTGACACAAACAAACACACACACACACACACACACACACACACACACACACACACACTAATAAACCAAAACCCAGACAAAGCTGAAAAGGAAACAAGACCCTGTATTTTTTGTTTACTTGGTTACTTAAAGAAGGGATTAATCTAGCTTAAATTTAACGAATGTTCATTTGATATTTTGATCTTTTTTATTGCCACTTTTGAAAGTTTTAAATTCTAATAACATCTTTCTAATTAATTGTATTGCTATATTTTCAAATACTAGTAAACTTATTCTAAAAAGCTTAAGTGATACTCGTTTAATAGTTGCTTGAATAAGGACCCCCACCCCTATTAATCAGATGTGCCTTACTACAAAATCTAGATTAATCCCTAGAATGATAAAATACTACACAACTATACATGTATATATATATATATATTTATATATCTCTTATGTATGTCAAACTGTCCTATTGTTACCCGGCAAGTGAACCCAGTGGCCCCAACCCTGGCACTTGACCATCCCTTATTTAATGTCTGGGGCAATAAAAAACACAAATTACAAAAAAAAAAAAAAAAAAAAAAAAAAAAAACTATCTGTAGTCCTGTGTAATAATTGATTCAGAATTAATACAGAAATCATTTTGCCAATATTAACAAGAGGCCCATGGGCCTGATACGCTCACCTAATAACTAATGGCTAGCTGATAGATTTAAAGAAAACATAAATACTAAACCCCAATGACTTTTATCTTTACATCAGTGATCATTGTATCAATACGTACAACATTCTAATATACATGCCTATACAAAACGTTTATAGTTTTTGAGATAATTAACTATTTCGGTATTGTTTCGCATCTCTGACCTTGACCTTTGAACCCATGACCTTTTTCTATATATCAAAATGATTGTTGTATCAATACCTACAACATTCTAATATAAATGCCTATAAAAAAAGTTTATAGTTTTCGAGATAATTAACCATTTCGTATTGTCTCCCATCTGTGACCTTGACCTTTGAACCCAGGACCTTTTTCTATACATCAAAATGATCGTTATATCAATACCTACAACATTCTAATATACATGACTATACAAAAAGTTTATAGTTTTCGAGATCATAATTATAGTCAGAGGTAAAAAAATTAGGTCACGACCTTCACAATTGACCTTAACCTCATTTTGAAGATACTAACAAGAAGATGTCAAAACTGAAAACCCCATGTCATTATCTGGCCAAATAGTCAAGTTATAACAATTTGAAGCTATTTTACGATTTTTAGCTCACCTGACCGAAGGTCATGTGAGCTTATGGCATAGCGCAGCGTGTGTATGTGCATGTGTGCGTGCATGTGTCGTTAACGGCAACTGTCCATCACGAAAATTACCAAGTAATCCTACTTTTGTCCATAGATTATAAACACCCAGAAATCCTAACCCAAATTATTGTCAGAATAAAAGGTAAAAGAAAGCACATTTTTTTTATGGTATAATAAAGTAAATAAACACTATCAGCTAGGAAGAAAGCGTTCCCTTGAGGAGACAATCTTCCATATTTCCCTCAAACAAGTGCACTTCTGTAAACGTATTTATTTCGCGGTTGTTTGTTTTGCACAATAAATTAATACCATGCAAAAATTGTTTTTTGGTTATTATGTTATATTACATATTTCAAAAACCTGAAAATTTAACAACGTGGATATATCTGAATTTCCTTTACCGCAAAAAATAAATACACACAAAAATAAATAAGTTTAAAGTATTTATACAATATTCAATATCATACAGAACTAGACTACATCTAAATGACAAGGCTTGACAGCCACAATAAAAATTTTCTTTGACAACAATTTAAACTACAATTGTGTGTGGATGGAAGGAAAATTGAAAATTAATACTAAATTTAACTATTATTACTAGGAATTCATGCTAAGCTACATGTTAATATCCGAGTAAAACTAATCTAACATACTTCTGATTGTACAGAATATGTCAATGTGTCTGTGACAGCTATTTTGTAAAATTTCCACAGGAATTAATGAATTTAAATAAAGTTTGATGTTCTGAGTCTGCAGTCGAAACAGAAATTCACTATGTATATATATGCCCATCAATTACCCATAGGATGTCTCTATATAGAAAAGATTATGTCACTAACTAGTCTATGACAATGTTTCATGTTTAACATAGTGGTGATGTGAGATTGGAAGGGACAGCCTTCCTGTGATGTTTTATGGTGTACAAGTATGTAAAAACAATCTTTTTGTTTGCCAGATTGTTCAAAATTGGAAATATTCTGTTTTAGTTGAGGATACACATGGCAATTCTTTGTTAAAAATAGGCTCAAATTAGTGAAAATTCCAAAAATGTTTACATTAGATTTCTACAATTATTTTCCTAATTTGTCTGTCACAACACATTGTCATTAACAGTACTGGTACATAACAAGTTAGAAGTTGTCGTGACAACAGCATTTAAGGCTACAAAATGTAATATTATGTAACAATTTATTTTTTGTTTTCATTTCACAAGATTAATTAAAATGTAAAATTACAGAAAGCCAAAATGCTGAATGTGAGAAAACAAAATTTAGTACAATCTGAAAGTAAAAAAAAATAATTAAAAACACATTTCTTTTGTAAAGAAATACTTTTGTTTACAACCAAAGCTTAATATTTCAAACTGACCGCATTGCAAAAATAAATTATCAATACACATAACAGTTAGTCAGAGTTGAGTTTTAGCTGTGTTATATATATATATATATATATATATTTACAGATTGGTGCAAATTTTACAAAATCCTGCAACAGATCACACAGCTGTCTCTACTTCATATCACATGCAAAAAGGTGTTGGTTCTTATTATTTTTGAAAAAAAACATAAACAATTGAAAGTTTAGCTACCAAATTTTAACAAAACACCATCACTGTCTATACCTTTCTGAAACTAAATAAGTCTCCAATCTGGCTCCAATAAAATGAATAGCACATTTCAATTTTAACCAGATTCAGTATACATGTATAACTTTAACATCTCTTGACCAAACCTTTAACATTGGAGCTGTCTGGGAAGCTTCTTTTTTTATAGAAGAACTGGTCAATTGCTTACCAACAAAACTCAATATAATTCTAATTTTCACAAAGCTTGGATATTACTGTTAATTCAAACCAGATATCATCATTTTTGCTCCAATTACCTCAATTTGCCATTTTCCCCAACTGTTACAGTCCATAAGGTTTTGTTTTATGAATGAACTGGTTAGTATTAACTCAGGTGTGCCAGAGGTCAAAGGTCAAGACTATAGGTAGGCATGCCAGGAACATGACATTTATGACTTTATGTCAGGGAAAGTGTTAAAATATTAACTTGTACTGATGGAACACTTTCTGTGCCATAAAATTTGTTTCAGAACAAATAAATCTCTAATGAAATAAAAGGATAGATCATTTTTATTAAAGATAAAATCAAGTGAAACAGACTAAAATATTACATTCAGGGTGTAGCTAGCTAAACAGTAGGTGCTTACCACTCCGAAGCACCCAGCCCCACTTCCTGATGGAAGTCAATCATGTGTTTAAATTAATTTGCCTGCCACAAAGTTTTTGCTTTGCTTTGGGATTATGGTTTGGACATGGAATGGTATGTTTATTTTTGATTTGATCAGCAACCTATCTTGGAGTATACTCACATAGTAAATACCAGTACTAATTATTTAGCGGTAAAGCATCTAGCAAAAACGTCAGAAAAACGTGTGAGACTCTCAGACAAAAAAAAGTTTTGACTGTCAATTGTGATTTTTTGAAATAGTGACTGGTGCCATGACTCATAATGCTACCTTATTTACTGTGATTGCAGGGCTTGACTTTAATAATCTTCACTGTAATTGGATAGATAGAAAAAGACAAGAAAATAAAACGACCAAGTAGATATCCAATTGTTTGAAATGTTGTAAAGGGAAATAACTCTTATATTAGATCACTAATCAGATCCTGTCATACCTACACACTGTGACTTAGCTGAATTAATGGACAGAATTAATGAACTTATAAAATGAGAGAAGCCTGAACAATCAACGGTGTAGGTCATACCTACACACTGTGACTTAGCTGAACAAATGGACAGAATTAATGAACTTATAAAATGAGAGAAGCTTGAACAATCAACGGTGTAGGTCATACCTACACACTGTGATTCAACTGAACAAATGGACAAAATTAATGAAAACTTATAACATGAGAGAAGCCTCAATAATCTACGGTAATTAAGGGCCATAACTCCAACAATAATGCATCACTGAAATCCCACAGTGACTCAGGTTGACATTGATAACCAATATAGACAGAAACAAAAAGAAAAATACATAAGAGTAAATTTTATACAAATATTTATATAAACTCTCTAATAAATCATTAATGATATCTGCCCACCAAGCACTGACTGATCTCAGCTTTGATAACAAATTGACAGAAAAAAGTTACAATTAACCATAATTATGATTACCAAATACAAAATGACTACATGTACATGTATTAACATTCACACAATTTTATATCAATGAAACCTGGTACACTAAATATGATGTTACCAAAATCTGACTTGATAACCAATGAATGGAGATTGGCAAAAGTACTTCACATTTTAAGGGTCATAACTCACTCATACCTACACACTGTGACTTAGCTGAATTAATTGACAGAATTAATGAAAACTTATAAAATGAGAGAAGCCTGAACAATCTATGGTGTAGGTCATACCTACATACTGTGATTCAGCTGAACAAATGGACAGAATTAATGAAAACTTATAAAATGAGAGAAGCCTGAACAATCTATGGTGTAGGTCATACCTACACACTGTGACTTAGCTGAACAAATGGACAGAATTAATGAACTTATAAAATGAGAGAAGCCTGAACAATCAACGGTGTAGGTCATACCTACACACTGTGACTTAGCTGAACAAATGGACAGAATTAATGAACTTATAAAATGAGAGAAGCTTGAACAATCAACGGTGTAGGTCATACCTACACACTGTGATTCAACTGAACAAATGGACAAAATTAATGAAAAGAATGAGAGAAGCCTCAATAATCTACGGTATTTAAGGGTCATAACTCCAACAATAATGCATCACTGAAATCCCACAGTGACTCAGGTTGACATTGATAACCAATATAGACAGAAACAAAAAGAAAAATACATAATAGTCAATATTATACAAATATTTATATAAACTCTCTAATAAATCATTATTGATATCTGCCCACCAAGCACTGACTGATCTCAGCTTTGATAACAAATTGATAGAAAAAAGTTACAATTAATCATAATTATGATTACCAAATACAAAATGACTACATGTACATGTATTAAAATTCACAAAATTTTATATCAATGAAACCTGGTACACTAAATATGATGTTACCAAAATCTGACTTGATAACCAATGAATGGAGATTGGCAAAAGTACTTCACATTTTAAGGGCCATAACTCACTCATACCTACACACTGTGACTTAGCTGAATTAATTGACAGAATTAATGAAAACTTATAAAATGAGAGAAGCCTGAACAATCTATGGTGTAGGTCATACCTACATACTGTGATTCAGCTGAACAAATGGACAGAATTAATGAAAACTTATAAAATGAGAGAAGCCTGAACAATCTATGGTGTAGGTCATACCTACATACTGTGATTCAGCTGAACAAATGGACAGAATTAATGAAAACTTATAAAATGAGAGAAGCCTCAATAATCTATGGTAATTAAGGGCCATAACTCCCAACAATAATGCATCACTGAAATCCCCCAGTGACTCAGGTTGACATTGATAACCAATATAGACAGAAACAAAAAGCAAAATACATAATAGTCAATATGATACAAATATTTATATAAACTCTCTAATAAATCATTATTGATATCTGCCCTGACCAAGCACTGACTGATCTCAGCTTTGATAACAAATTGATAGAAAAAAGTTACAATTAACCATAATTATGATAAACCCAAAACTGACTTGATAACCAATGAATGGAGATTGGCAAAAGCACTTAACATTTTAAGGTCCATAACTCACTCTTAAAATAAATCATCCATGAAGCCCACAACTTGACTGTGATAACCAATGAATGGAGATTGGCAAAAGTACTTAATATTTAAAGAGCCATGACTCTCAAAATAAATCATCCATGAAGCCCAGTCAACCTCATACAATGTGATTAAAATTTGATTTTCATAACCTATGTCTTAAGACTAAATATTAAGGGGCCATAACTCTCAAAATAAACTATCAATGAAACCCAGTCCATCACATGTTAAGGGGCCATAATTCAAAATAAATCAATCCAAAATCACCAAGTTCACCATATACACTCGACTTTGATGACTCATGTTTACAGAGATCCATCAATAAAACTGACAACAATAGTACAAAATATTCAAGGGCCATAACTCTCAAAATAAACCATCAATGAAAACCGATCCACCACACACATTGAAACCCTATAGACAGACATCAGAAAATGATCAATGAAAAAGGGCAGCCAGTCTAAATATACACACTATGACAAAGCCAGATTCTAATAACCAATAGATTGACAGAAAGAAATATTGACCTACCAGTAAGACACCGTATTCAGGGGCCATAACTGTAACAATAAATCATTTGCCTGACTTTCATAAGCAATGGCTAGACAGATGGATAGAATGAAATAAATAAGATCAAAAACACCGGCAATAAGATCACACAAAATATTAGGGGCCATAACTCTCACAATAAATCATCAAATGAAATTTGACCGATCGCCGCACACATTGTGACCACTGTGGACTTTGATGACCTATAGATAGAGATGTACATAAATACATCATCCATCAATTACTCTGACAGGTTTATATCACCACTTAGATCATCATGACATACAAAATAATACCTCTAAGTAAGATACAGTCAATATCAAACTCCTATATCTTACAAAAATCTGATTCAAAAATTTACAATTAATGCATCAAATATCCTACAGATAATTGATTTAATTGATTCAGTCAATAAACCAATAGTGTTAAATCTAGGATTTTTCAGAAGGGTCATTTTCAAAATCTTTCATCTAAAACACTGTAAAATCAATATTTTTACATTCATCTAATGTTAAATATAGTCTTCTGAGGCATTAACAATGGAACATTTGGCAAAATAAGGGATCAATGACCCCATGGACTGTTTTAAAAAAAACTGTACCTATGGACTGTTCTAGAATGAACTGTATCCATGGACTGTTATAGAATGAACCGTACCCATGGGCTGTTCTAGAATGAACCGTACCCATGGACTGTTCTAGAATGAACTGTATCCATGGACTGTTCTAGAATGAACCGTACCCATGGACTGTTCTAGAATGAACCGTACCCATGGACTGTTATAGAATGAACTGTATCCATGGACTGTTCTAGAATGAACTGTATCCATGGACTGTTCTAGAATGAACTGTATCCATGGACTGTTCTAGAATGAACCGTACCCATGGACTGTTCTAGAATGAACCGTACCCATGGACTGTTATAGAATGAACTGTATCCATGGACTGTTCTAGAATGAACTGTATCCATGGACTGTTCTAGAATGAACTGTACCCATGGACTGTTCTAGAATGAACTGTATCCATGGACTGTTCTAGAATGAACTGTATCCATGGACTGTTCTAGAATGAACTGTATCCATGGACTGTTCTAGAATGAACCGTACCCATGGACTGTTCTAGAAAGAACTGTATCCATGGACTGTTCTAGAATGAACTGTACCCATGGACTGTTCTAGAATGAACTGTACCCATGGACTGTTCTAGAATGAACTGTACCCATGGACTGTTCTAGAATGAACTGTATCCATGGACTGTTCTAGAATGAACTGTATCCATGAACTGTTCTAGAATGAACTGTATCCATGGACTGTTCTAGAATGAATTGTACCCATGGACTGTTCTAGAATGAATCGTACCCATGGACTGTTCTAGAATGAATCGTACCCATGGACTGTTCTAGAATGAACCGTACCCATGGACTGTTCTAGAATGAACCGTACCCATGGACTGTTCTAGAATGAACTGTACCCATGGACTGTTCTAGAATGAATCGTACCCATGGACTGTTCTAGAATGAATCGTACCTATGGACTGTTCTAGAATGAACTGTACCTATGGACTGTTCTAGAATGAACCGTACCCATGGACTGTTCTAGAATGAACCGTACCCATGGACTGTTCTAGAATGAATCGTACCCATGGACTGTTCTAGAATGAACTGTACCTATGGACTGTTCTAGAATGAACTGTACCTATGGACTGTTCTAGAATGAACTGTACCTATGGACTGTTCTAGAATGAACTGTATCCATGTACTGTTATAGAATGAACCGTACCCATGGACTGTTCTAGAATGAACTGTATCCATGGACTGTTCTAGAATGAATCGTACCCATGGACTGTTCTAGAATGAACTGTATCCATGGACTGTTATAGAATGAACTGTACCTATGGACTGTTCTAGAATGAATCGTACCCATGGACTGTTCTAGAATGAACTGTATCCATGGACTGTTCTAGAATGAACTGTACCTATGGACTGTTCTAGAATGAACTGTATCCATGGACTGTTATAGAATGAACTGTACCCATGGACTGTTCTAGAATGAACTGTATCCATGGACTGTTCTAGAATGAACTGTATCCATGGACTGTTCTAGAATGAACTGTATCCATGGACTGTTCTAGAATGAACTGTACCCATGGACTGTTCTAGAATGAACTGCATCCATGGACTGTTATAGAATGAACCGTACCCATGGACTGTTCTAGAATGAATCGTACCCATGGACTGTTCTAGAATGAACTGTACCCATGGACTGTTCTAGAATGAACTGTATCCATGGACTGTTCTAGAATGAACTGTACCCATGGACTGTTCTAGAATGAACTGTATCCATGGACTGTTCTAGAATGAATCGTACCCATGGACTGTTCTAGAATGAATCGTACCCATGGACTGTTCTAGAATGAATCGTACCCATGGACTGTTCTAGAATAAACCGTACCCATGGACTGTTCTAGAATGAATCGTACCTATGGACTGTTCTAGAATGAACTGTACCTATGGACTGTTCTAGAATGAACCGTACCCATGGACTGTTCTAGAATGAACCGTACCCATGGACTGTTCTAGAATGAATCGTACCCATGGACTGTTCTAGAATGAACTGTACCTATGGACTGTTCTAGAATGAACTGTACCTATGGACTGTTCTAGAATGAACTGTACCTATGGACTGTTCTAGAATGAACTGTATCCATGTACTGTTATAGAATGAACCGTACCCATGGACTGTTCTAGAATGAACTGTATCCATGGACTGTTCTAGAATGAATCGTACCCATGGACTGTTCTAGAATGAACTGTATCCATGGACTGTTATAGAATGAACTGTACCTATGGACTGTTCTAGAATGAATCGTACCCATGGACTGTTCTAGAATGAACTGTATCCATGGACTGTTCTAGAATGAACTGTACCTATGGACTGTTCTAGAATGAACTGTATCCATGGACTGTTATAGAATGAACTGTACCCATGGACTGTTCTAGAATGAACTGTATCCATGGACTGTTCTAGAATGAACTGTATCCATGGACTGTTCTAGAATGAACTGTATCCATGGACTGTTCTAGAATGAACTGTACCCATGGACTGTTCTAGAATGAACTGCATCCATGGACTGTTATAGAATGAACCGTACCCATGGACTGTTCTAGAATGAATCGTACCCATGGACTGTTCTAGAATGAACTGTACCCATGGACTGTTCTAGAATGAACTGTATCCATGGACTGTTCTAGAATGAACTGTACCCATGGACTGTTCTAGAATGAACTGTATCCATGGACTGTTCTAGAATGAATCGTACCCATGGACTGTTCTAGAATGAATCGTACCCATGGACTGTTCTAGAATGAATCGTACCCATGGACTGTTCTAGAATAAACCGTACCCATGGACTGTTCTAGAATGAACTGTACCAAAAATTGAATACATATACAGCATACTTACAAAATCTGATTCTAAAAGGGAGAAGCAATGTGTCAAATATCCTATATATATAATTAATTCAATTGATACTGATGTAACCAATAGATGGAAAGAAAGTAAACAATAGATAGAAAGAAGGATGACATAAGGATAATTTAATAACAAGTTTCTAATAGTGTCAAATTTTGTTTCGAATATGGACAATAAACGTGTTAAATATAGTATTTATCACTTTAACCAATATAGTGTTAATTTGTTATCACCATGGCAACAATTACAGTTTTACCATTACTGACCAATAAATATAACAATGTTTTATGTTACCATGGTTATGTCATCAATGAATGTTATTATTTCAGTAATTTTCACAATTATAGAGTACATTTTAATATCGTATATGTTTTCTTTTTGTCTAAGCTGTTACTTATCACAGACTGATGTTTTATGCGCTAGCCAAAATTCTCTTGCTACACCGATTACAGGTTTATAAGCAAAATAGCGGTTAAAATGTTCTCTGTGTGTAATGTCAACAATATGAGTTTATCTGACAAAAGAATGAAAAATTTACATGATACTGCGCTAATATAAGTAGTAAATAAATAGAGTACAGGCATTAAATAAAAGTCTTCAAAATTCATCAACTATAAATCTTTATAAAAGTCTCAGAATTGAAGAAACCTTCTCACTTTGGCAAAAGGACCATATTCAGTGAATATATCCCATTCAAATCTTTGTTAGGGATTATACACTGTTTACCCCCCCCCCCCCCTTCCTTGGATCCTTTTGGGCTTTCATAGAACTATCTTAACCAGATTCAAAAATAAGTGTTCATTATTTTTTCGGTTTTGAATTTTCTCTGTTACTGTATTAAATTATAAATTTATTTATTTATTTTATTTTTGCCTTTTCAGTAGTAGTACCATAAATTATTAAAATTTTAAAATACATATGTAAAATAATAAGTTATTTTATTTATGTGCCACACATTAACACAAACAAGTTATGTAAAAACATAAAAGATGAAACTAATAAAAAGCCCTGCTTGACTTATGAGACACTATCATCAATTTCTACGACTGAAAAAGTTTTATTTTGTAGTACCATAACATAAAAAGTTATACATTTAATAATATATGTATCAAATATTTGATAGGTCAGTATTGTAACAAGAATAAAATGAAATAAAATTGTAAAATAATATATATAATAAATAATATGTACAATTATTTCATATGAATTATAAGCTTTATAACACAATATACAATGTATATATATATATATATGTATATGTACAAATATATCCATTGTATTTTGTTGGTAATTTAATTATATCAGAATTTTTACTTACCTTGAAGTTCACAAATAAATATATATTTAGTTGTCTACATGTTTCCTTCCTTTACAACTGATGTTTGACGATTTATGAAGACAATCCTGGTCTGTGACAAGGGATCAGGTAACCACTGATGTGTTAGGAGTATGACCTTAAGTCAGGCCTCCGACATTGATATGACTGACCAACGGCTATCACCCTCTGACCATTAACTAAACCTGAAACTGTTCCAATGAGAATAACATAAGAGTCGATCACATCAAGTAGAAATTCATTATATGTCCGACAGTCAGTCCAATCTTGCTGACATTTATCTTTGTATGTCATAATTGTACAACACCATAAAGTCCGATTAACGGCCCATCAATAACAAGAATGGTGTAAAAAATATGACAATACTGGCTTAACAGTTAAAAGACAAAAACCATTACCAGGTGTAACATACATACAGTTATTATTATGTAGGTGTGGACACACCTGATACTACATGTATATATGTACAAATCTACATGTAATATGTGTGTATCTTGTACTAGAGGTTAACAAATATTTCCTAAAAAAAATAAAAAACAAACAAAAAACAACGGGGGAATGGGGTTAGCCACTGTATGACTTGATCACTACCTGTTAATGTTTGTGGTAAAGTGGTGAACCATATTAAGTACTGGGTTATTTCCTTGTTTTTTTTTTATTACCAGTAATTATTTGTAGGAAAAATATTTGCCTTTTACAGGCCATATCTTGGTTTAAGAGGAGGGGCTATAGGCTATGGCACCTGGCCCCAGTTTCACAATCATTTCTTAACCAAGATTTTCCTTAACTTAAATCTGACAATGTTGAAATCTGAATAATTTTGTTGGTTTTCAAGATATTTGATTTTAAGGTGTACTTTTGGATTTTTTCAAAGCACATTACATCTATATTTTAATTATGTTGAAATTATTTGTCTATGATATCATAAATGTTTGTTTGCTTAAAGTTGTTAGATGTAAGTTAAGGAAAACCTTAGTTAACGGGTAAGTATTGATTGTGAAACTGGGGCCTGGTCATTTCTTAGCTAAGATTTTCTTAACTTAAATTTATCAAATTTTGGTAATCTCTTTTTTAGGAACTACTGATGGATATTTGTAAATGTTTAAATCTTTACAATGACATCTTAAATTCCTGAATATCTTGAAAATTAATTTTTTTTATAAAGATTTGAAATTTTGCAAGTTAAGGAAAATCTTAGCTAAAAAATGATTGTGAACCTGGGCCAGCTTTCAGATTAAAGTGCATCTCATTGCGTTCAATGTAAAAAGAGCCCTTGCACCATTGAACCCAAAATAAATAATTTTGTCTAACAAAACATTAGACCATCTGTTCAATGATCTTACGAGTAAGTACCAGATCACATTTAAACTTGACTGGTACAGCTTACAGTGATGCCACAAGACATACAACATGCATTGATAAAAAGTGTGGATGCTTGAATACTTATTTTTTCAAAAAAAAAAAATAAATGCATCAAGTTATGTCAACTCCAATTACGAAAATATACATTCAGTTTTGACAAATTCTGAGCCAGGATGACATGAACTACTACAGTTCTGTAGTGAACACTACTGTCAAGGTTCAAATCCTACTCAAGCCAATCTTAGTGTGAGAAAATTTGTCAGTTTTAGTTTACTTGCCAAAATAATTGGTTTTCTCCAGTCATTCTGGCTTCCTCCACCATTCCTTCCTAAACTTATTGCCTTGATGTAAATGAAATACTCTTAATTGAGACGATCCACTCCTCTTGTTTCACTTATCCATGGGTCTTGGCATAATGAATAACAATGGCCAATCCATATATATACTATATGAACAGCCAATGATTTTAGTCTAAATTTAACATACCCTTCAGAAAATGGTAGTGTTCATAAAAATGCATCATCAATTGTTATAGATCTCACAAACAAATGATGTGTTTATGTAACCATCGTATTTCCTTGATTATATATGCTTAATACAGGTAGTTGTCTAGTTGATGTCACATTATAATTATTTATATTAAATATGACTCAATATAAATCTATTAAAAATGTTCTGTAAAAGTAGAAAACAATGACAACTGTAAATTTATTATTGATTAAATAACAATTATTTAATTTAGAAGCAATAGAACTTATGAACATCCACAGGTAACTTTGATAAATAGGCAGGGATGATGATTAGCAGGGGCCCAGTAGCCCATGGCTCCTAAAAATCAGTCTTGGCCCCTAAATGTTTAACCGTTTAGCTATTTATTACTATTAAAGCTGGCCCCTAACTCAAAATAGTTAAGCTTCATTCTTGATAGGTTTAACTTCAATAAAAATCCTAATAAATTCCATTTTCCTAGAAGGTCAAAAAAGTTCCTCTGACAAGTTTTGTACAGTAGAATCTGTCTTAGAAAACAAACACCTTATGGTCCCAGTTTTATAATAATTTATTAACAAAGATATTCCTCAACATAAATGAGGAAAATCTGAAATTTGAATAAATTTTTCAGTTTTAAAGATATTCATGAATTTAGGGTGCCATTCTGAAGAGCATTCTAAGCTTATAACATTTATATTCAAACTTTGGTAAAAAAAAAAAGAAGTTGTTTTAGTACCATGCAATATTGTCAAAATTTGCTAGATTTAAATGAAGGAAAATTTTGGTAAAGGAATGATTGTAAAACTGGAGCCAGCCTCAGGGATACAGATTAGCAGCAACCCATTAGCCCATGGCTACTAAAAATCAGTCTGGGCCCCTTAATGTTTCTGAGACTTCTGTCAGGTTTCTGTTGACATTTGCTCAGGCCAATCACAAAACAACATAAATGGTGTATGTGGGTATTAACAAAGTAATTCACATTTAACAGGTTAATGAACATTGAGTTCAGTTTTCACAAGTTCCACTGTAATAGATGTGTTCATTTTTGGATGTCTGAAAACATTTAAAATGGAATGTAACCATTTATTCAGACTTAGATTTGGTACTCACTGACTCTTGATACATATTGTTTTATTGATTTACAGATTTTTTGTCATTTGATTAGAGGACTGTACTTATCATGTGCATGCATATTCTCTGGGGTAGATTAATAAACATTTTGGATGGTTTTGAACCTTGTGGACATGCACAGGGCTAATATGTCCCTCAAAAAGATTACGAGGATAGTCAGAGTGTACAGTGTATTTTAAAAAAGCAGGAGAAGTTCAAAAAGTAGAAGGCACCACTTTAATGGCAACTGAGCTGAGATGTGGTGAAGCTAGATATGCATTGGCAAGGGAAGGGTGGGGGAGGGGTAGGTACAGGAGGATGAGTGGGAGTCAGGGGTCCCTCAACAAGAAAATTTTAAATTTGAGACTGTCTGAGATGTATTTAAATGTATTCCAAAGAGGTTTTACACAAAACTAGTTTAATATGTACATTTTTCCTTAGGTTTTGACATGCTGACATACATCTTCACATGATTTCTTTAAGGGTTGTTCCCCTGTTCATATGATATAAGGTTCTTATCTACCGATAATGACAATGCTAGGTAGTCTGTCAAAACTTGGTGCATACAAGAGTTGAGTTGAGTAATGGTGTTTAACGTCCCAGTCAAGAATATTTCACTTATATCAACATGTGGCCAGCTATAGGTGAAGGTGCAGAAATGTTGCCTGTGTGTTGGGCTGATAGCATTATACAACAGGGTTCTTTATTGTGCCAACCCCACCATGACACAGGACCTTGTTCATTTTAAGTTCCCATCTGAAAGAACCGTGACATTCATTTCGTAATGCCGAGTGCTTGGCGAAATAACAGTCACTACCTAGTAACCTACTTTCTAGTCTTGGGTCAGACCCTGTCAGGGTTCGAACCCACAACCTCCCACTTAAGGAGCAAGCACTCTACCAACTGAGCTACCACAGCGGTTGCATACAAAAGGTTGGTAAGACTATGTAATATTATTGAGACAGGTTCCAGCTAATTCAACACATTAACTGTGTATCGATATCACATTATCAGCGAGTTATCTAGGACTAATGCCAATTCTGCACTGAAAAAAGATGTTAATAAATCCATTTCATTTAGTACTATGGTACATAACTAGTAGAATAGATTTTAAACTAGCTTGTTGACATTTTGCTTCATGACAAGATACACAAAGGTCTCACCCCACATTTTTCTCCTTCCTTTTTGAGTTTGGTATTCAATATGGCCCTAGGAAGTGGTAGACTAGCTGGCAATGTTGTGACCAAATAAAGTCTAAAGGAATTTGGGTAAGACTCAGACATCCTACATCAGATGGGACCACGGGAAACTCAAAAATTTAGGGGTCTGGGTAGCTCATTTGGTAGAGCACTGACCTTTAATGTGGGAGATCCTGGGTTCAATACCAAGTCTGACCCTGCATTTTTTCTCTTTTCTGTTACAATTTGGTGGCCAGTGTGTCCTTCAGAAGTGGTGGACTAGCAATTATGGCCATATAAAAGTCTATCCAAGAGAATTAAGTGACATTTCCCATGGAACCATGGGAAACTAAAAAATTACAGGGGAGGAATGTAGTGGTCCGAGTAGCTCAGTCAGCAGAGCACATCCTGAATATGATCTCCCATCTGACCATGCATTTTTTCTCCTTCCTGTTACATATATATCTGTATTTGTAATAATTGTACAGCAGATTTAAACAACGCAATAGAGCTTATGTTAGTGTATGACAGGGTAGAGAAAAACTATGGTCAGACTGGGGTTAAAATTAGAAATCTACAATACACATCTAGTTCAACAAATGATCTATAGACCATTAAATTCCTCAAATTCTTCATGAGTTTCCAAACAATAATGCAAGTGGAAACCTCAGATCAAAATTTGAGGGAATAATTATTCCCAATTAGATAGGGAATTGTAACGTAAATGCTAGTTACAATGAAATAAGTTATAAAATTCCCTTCTCCCGATGCCGGTAATTGAATCCAGGTCACCTGTTTGTAAACCCATCGCTCTACCGTTTTCGCCTAAAAGGTACCCCATAGGTGAGACAGTAGTAACATCTCATTACCTGTACATAGTACATACTATATCATCCAGCTATATCGCTACATTTACATCCCTCCCCTTTAGTACTTCGCCCCTTGAAGACGTATCCTAACACATACACAGACACATATATTATTTTTAATTAATTTTATTGGGATCTTTCCTGCTGTTGCTTTTTGGTGAGTGACCCCATTTAAAGGAAGGGTCCCGTTGTGGGTGCCTTTTTTAACATACAGTGTAAATGCTAGTTATAATGAAATAAGTTATAAAATTCCCTTCCCCCGACGCTGGGAATTGAACCAAGGTCGCCCGTGTGAAAAGTGAGCACTCTACTGTTTCGCCTAAAAAGTACCCCATAGGTGAGACATGTACAGTAGTAAGTCTTACCTGTACAATTAGTACATACTATACCATGTAGCTATATTGCTACAGAATCATATCAGTTCATTTTCCCGTAAAAATGATGATATTCCGAGAATTTGTGATATAATCATTTTCCAAAACATCTCGCACAATGTTTAGGGGTGTTGATCATGTGGTAAAGCTGGGAAACCCATAATCAGTCGACCACGTACAGTATCAAGTGGCAACCAACAACAAAGTATTAGTCCAGGGCTCAAACCTGGAATTATCCACACTACTGACAAGTGCTCCATCAACTGGGCTACCCAGACCATTAAAGTGATACTAATTTTCAAGTGTCAAGGTGATGTGCTAAAATGCCACAAAAGCAGAGGGAAAATTTGTTTTAAAATAAGCGATTAAAATTAATTCACATCATCAAATAAATTTGGAACTGTAACATGCAAGATGACAGTGACACCGTCGCAATCTTTAAAGGGGTTTTAGTGTTTGGCCGTAATGCACTGTCAAATATTTCAATTTCAAGCGAGATGAAAATCTAATTAACTAACTGATTAAATAATTGCTTACTTCTCACGCTGATGAAGATGATGATAATGTTATTCAGATCATGTTACTTGAAATCAGACTCCGCAGCATTTTTTACCGCAAAGCGGAATAACTCTATGTGCCTGATCACGGTAACCTCGTTCCTACTTGCTAAGTGCTTTCATATAGCAAGGATAACATTTTCAGTAAGTCCATTCTAATCAATATAAAGAATTTCTAATTTCCATTCGCATATTTCGTTTACAGTTTATTGGTTGGATAATGAAATAATCTCAGAAAAGAGGTATTGTATTTATATGAAGACATTTATTAGACAACTTTCTATATGGTTTAGGGATTGTACAAAATTTCTGGATATGATATAGGCCTATAGATACATGATGTATGTAAATACTGCTGCCAGACAGTCTTATAAAATAAAAAAATGATTTTGCGTACTCAACGTGGCAGAATAGTCAACTCGTTGATGGTGGCCAACCCACTATGAGACAGAAGCAGAAGTATTAATTTAAAAAAGCAGTTCTAAACTTAAATAAACGTCCAATATAAGTGTCATCATTATATCCGATATATTGTATGACGTCATGATGATGTCATAATTATGTATTGTGATTTCTTTAGTATGACACTACTGTTAGGGCACAAGAGACTTGTTTTTAAGTCGAAATTAAAACCCCACTTGACAAATAGAACAATAATAAAGAAACATCAATAGGCAGAGGCAGAACTTCTTTTAAAGATTTTTACTCCAATATTTCGAAATAACTAAACACCTTAGGTTGTCATATATAAATTGTTAAATAATCTATAAATTCTCAAATGTTCATTAAGTGAGTGAGTGAGTTACTGCTTAAAGCCGCATCAACAATATTGCAGCTTTTCGCGGTTAGAAAAAGTAAAAGATACAATAGTATCAATAACACAAAGTATTAAAATGTAAAACTAAAAATAAAAATCAATAAGTTTTTAATAAAACTATTGCTAAACTGATAAAAACCAGTTATATCACAGACAATTTATAAATAAAACACTGGGTTATCCAAATGTTCATTAATATTAAGATACTGTCCCCGGGAATGTAAACGAACAGCCAATATATCCCTAGTTAAGTCAATTATAGAATATGAAGCAATCATTTGGGATCCATACACCAAATTAGAAATCGACAAGATGATTGGACGCAACGAAAGGCAATCCGCAAGATTCATCACGGGTGTAATCTTCATGTACAAGATCATTGAGGGGTTGGTGCCTGCCATAAATGCAGATTAATTTCTTTAAAAAATCAAGACAAAAAAGAATCATCAAACCGGCCACAGTATTCAACAATTGTATTTCGGACAACCTAAAGTGTGGCAAAAAATTCAAAAAGTTTCTAACTACAAAGGGTCAGCACGGATCAGGTCAGGAATTCTTTGTTTATCAAAACAGGGCTTGACTAGAACCATCTAGAAGAGGATATTGTGCATGCCAAAAACAGTGGAAGTCTTCAAACACGCCCTCCAAAATGATGACTGCTTACAACACCAAGCAGTGCTCTCTCTACCGTTGATCAAATATCCAGAATTGGATCCATACATGTACAGATACAGATACAGATATATAATGATTTACTTGTATAATATATGATAATAGGCCTATATAATATATAATATAGATATATATCTTAATATATCAGCATATGCTATATATATGATTACTGTAATTAATTGTAATAACAGTATTTATTAATAATGCGAATACCTGATTACATGAATATTATATATTGTACTACTACTATGCAATATAACTTTTCGGTCCTTCCGATCAGATTATTATTATTATTATTATTATTATTATTATTATTATTATTATTATTATTATTATTATTATTTGCCATGTAACATATATACATGTATTTGTTTATGTGCTAAAGGCGTTATTTTTATACTGTATGTAAACAAAGTTTATTATTTATTATTATTATAACATAGTTTCTGGTTATGACTAGCAAAATGAAATTCTAACTAAGCTATGAATGCCTTTCTGTAAAACGTATGTGCCCTGCTGTGTTTACATCTACATTGATTTACTCTATGTAAACATGGGATCGAGGTTGTCCAATCAAACACGTTCTCAACGGAGGGTTAACTTTGTTTTTGTTCCGGTGAATTTTAAAATGTCGTTGTTCGTGTGAGTTGTTATGTGGTATTATTGTTTTTCTCAACAATTATGACCAGATGGTAAGCCTTTATTGAGATTTATTTATCCTATATTACTTGGTGACAAAGTGAAACTGAGTTACCATGGTGACAAGATTGTTTACATACATGTGACATTTTCGGGCACCTGTTATGTTTTGATATACAGTACGGATAGGGCCTGTTTACTAGTGTTTATTGATCGGAGTAAACAATATTTGAATTGTTTATGTATTGGAACACATATAACTAAAGATCTAGTAAATTAAATCATTTAAAACCCATTTAAAACATAAAAATAAATAAATAAATTATATAAACTGATCATACATATCAATTATATAATTGACGATTTATTAACAGATAATTGGTAAGAGTTCCTTTTGTAACACCCCCCCCCCCCACCTGTAAAATTCTATATAACATTTTTGAAAAATTATTTTTCACAGAAATGTTGAAAATTGCTTGATTCCATCATTTTTAGGCTCTTTTAGTCGAAATTAACATTTTAGTGGAGGGTACAAATGGAACTCTTTCCATATAATTTATGCAATGTGTTGCATACATATTTTATTTGTTATAAATACCTTCACTTAGATTAAGTTTTGGACCTACTTTTACTGTCCATTTCTTACGAAATGGTAATATTTAATAGACAAGACTAGTAAAGAATTACATATATGGCTGGATATTTCAAGGGTGGTTGGTTCAAATCCCAACAGGACATGTTTTAATCTTAAGTAAATTACTTCATTTCACATTGCTGCTGATTTACCCAGTGTCAGGATAATGAACTGTGGGGTGGTGACCTCTGCAACTGTTGTCTCGGTTAGCTAGCACTGCAAATCACTCCTATTGTATCCCAGACATAAGGATAACACACACTGCCAGTCATGGTCACACCTTTCATAGCCTAATGTGATCTTGCTGATACTTAGTATTACAGTGTAAAGATTGAAATGTGCCTATACAAGCCTAAGGTGTTACTAAAGGTTTCTTATACAGTGAATATGACATTATAAATTTGTTTGCTTTGGCTAAACCTAACCAGATAATAAGTCCCTGCTTTAACAAGTTGTAATAACTGAAATAGAGAAAGACTACCTTTTACCCTCCACTTAAATTTTGATTTCAACTCAAAAATTACTTAAAATGACAGAATCCAGCTCTTTTGAACATTTCTGTGAAAAATATATTTTTTAAATTTACATTATAAGAATTTAATGGGGGATACAAAAGGAATTCTTAATCTGAAATGAATTGTTTTAAAGCATTTCCCCTTCGTTAACATATTATTTCATACCTGAAAATCATTTCTAGGTTAAATTTCACTTTATTCAAAAATAAAAATCTCAAATTAATGGGAGAAATTAAAGCCTACCAGGGTAATGATAAAAATATAGCCATAGTTCAGATTATCTCCCCTTGTACAATAATTAACAGGTGGTGATCACAGGCACTTGTTTCTGATATTAAAAAATAATAAGTCTATACTTAAACATAACACTATGTTAAGTATAGAGTGTTAATTTTTTAATATTAGAAACAAGTGCCTGTAGTGGTGATTGTAACAATGATGTCCTGTATTAAATTTTAAAAATTGTTATTTACAATGAAGACTTTTTTAAATTAACAATTTAGTGACATAGAGTTCAAATCACCAAAATATAGACATGTGAAATGTAGTATGACATAATTCACATATCGCGTGGGTTTAAGTAGTGGTTTCAGTCTCTGGCAACCACGGCAGCTTCGATCCTGAAATTATCAATACAAATTGAATATTAATTATCTACCGGTAGATGTTATATCAGCTACTTGTGTGTGAATTACATAGAGGATCTTAGATGAGTGGGGGTTTAATATGAAATTTATTAAACAAGTTTAATAATTAGCCTTGGTGAGTGGCATATTTAATTATTGAACGAGTCTAAGATTCTATATATCACATAACTCAAAATACCAAGACACAATGACATGTACATATTATTTGATGCCATATAGAAACAGTTGATTTCTATTTAGGTCAGGCAAATCACCTGCGCAAGTAAGAATATAGTTCTATTTAGTTATAGTAAAAGTAAATTAATCACCTAAAATAAAAAAGACAAAACCAGTATGTAAGTTTAAATTATGTTATATTTTTTCGAATGCATCAAAATTATTTTTCAAAGAATCGGAAAGTCTTTTAAAAGTCTAAAAATAAACAACAGACCGACACAGTTTTCGAATGATGTCATTAGGCGCGATCAGAAGCGTGAGAACTGATTACGTCACAATCAAGTGATATTACATGGGTACCTGTGTAATATGAAAAATATTACACCATTTTATTCCATCAATAAACAGGAGGGTTATGTGATATACCAATATATGCCAGGTATCTTTTTCATCACTTTAGTTCCGTGTCATCGTTCTTAGTAAACATGGACTCACAGGATTTTATAACAGGACAATGAGGACATTGCACCACTTATATCACTGGAATCGTGATTCTAACATCTGTACCTCAGTCTTTCATGATAAATAAGGTTGTTAGTTAAAAATCTTTACAAAATATGAACTTAAAGTCCTTAAACAGAATCTCTCCGTCCTTCTGCAGGGTTAAAACTTGACCATTCACTAATTGCTTTTTTTTTTTAAATAATTTATGGCTCAAAGAATAACTTTGAGATTTTATTTTTGCTCCCAATTTTTTATCAATTTAATTATGAGTCAGACAAAAACCACTGATTTTTTTGTTCTTTTTGTTACACAAGTATGATAAATTAATACAAATTTTACAAATTGTTGATAATCAAAACAATATATACAGCAGATTAGAAGAACTACTCTGTACATTTTAGACATTTTTGTTGGTTTTCTTAGTTTTAACTGGCTTTTAAGCATAAATAATTCAGCTCCTAAATTATAAAATTACCGGTAGCTATTATTATGTTTTTGCGTCTACTTCTTGAGACCCCAGTGAACCCTGCTTCTTATTTAGGATTGGTTGGTGGTTGGATGTTGTTTTATATTGCACCAGCAGTTTTTCAAGTATTTGTGATGAGACATCAGTTTTTATATGGCCCTTTAGAGATGGATGGATGGATGGAACCCCCGACATTTTGTCAATTACCGTACTCAATTGATCATTCATTGCTTCAACACAAATGATTTATTCATTCTATCCATCTTTCAATCCATTTTACCATCTATCTTATCCTTCAATCAATCCATATTACAAGAAATATTGGTTTTGACCTCTTCAAAGTGTGGATTAGTCTCCGAAAGTGTGTGCTTATATAGATCACATTGATTTTCACCCCCAAAGGATAAAATGTCATACAAGCAGATCTTAGTGTGAAAAGTTTGTCATTTCACCATTTTCAGCTAGTTTGGGATTTTTAACAGGTATTTTGTTCTACATATTTTGGTTCTTACCCTACCACAAGATTGACATTAACGTAAGGAAAATAATATATGATATGGCATTAAACACCATTCTTACTGACCAAAAAATCTTAGTAGCATACATGTAACACAAACAGATTGATAACTATAACCTCAGGAAGTTTGTTAGTGAGCTCACCAATTTTAGGATGGGGATTTTCTACAGGTATTTTGATTCTTCTTACCAGGCTATCAGATAGCTGATCTTAATAAACAGAAAATAATACTGGATGGGGCATAAAAACACCATTGAATTTCTAATTGACCAAACAATCTTTATGGCATGCAGGTAGTACAAAAAAGATAAATTATAATCTGCATTCATATAAGTTAACGCATGTATCATCTTACAAAAATAAAAATACAAATTTATATAAAACACAATACAAAATCATAATCACAGTAAAACCTTGTTGTAATGCCCCTCATTGACATTGACCCCTCACGTATCGCCACACTATTATGAAGCCTCGAAATCTATTTCTCCTATGTTTTTATTTTATGACTTCCTCAATTCATCGTAAAACCCTATCCCAAAACCAAAACAAGGCTGAACAAATAAATGGCCATTGTTGGTGCTATATCAAGGTTTTACTGTATTACAATTACAGATTTACTATATAATAAGCATATTGTCAGCCTCCATGTATGCTAATAGTGGACCAACTCTGTTGATATTACCAGGTATTAAAAGACCACTATGATAGTTCAGTTGGTAGAGTGCTAGCTCTGTATATGGGAGGTTGTGGGTTTGAACCTTGCTGGTTCTGACCAAGATTTGAAAATTGAGACTGCATTTGGCATTTAGAAATGTAATTGGTGGGGTCCTTCAGGAGAGACCTTAAAACAATGTGTCGTGTCATGGCAGGAATGGCATATAAAAGAACTCTCCCTGCACCTTGCCCTGAGCACACTGCAATGGTAAAAATATCTGCCACTTTACCTATAGCTGGTGATGTCTAAATATAAGTGAATTTATTTGATTTTCATATTATCCCCCTATTTTACTGTATCACAGTCAGAGCTAATAATAAGTTATACACATGTAGATTTATTCTTTAAATAATTTGAAGATTTTAATAATTGTTAGACATAATAATATACTTCTGTATTTGCAATAAATGAATAAAAAGGACTATTCATTTGTATATAATTGAAAACAGAGCAGAAAAGAATTGTGAGTAAAGTAATACATTATTTACAGAATACTAAACACTATTGATAAAGAACTAAGGACTAAATATTTACACTGGAAGTATGAAATCTCTTTTTTGTAAGATTCTGACTTTAAATCTTTAAGTCTTTCATAATGATCTCCAATTTTTTGTCACTTTAATATTTGATATTTTTTATTAAGAGTTAAAAAGTAAAACCTTGTGAGGAAGAAATGAAGAAATGATTTAGTTTGTGAATATTAAATTACCAGTAAGTCATCCCCCCCAAAGCTAATAGGAATAATTTAATCAGGACTGAGGAGTCGATGCTAATATCCCAGTTTCTAAAGCCCTACACCACTGAACTCCTGCCTCTCCCTCTTTCGATGGGAATGCCTGGTCATTATGAGATGGACCCCAGAAGTTGTGTTGGTCACCCTTCAAGATGGACTTGTGCATGTAAGTGATTGTGTTTGCCAAAAATAACATCCTTTCTTGGCAAAATTAGGCGAAATTTGCACAAACTAAAGAAAATTTTCCTAACCAAAACGTTTAAATTTAAATATTTACAATTGTCATTCTTTCTCCTTCTATGAAACATTTTGAGCAATTATATGTCATAGTGTTATAGTCATCATGTAAATATGTCATTAACTTGTTACGTCAAATCACCATGTTTGAATACACTACAATCACAATTAAAGTACCTTCTGACATTAACTTTTTACAGTTAAATACAATAAGGAATGTTATTATGTGCAACAGTTAATCAATGTACATGTGATTTTAACATGAAACTGATTTTCTCGAAGTAGTATAAATAAAACTTATGGCGAGTTGAAGAACTATTTTTTGTTATCGTTCGTGCTTCTGGATTGTGATTTGGAAATGTTTGTGGGCGCTTACATTTTTCCGACGATGGGTGTCGAGGCAGAATAAAAATTAAATGTTTTAAAATACATACAAGGTATTATGTATTTAGTTTTTGTTTAGAAATTGAAGATTGTAAATAAAAGCAATGGCATTCTTTTTTTCGTTATCGATGCAATTATGAATAACAATGACCAGTCCAAATCATACATGAACGACTTCGCCATCATGAAATTTGGACTGGTCATTGTTATTCATACTTGCATCAATAACAAAAAAAAGAACGTCATTTCTTAAATATAATTCAATATAATATCTAATTAAAAACCAAAAATCACTGGTCATGGTTTAATCACAATCTCAAAATCAAGCTGGCAAATTAAATCAAGCATGTCCACAAGCTTCCACCAGCTGCCGGGAAGTGAGTCTGGGTGCTCTGGAAAATCAAACGGCTCCTGTCTAGGCAGCTACACCCACCACATGTGGAATTTTAAGTTCAACCTGACCTACAGAATGCAGTTTATGTAGATATGTATAGAAATATTGTCACCTTCTCCTTTAAAACTGCTAGGGTGATTATTTTAGTCTATGCACTTCACAGTTTACTGACATTGTTGTCATAACTACCAAAACTAAGTCACTGGGTCACCATTGCTTTAGAATCTTCTCCAAAACTAATGATTTGGGAAAAAATTCATGTGGCATTTGGATGATCAATTTTCTATCTTAAGTCTATATAATTCATTTATTTTGTAAAATTTCTACTATATAAGTTGCAATTTTTACCTTTTTTTTCATTTCATAAATAAGCTTTAACTGCTAGATTGCTAAATTTTGACAATATGTGAAGATATGTACATAAAGTTTACTGATTTTAAATACCCTTCAAAATGAGGTCAAGGCCTACCAATATTTGAGGGGGGATATAGAAATCACCATGTCTGTCTGTCCATCTGAATGTCCGTGTAAAATCATGTCTGAGCCATATATCATAGCTGCTTTGGACGACTGTCATAAAACTTCACATGAATAATCTTCATGGTCCTAAGGTGTGTCATGACCTTGAACCAAGGTCATATCGGAAAGGTTAAGGTCAAGGGAAAAGTATGTTTGAAAATTGTGTCCGGGCCATATCTCATAGTTGCTTTAGACAACTGTCACATGAATAATCTTCATGGTCCAAAGATCCATTAGACCTTGAACCAAGGTCATATATTACACTAAACCCTTGTACATGTTGGGGGGGGGGTATTTTGCTTTCAAGAGACAGTTTTAGTTTACCTATACTAAGACCTATTGCTAGTAATATAACATATATTATTATCATGCACACCACCCAGTCGATTGCACTGGTACAAGGTCAGCCCATGTATAAATCAGATATGAGTAGGAAATATACTGTTTTCACCTTCTGAACACACAGCAGTGACTTTGAAGGCATATTTGGCTGCCACAGAACATCTGAGGTACAGGGGAACAGATATGCTATAGCAAAGTATAAATAGTTAGCAGTTCGCTAATGTCAGACAGTATGTTGTATTGACAGTTGCTTTTGAGAGAGTTCATAATTACTGCTATGTGAACTGCTGGTAGTTTAGACCACATTAATGGGCTAATTGTAATATGTCTGTCTCAAATGTTGGAGGTCACTGAATTGAACCCTGACCGGGTCATGTTAAAAAAAATCAATTTCTAATAACCATGGAAACATTGAATCACAAATTTTTTGGAAATGATTGGTTTGATCTCCTAGTCAAGATTCTTTCACCTGTATATCAAGGCAGTCACTTTAGATGTTGGAGGAAACCAGAGTGCCCATAAAAAGCACCAACTTACATCAAGCAAGCTAGGATCTGTCTGATTTGGATTTGAAATCACTAGGTGGTGAGATGTGTTATGTTCTTTAATCATGTGCTTTAGACAACTCTGCCATTTAGGAGAGGTGGTCTTGATTTTATACTGTACAAAGTCTAAGTGCTGATGGTATAAAATCTTGCCTAGTTTCCATGGAAACTTGGTTTACCATACATTATAATTCTATGTCATTACACTTGGTAAATTTGAAGCCCCAGATTTCCCTGGAAACTTGGTTACATACATTATAATTCTATGTCATTACATTCAGTAAATTTGAAGCCCCAGATTTCCCTGGAAACTTGGTTACATACATTATAACTCTATGTCATTACACTAGGTAAATTTGAACCCCCTGATTTCCCTAGAAACTTGGTTACATACATTATAATTCTTTGTCATTTAGTCTTGGTAAAGGATGTATACGGTTTCTTCGAGCAATCGACCCACAGGAATATTCATTGAATGATGGGAATACCCGATGTTATTTTTACCTGTATGAGGCCACTATAAAGTAAAATAATGTTTTCTGTCACTAAGTCGGATATAATCTTTCAGGTTACTGAAATCCGTAATAAAAGCAAGTGGTTGTATAATAAATATTTTAATGGAGTATTTTATTAGAACCTGAATAATAAAAATCACCAAAGACCATGATGAAATAAGTATGACATGACCATCTGCATTGCATTGTTGTATTGTTTTGCAAGTTCGACAATAGCTACTGGTTTCTATTCTATATATAAGTGAAGTATTTTTGACTGATAATCCAGCAGTTAATCTTAAAATGAAGTCATGTATCCGCCAGAAGTACACTGTTTATGACAACTCGTCCAAAGATCTACCCTCCACCCTTAACAGTGTAGTGTAAATCACCAGTAACATCGTTTACGAAATAATAGAACGAATTAATACTTGTCTCCAAAATTTATCACATACATGTGACTGACAACTGTCAACTGATATTCCAGACACATTTTCAATCCGTTTTTGCAATTTAAAACCAACACGACAGCCATTTTTGATATTCTTTTGTTGCAAATACAACAATAAGCACGTTGTTGAGACGACATATCTTATACGATACTTTCACTTTGCTTTGCCTTATGATATATATACATATATCGATGCTAATACAACTTACTTTAATATTAACACTTCAGTCGAAAAAATAGATTTAAACTCACAATTGAGTTAAATGTAATTGAAATCATCTTGAACGTTTTGAAAATAAGAAAAAAGACTAAAAACCAAAAACAAAATCACGTGCAAAATATTTGGGATTCGAACCCGCGCGTTAAAATAATAGCATTAGGTTTCAAATCAATAGACCGCATACTTAACCGCTGAGCTATCGAAGCTTAGATAAAGTGTGTACATACGCTTTGATATAAGAGTGACGGATAATGGCCATGGTTTAGTTTTTAAGTGTTTTTCAATTTTTTACCATGATGGCAGGCATGCCCGTGGATAATCTTTAAGTCACTGAAAACTAAATAAATTATCTACATTTTAATGTCCGTTTCGTTTACGGGCAGGCCTGCCATCATTATGAAATTGCAATATATATGAAGTAAAATGTATGAAAAATTACCATTTCTGAATAGAATCACTATTTGCATATAGAATAAGTAATATTTCTCTGTTACCAGGGATATTTTTATTGACATGACATTTGAAAATGAATCTTATTCTATAAATAAAAAGTAAATTTAACCAATATTTAAATGATGTAAATTTTGACTCGCATGAATTTTTCCTATGGGTCATTTCCTTATATTTTCCGAAGACATCCTTTGAAGCCCCAGATTTCCCTGGAAACTTGGTTACATACATTATAATTCTATGTCATTACATTCGGTAAATTTGAACCCCAGATTTCCCTGGAAACTTGGTTACATACATTATAACTGTATGTCATTACACTAGGTAAATTTGAACCCCCTGATTTCCCTGGAAACTTGGTTACATACATTATAATTCTATGTCATTACATTCGGTAAATTTGAAGCCCCAGATTTCCCTGGAAACTTGGTTACATACATTATAACTCTATGTCATTACACTCGGTAAATTTGAAGCCCTAGATTTCCCTGGAAACTTGGTTACATACATTATAACTCTATGTCATTACACTCGGTAAATTTGAAGCCCCTGATTTCCCTGGAAACTTGGTTACATACATTATAACTCTATGTCATTACACTCGGTAAATTTGAAGCCCCTGATTTCCCTGGAAACTTGGTTACATACATTATAACTCTATGTCATTACACTCGGTAAATTTGAAGCCCCTGATTTCCCTGGAAACTTGGTTACATACATTATAACTCTATGTCATTACACTCGGTAAATTTGAAACCCCTGATTTCCCTGGAAACTTGGTTACATACATTATAACTCTATGACATTACACTCGGTAAATTTGAAGCCCCTGATTTCCCTAGAAACTTGGTTACATACATTATAACTCTATGTTATTACACTGGGTAAATTTGAAGCCCCTGATTTCCCTGGAAACTTGGTTACATACATTATAACTCTATGTCATTACACTCAGTAAATTTGAAGCCCCTGATTTCCCTGGAAACTTGGTTACATACATTATAACTCTATATCATTACACTTGGTAAATTTGAAGCCCCTGATTTCCCTGGAAACTTGGTTACATACATTATAATTCTGTGACATTTAGTCTCGGTAAATTAGAAGCCCCTAAATTCCCTGGAAACATGGTTACATACATTATAATTCTGTATCATTTAGTCTCGGTAAATTTGAAGCCCCTGATTTCCCTGGAAACTCAGTTACATACATTATAATTTTATGTCTTTTAGTCTTGGTAAATTTGAAGCCCCTGATTTCCGTGGAAACGTCTATGTATCAGTTACATCTTGTTATATCTATGTATTCACATATCATATTCTTTATAATATTAGATTATTTTTGTTTATTAAATCAAATTCCTTAAAGGTGCATGTAAATTATTAATTTATCATCAGTTATTTTGTTGTTGTTGATAATGGATATGTACTTTTGATGTCAAAATATTATTTATTAAATCTCCAGTTTTGTTTAGGATCTGTACACAACTATATAACAGGTACATACGGTATTATAGCAAGCACCTGATTCATGTGATATATATATACCGCTGTTAGTTGTTTTTGCTTTCTATACCATAGATCATTGAACTGATCAAGTATCCGTTAACATAGGTATTTTATTCTTGATCTACAAAATTGACAGGCTGAATGTGACGGAATGTCATACAGTTTTAATAGAATACAAAGCTTTGATTAGTAATTGATTATCATCGACATACATGATATATACATGTTTCTGTTTGTGCACAGTTTATAGTTGTGTCGTATAAACAGCGGTTATCGTAACGATCAGTAATAGGGATTAATCTTTTTATTTGTCACGGAGTATGTACCAAGCGATAATGATTTACATCTCTTATTGATGCTCCTAATTGTCATTGATTTTTTCAGAGCATTTTAAGAAAACGGACACCTGAAGGAAAATCGTAGAAGATATTTAAATTTTGTGATTTTGTGCCATGTGTTGTTGACTGATGTTGGGTGTTTGGTTATAAGGAAGCCTACCTTGTCTTACTGTCTGCTAAGTGCCTTAGTACCATGTGTATATTATCTATGCAGCATATCTGAAAGCAGCTTAATAATGGGGACAGGTAAGTCTCAATTCTATTTTATTTCTGTTTTTTGTTCTCTGTTTATTTTTAGCATATGATTATTGTAATTATGTGTATATATATAATTGTATCTGAAGAGTGTGGCTGAAAAAAACTGCTATTATAGACCATTTCAATTCACACAGGTAAAAATTCCTATTCACACAGGTAAAATACCATTTTTACCTGATATTTTAATTTTGTTGAATATTGTGCTATTTTTCTCATTTCAACATCTTAAAAATATTTTGATTTTTCACAATTTTGTTCTGAGCACTACTGATGAATTTTATTTCAAAACGGCCGTCTAATGCTGCTAAATTAAAAGGGTTAAGTAATAAATATATGCATTGCACATGTAATAACTTCAGTTTATGTAATCCCCAGACAAAAGTTTATATCCTGCAAATTGATCATTTTCATACCATCAATGTTATACCAAAAGTTTAGCTTATTTAAGACTTTTCTACACTTTAAAGTTGTAACAATCTGGAGGATATTGTGACAATTGACAACTATACACCTTCATCATGTTAAAATTCACAATTTCAAAAGGCTCTCTTCACAAAACTGATAGCTGGTATTTTAAAGCGCCAATCTTCAGGTAGCTATAAGTAGATCATCGCACTAATATTGTAAAAGTCCTGGGTTAACTCTCAGATCAGCTCGGCTTTTTCTCCTTTCTGCTACATTTTTGGGCTCGTCTAACCCTGGAAATTGGTGGATCAACAAGTTGGTTCCAGGATGGAACCTGGTGGTTGCCATTCAAGGTATCTGAATTAAAAAACGGAAGGAAGGAATGTGGCAGACTGGACTCAATGGGTGCCCATATAGCTCAGTCAGTAGAGTGTCTAACTAGTATTGAAAAATTCCTGGGTTCAAATCTTGGTTGGTCTGCTGCATTCTCTCCCTTTCCTGTTACATTTAAGAGCTTGTCTGACCCTGGGAAGTGGAGGACCAACAGGTTGGTTCTGGATGGAATGGGGTGGTTTCCATTCAATGGTAGTTGAATCAAGAGAGAGAAAAAAAAGAAAGGATTGTGGAAGACTGGACTCGATAAGTGGCCAGGTAGTTCAGTCGTAGATCATAACCCTTTTACTGACACAAATAATCACCCTTATATAGTTTAATTATCTATCATTTACTAATACATAACATTTAATAACATAATATTGGTCACAATTCTTTGACAAGACTAAGTATTGATTATCATACAGAGAAATTATGTAGGTGGTACATCTGACATAATCATGGTTTCTAACCCAAATTTTAACAGGTGAAATGTCTTTGACATTATCAGTCTGTAACCCTAAAACTAATCAGGTTACAGCAGCAATAAATCATGACAAATTTTTTTCTAGGTCAATAAGAGGGAAT
Source organism: Anadara kagoshimensis (assembly GCA_021292105.1). NCBI lineage: Eukaryota > Metazoa > Mollusca > Bivalvia > Arcoida > Arcidae > Anadara > Anadara kagoshimensis. The sequence goes on along the minus strand of CM037874.1, from coordinate 4,594,278 downwards.
TGTAGCCAAGTTTAGTTTAGGGAGGGGAGGATGGTGTTTTGCAACCTAGTCAAGATTATTTCTTCGATATGAAAGTTCTCATTTTTGGGATGTTGGAGGAAAGCAGAGTACCCTGTCAAAAATTACTACTCCTCAGAAGGGAATTGAGAAAATTTTGCACAAAAAGATCTGACAGAATAATTTGAACCAAGTCACATAGAGATGTTGTTATTTATAAACTGTTGCTTTATACCGGGTAACCTTGGCTACCAAAACCAGAGGCTGAGGCAGATTCTACAATATTAAGGTGCTTACTTGCTGCCTTTAATCATCACAAGGCACCTTTTCACTATAGGTTCTTAATGCAAGTGGAAAAGGGATTTTTACCTTACTGTTATGGTCACTACATTTTGCCTGGTTATGTTACTGTCCATTATACTGATACAATATATTTATGTGAAGTTACAGGTCCTTATCAATACTACCAGATCTGTCAGTGAAGTTGACTTATACCCCACCCCACATCCCCGCATATATTTTGTAATTGGGCCATGACTTTTGATCTATGCACCTAAATTTGGCATGTAACACATCTTCTTTTGTTTCAAGTTTGATAAAATCAACCCATTGATATGGAAAGATATAGGATGGATGGCCAGACAGACAGATGGAGAGAGCGATTCTTGTACTCTCCCCCCCCCCCCCCCCCTTTCGTTTCATGAATATAATACCGGTAAGCTTATTGCAGTAACCTAACTGTCAGTCATGTTTCTTTTTCATGCAAACGCTACTTTGACATTGGACATTAATGATCAAGTTCTCATCATCCAACAGACCCAATGACTTACATTGTTAAATTTCAAAATGTTTTATGACAATATTTTTAATTTTCACACAGTGCATTTAACCTTTGACCTTCTGATTTATAGAGAGAGCACTGAGCTACTGTAGAGACCTAAATGTTTATGTAATGTTGGTTTTATTTCGTCCATACCAAAGCTATCAAATTCAGTGGGAGGGGGGAGTGGCATGAAGTAATAGGGTTTAACTAATTCCAGTCAAGATTCTTTCACTTATGTCAAGGTGGTCAGTTCTAGGATGGTGAGTTAAATCTGAGTACCGGAAGAAAACTGCTGACTTTCAACAACTCAGACAAACTTCCTCACACTAGGATCTGACTATGTGGAATTAAAACTGTGGCAGAGAGAGCCACTTTGATCTGTAAGCTTTACACCGCTCGGTAACCAAGGCCTCCCTACCGATTTTATGTTTCAACATACAGTAAAACATGTTTATAACAAAGACCTGGGGACTTCGTTATAAAGTGACTTTGTTATATTGTTATATATAGACTTATATAGAGGAGTGGTCAGGCCTGACTTTGTTATATATAGACTTATATAGAGGATTAGTCAGGCCTGACTTTGTTATATATAGACTTATATAGAGGAGTGGTCAGGCCTGACTTTGTTATATATAGACTTATATAGAGGATTAGTCAGGCCTGACTTTGTTATATATAGACTTATATAGAGTAGTGGTCAGGCCTGACTTTGTTATATATAGACTTATATAGAGGAGTGGTCAGGCCCGATATTTGACTTGGTACTATCCATGTGTTTGGTTTTACACGTGTTCATTATATTTATGTTTCAACATACTTGTATAATATCTAAATTCATGATAGAATGTGAGTAAATGTTTTATTTTTAATCTGATAATAATTAGAAGTAGCTATTTTAAAGATTGTTAATTCACACCCTAAGATCTTTAGATCATACTGCACTTATATATACACAAGTGATACACCTGCCTTACATAAGGGCATAAATAAGTGTACGTGCAGTGTATATGGATTGATGCACATGCTTTTTTAGGGCATAAATACTTAGCCTATCTTAGTTAACATGCATGTGCAGTATATACCAAATGATGTACATTTTTCTTATGAGGGCAAAAACATAAAGAATATTTTATATCAAAAACAAATTAAACATACTTATCCATTTTCAAATCACAATCCCAAAACAAATTAAAACTTTGAAACTGACAAATTCTGTTAAACACATAAACTTAGTGGCCAAGTGGTCTGAAAGGCATGCTTTAAGATTACATTGCATCTCACTGCCAGGGTTGGGTTCCCACTTGGGTAGATCCTAGTGTGAAAAGTTTGTCAGTTGACTTGCCAAAAGTTGATGGTTTTTCTCCAGGCACTCCAGTTTTATCTACCATACAACAACTAGAAGTAAAAGAATCTTGACTGGGTTGTAAAACCATTACTGCTACCTGCTGCTCTTACGACCCGAGTTTGAGTCCCATTGCAGCAGATCTTAGTTTCAGAAAGTTTTCAGTTGGCTTGCTGAAGGTTGATGTCTTTATTGGGCACTTTGGTTTCCTCTACCATCCCAGAAATGACCACCTTGATATAGTAAAAGAATTTTGACTATGGACGAAAAACGCCATTTCGCCACTCAACTGTAATCTCTAACTTGAATTATATCTATAAGTCAAAAATAATCTGACTACAACTTTTCATACTACCGCTATATAAGATTTTGTGTGTCTATGATGTTGGTTGCCATGGTGACACAAAAAATATATGCAACTTGTTTCATTTTACAACCAGTATAAAAGTGATATGCATGACTTGCAGACTTAAGAGATACTTTTTTTATTCAAATTTGTTAGTCATCTTTATAACCATTTATATACCTGAGAGTTACATAATAATATTTTTGTTATATCATTCTTACAAATCATGGTAATGTCCTGCCTAGTGGATACCTTAAGGTAATCAACAGAGCTCCATAGTTTCTGTGTATGATTACTGTATTTTTAAGGTTTGGTGTAACATAATAATACCTTTCTTATTTTGTTACTGGATTTAAGTACTGCTGTACTGTATTTTTGAAGTTTGATGTCTTTTGATAATTTTAACATTTAATGTAAATTTAAATTAACTGAAAATAATAAATAATTCAACAGCTTAGTTACCTTAAGAATTATAATAGTGAACATTTTTAAAACTAAAATTAGTTTTGATCATCTTATTGAAAATGAATTTTTACTAAATGCAAGGATAGACTTAATGTTACCTTTGTTTTTTTTTAAATAGAAATGTATTATCTAAGGGAGCTAACCTAATGAAACAATGTTTATTACATCACGCCCTCCCTTTTTCTTAGAGGCCTCAGTTGCAGAGTTCTCTAAAGATCGAGCCAGGTTACGGATCACAGTGCCTCACCACTTCAAATTCCACTTGGTCAGACCCTGATGTGAGAAAGTTTGTCAATATGCTTGCTGAGGATTGGTGATTTTTTTCTGGCACTCTGGTTTCCTCCACCACAGAACATACCACCTTGATATAAATGAAAGAATTTTGACTGGGGCATAAATCACTATATTATACACACACATGCACACTCTCTTTCTCTCTCATATGTTGTGTGATTTTTAAAACATTTCAAATTAAATTAATTCTTAATTTTTTTCAAAAAAATTAAATTCAAATAAATATAACTTACCATTTTTTCAGCCAGAATGTAATTTAGTGTAACTATTTTAGCAGCCATCTGTTAAAATTATAAAATTTACTGACATAACACATATGGCATTAACAAGGGAGACTCTATCTAAAGACTCTGTAAATGATGTGGTTATTCAATATGTTCCTGTAATAGACTTTTATCAATGTGCCTCTGTGCATGGTCGTGATAATGTGCATGGTGGTAACATTTATTTTATATAGCTTCGGATATCAGTGAGATTTTTGTGATGACATTCTAAATTGCTCACTCCTCCTCGACTAAGGACACATTAACATATTGATTCAGGAACACCAATATTGTTATCTTGATTTCTCTCTTTTAACTTAATTTGTTTTCTATGTTGCATTTTAAGGCCATGGTTGTGTTTTTTCTGGTTTGTGTTTCTGTTGCATTCTAAGGCCAAGGAAGTGTTTTTCTGGTTAATGTTAATGCTGCATTTTAAGGCCATTATTGTGTGTTGTTTTAGTTTGTGTTCCTGTTGCATTTTAAGGCCATGGTTGTGTTTTTTTCTAGTTAATGTTAATGTCATATTTTAAGGCCATGGTTGTGTTTTTTCTGGTTAATGTTAATGTCATATTTTAAGGCCATGGTTGTGGTTTTTTCTGGTTTGTGTCCCTGTTGCATGTTAAGGCCATGGTTGTGTTTTTTTCTGGTTTGTGTCCCTGTTGCATTTTAGGGCCATGGTTGTGTTTTATCTGGTTTGTGTCCCTGTTGCATTTTATCTGTGTTTACTATCTCATTATAATTTGAATCTTCTCCTTCTAAATTAGTTTTCCAAACTTTATGATATTTTGCATCAATCATGCCTAGGCGAAAGACATTCAGATTGCTCAAATGAAGGGTTTATGTTCCCTTTGAATCCCATATTTAACATTTAAGCATTCCTATGGCATGTAGTTTTTAACTTGCATAAACTGTCTTGTTAAATGAGTGAAACCACTTATATAAAATTGGCAATCTCCCCGAGTCACAAGGATCTACCCATGGGATTCTAACCTGGGAATTGAATGACAACACTATTGTCTGTAATTAAACTGTAATACCATGGCAACTAATGCCTCTTTTTGCAAAAATGGCAGATTGCAAATTGATATAAATTTTTCATTTTCTGCAAAAATAACCGGCCTTACAATTTTTGTTTAGCAAAGGATTATTACCAGTATGTCCAGTATGTTAGTCAATTTTTCCACAAATACAGAAATTGAGTGATTTTACTAATGAAAAAAACTATTATCATAGGAATTGTATATAATAACAATGACATATAAAAAATTACAAATGATTTCAACTAAATTAGATGGGATCACTTTACACATAATCATATATATATAATACATTGTATAGAAATGGCTTTAAATGAAGTTCTGAAAATGATTAAAAAATCTCAGATTACTTGAACAAATTTAGATGGAATCGTTTTACCTATATCATTGTATTCGTATAACATATCTTGTAGACATCAAAAGTTTAAATGAAGTTCATGATGATGATTAAAAAATCTCAAATGATTTTAACAAATTGAAACAGAACATTTAGAGAAAAATCTATATAAAACAGATATATGTATATTTACCATACATATTATATCAGAGGGTCAACAAAGGAGTAGGTATGGTCAAATACCAAAGGCTCCCCAATTCACAAAATATTATTATTTTTAATATGATTTGTCATTATAATTATATGTACACATTGTATCTAGATTTTTCTCTTCTTAAAATTGAGCTTGCTTCATGTTGTATGACATAACCATGATGTCATTAAACTATGGTAGCTTAGTTGGTAGAATGCTCACTTCGTATGTGGTTGAACCCTGACCAGGTCCAAACAAGACTGAAAATAGGTAGTGACTATTCTTTGGCCAAGCACTCGGCATTTAGAAATGAAAGTCACTGGGTCCTTCAGAAGAGACCTTAAAAACCAATGTGCTGTGTGATGGCAGGCATGTCATGTTAAAGAACCCTCCTTGCACATTGCCCTGAGAGCACTGCAAAGGTAAATATTTCTGCCAATTCACCTATGGCTGGTGATGGCTCGATATAAGTGAAATATTCTTGACTGGGACGTAAAACCCAATTTGATCAATCAGTCAATTAAAATGAGACTTAATTTTTTTTGACAAGGAATCATTCAAATTATGCCATTTTAAGGGGTTTTATTGCCTGAGACATTGAACAACTTTCTGGCTGAGCAGCTTAATATTTGTAGATATAGACTTTGGGTAAAATACAACTTCTGTAGCTTAATATGCTAGAGATAGAACAGTGTTTCCAGTGACAAAACCTGCCTAAATACATCTTCCTTTTAAAATAACAGATAAGAGCATTTTTGTGATGCATCACTGAAAATAGAGTTACTTTTCCTTGTAAAACAATTAAAATGACTTTATATCCATGATGTTTGACTGACTTTAGGGGCAGATCCCCATGAATCGCTGAAATCAGCTAAAATCACCAAATTGGCAAGTAAAACACAGAAGGGAAGCATCAGGGGCTGTCAAAGACACCTTAGCATACTTAATTTCTTTAGATAGAATATTATGAGAAAAACCATCAGCTTACATGCTCTTGTTAAAAATGTCAGACACAATTTTCTTTGATGAGATAAAACAACCAGGTTAAGTTGTTAACTTCCTCTTGTATACAAAGTCACGCTTATATCTGAAGATTAAAACATCTGAAAATATTGATCATAATCAGCTAGTGTACCACATCATGCACATGTAATATCAAGATTATACAAATAGAGAGATTCAAATAAAAACAGATTTTATGATATATATTTTTTAGCTATTTGATTGAACTTAATGAATCTTTATACTGAATGCACTTTTAGGTAAAAAATGGTGATATTTGATCTAGTTTTTTCTAGGTCATCTCAGCAAAAGTGTATATAAATGCTAAAATGATAATCATGGATAACCATCATCCATCCACAATCTGATAAGGAGAAAACACATGTTTAAGCAATTTAATTTATTTTGAAAAGGGAGATAACTCTTGTAAAACAGGACTTATATGTCAAAATTTTGTTCTATTTGAATAAAGCAACAAGGACGTCAAATACAGTAAAACCTTAATTCTTCTGTCAAATTTTAGAGGGGCTTTGCAATTAATTTAGGGACAACGTAAAAAAGAAAAAACACAAATATTTCTTTTTAACTCAGTGTACTGTAGCAATATGCAAGGTGTTAGAATTATCAAGGGACATTATACATGTATAATACTGCCACAAGGTTTTACTTTATTACACTCTCCTCTCCTCTAAATGCTCAGATATTAATTGATATCACCAATAGAGCTAACCTAGGTTCAGAATTATCCATGGACATTATACATGTATAATACTATGACAAGGTTTTACTTTATTACACTCTCCTCTCCTCTCCTCTCCTCTAAATGCTCGGATATTAATTGGTATCACCGATAGAGCTAACCTTTCATCATTGAGCTGTTAATGAACAGTGTATAAATCTACATGAATAATATCTCCCTGATGACTTGATTACAATGACAATATGACATCTCAATGTTCTTCAGACTTTGATTTAGTTCTTTGAAGTTATAAAGTATATTTGATGTTCCGTAAGTGAATAGGGCCCTTAGAACATCCAATCTTAATGTAGAAAACTGCAAATACAGAAAAAAATATAGGCATTTATTAAAATAACACATTATGTTTTTTGACATTTTCTTCTCAGCTACTGGGGTAATTTCACTTTTATTACTATTTTTGCACAACAAATGCTGGTCCTTCAATAATATAACAAAAAGTACAATTCAATTTATTTTTTACCTAAGGGCCCTTTTTGTAAACGAATGGTCAATTTTATAATAGAATAATGAAGAAACAACAGTTTATTTGTACTACTTATAAATAATAGTAATTATATCAGGTGATATCATCAAAACCAATGTTCTCAATGTATCAATTTCAATGAGGGGTCTTTCTGACTGCGTCATCTGAAGCGCATGCTTTTGTATCACAGTACCTCTCACAGTCTAAGTTCAAATCACCCTTGGGACAAATCATAGTGTAAAAATTTTTATGTTTTCTCAGGTCAATCTTCACCAAAGCATAGTCATATGTAAAAATAATAGCCTTAATAGGCCAGTTATTCCCCTTTAATAGATTAATTTGTACTTTCTAAATATACTTTAACTTCAATCTCAGCTTGACTACTCACAGTTATTTTCCTTTGATACTTAAATATATACATGTACATGTAATTTCCTTTTACATAAGTTCTGATATTTAGTTCTTCTGACATCAATCTGATGAGGACATGTTAAACAGTTTACGTCAGTCCTAGTTTGATCAGTCATAGTTATTTCCCTTTGATACTTTAACATATACATGTAATTTCCTTTTACATAAGTTCTGATTCTTAGTTCTTCCGACATCAATCTGATGAGGACATTTTATACAGTTTACGTCAGTCCTAGTTTGATCAGTCATAGTTATTTCCCTTTAATACTTTAACATGTACATGTAATTTCCTTTTACATAACTGATATTTAGTTTTTCCGACATCAATCTGATGAGGACATGTTAAACAGTTTACGTCAGTCCTAGTTTGATCAGTCCTAGTTATTTCCCTTTAATAATATACCAGGTAGTGATGGTTGTCATCATCACATAAACAATATTTTGTTGACGTATTTTTTCCTTCCTTTTACGTCAACCAATGTGAATGTTAACCTTTCATACCCAATGAATCTTGAAAGACAACAAATTTTGATGTCATGCAATGACACAAACACGGCACCAGTGGAGGTACTAGTATATCAGTGCATTATGGGATGGGACATACAGAGTTAAAACATCAGAGTTTTGTACCTCCTGTATCCAGTATAGCACAGATATGGCAGAAATAATGGCTCACAGTAATGTTTTTTAACAGTAATGTTTTTTAATTGTTTTGGAACCTTAAAAAAATTCCTTAAAGATTACTGTATAACCAGAAATATTCGCGAGGTATTGATATTCACATTTTTCGCTGTCGAGTATCAACCGCGAAAATAAATACACCATTAAGTTTATGCATGTTAAAAATACAAATGGACTTACCTACCAGCTTGTCAACGATGGAAGTAAGAACAGGCAAAAAATGTTTCTGAATGTTCAACTACGAATGTTTCTACCAGCGAGTATCTCTTGTTATACAGTTTAGGACTCACAATGGTGTTGTTGTTTCCCTGTTTGTTTGTGGATGAGGACTTGTGTAATACCAATCAGATTAGGACAGAACTTGATCAGTATGGTTGTTGTTAAGGTTTCTCGGTTAAAATTGACAGGTGACAAAATCTGCAGATAATTAGCATACTGCAATCTGATTGGTAGATGGTTTCCAGACGATACTTCTGATGAATATGGATTTAGATGATAAGTTTTGAAATACCCTATAGCTCCTCTAATTTGAAATACCTCATTTAACTTAGATTTGTGACAAAATTTGAGGATTTTTTATGGTTTTGTTATGATAACGTCTAAATTTTTTAATGAATTTTGTAATTATTTAAGTTTAAAAGTTTAAAAAATGAACAATGTCAATGTACCCTTTTTGATAAATCCTGTAATATTGGTCACTACTCAGGCAGGTGACACAGTGACATATCCATGTTGGATGACATCATTTTATTTATGAAATAATTCATATGTTGTATCAATGAATACAGACATGTCAGAATCATCAGCAGGTTTGACTTTTGTGGTGTTGGCATCACAGCAGGCATTGTAGATATAAGTACAAAAGGAAAACTGAATCCAGTATAACATGTACCAGTACATTTTGTAAATATATAAAAAATGGACTTGAGAATTTACAAATAATAATGTATCTGTTCTTATGTACTTTAAGTGTTTTGTAAATATTATATCTATCAATAATCCAAAATCCAAGGCTCTACCAATCAACTCAGGGCCTGTCCCATCAAACAAACCCAAAACCCAGGGCTCAACCCATCAACAACTACAAAATCCAGGGCTGTACCATCAACACAGAGCTTGACCCATCAAAAAACCCAAAACCCAGGGCTCAACCCGTCAAGAACCCCAAAATCCAGGGCTCTACCCATCAACCCATGGCTTTGCACATTGAAAAACCCAAAACCCAGGGTTCCACCCATCAACAACCCCAAAATCCAGGGCTCTATCCATCAATCCATGGCTCTACACATTAAAACCCCCAAAAACCAGGGCTCAACCCTTCAACAACTCCAAAATCCAGGGGTTTACTCATCAACCCAGGGCTCAACTTATCAAAAAACCCCAAACTATCAACTCCATGGCTTGACCTAGCAAAAAATCCAAAACCTAGGGCTCAACCAATCAGTAACCCCAAAACCCAGTGCTTCACTTATCAAAAGCCCCAAAAATCCATGGTTCTACCCATAAGTAACCTGAAATGCAAGGCTCGACCCATCAACAATCCCAAAACCCAAAGTTTCAACCATCAACAACCCAAAACCCAGGGCTCAACCATCAAACCTCTCAAAACCAAGGGCTTGACCGATTTACAACCCAAAAACCATGCACAACTCCAACCCCAAACCCCAATGCTTCCCACCCAAACCCCAATGCTTGCCCTATCTAGGACCCCAAAACCAAGGTCTCAACTCATCAAAAACCTAAAAACCCAAAACTCAACCCATCTACAACCCACAACCAAAGGTTCCACCTATCAACAACCCCCAAAACAAGGGGTCAACCCATCAACAACTCCCAAAACAAGGGGTCAACCCATCAACAACCCCCAAAACAAGGGGTCAACTCATCAACAACCACAAACCCAGGGCAAAACACATCAACCCTAAAATCTTGCTGCCAATTGTTTGCTAGGTAAAATATTGAAATACTGTGGCATTAAAGGAAGGATGGGAAAATTTGATATTTAATATTTAATCATTTTAAATTTGAGCATGCAAATAATATTTTATCAGTTAATAAAGTTACATTAGTATTATTTATTGCAGCCATTAAATGGCTAAGAAAATATTAAAATGTTGTCAGCTAAAGTTCCATCACCCTTTCAGAGTGGATAAAAACATGGTTGAGTGGGTGTTGTTATTCATACTAAAATATGGCTACGAAAGTTTTGAGTGGGCATTGTAATTAAGACTTAAATGTGACTAGGAAAATATTTACCTACCTTTCCTCTTCACTCCCAGTCAACATAAAGTCTTTGGCCTCTAACTCTCCCTACCTTTTCTCTTCACTCCCAGTCAACATAAAGTATTTGACCTCTAACTCTCCCTACCTTTTCTCTTCACAGTTCCATCACCCTTTCAGAGTGGATAAAAACATGGTTGAGTGGGTGTTGTTATTCATACTAAAATATGGCTACGAAAGTTTTGAGTGGGCATTGTAATTAAGACTTAAATGTGACTAGGACAATATTTACCTACCTTTCCTCTTCACTCCCAGTCAACATAAAGTCTTTGGCCTCTAACTCTCCCTACCTTTTCTCTTCACTCCCAGTCAACATAAAGTATTTGACCTCTAACTCTCCCTACCTTTTCTCTTCACTCCCAGTCAACATAAAGTCTTTGGCCTCTGCCTCTCCCTACCTTTCCTCTTCACTCCCAGTCAACATAAAGTCTTTGGCCTTTAACTCTCCCTACCTTTTCTCTTCACTCCCAGTCAACATAAAGTCTTTGACCTCTGCCTCTCCCTACCTTTCCTCTTCACTCCCAGTCAACATAAAGTCTTTGACCTCTAACTCTCCCTACCTTTCCTCTTCACTCCCAGTCAACATAAAGTCTTTGACCTCTAACTCTCCCTACCTTTCCTCTTCACTCCCAGTCAACATAAAGTCTTTGGCCTCTAACTCTCCCTACCTTTCCTCTTCACTCCCAGTCAACATAAAGTCTTTGACCTCTAACTCTCCCTACCTTTCCCCTTCACTCCCAGTCAACATAAAGTCTTTGACCTCTGCCCCTCCCTACCTTTCCTCTTCACTCCCAGTCAACATTAAGTCTTTGACCTCTAACTCTCCCTACCTTTTCTCTTCACTCCCAGTCAACATAAAGTCTTTGACCTCTGCCTCTCCCTACCTTTTCTCTTCACTCCCAGTCAACATAAAGTCTTTGACCTCTGCCTCTCCCTACCTTTTCTCTTCACTCCCAGTCAACATAAAGTCTTTGACCTCTGCCTCTCCCTACCTTTTCTCTTCACTCCCAGTCAACATAAAGTCTTTGACCTCTGCCCCTCCCTACCTTTCCTCTTCACTCCCAGTCAACATAAAGTCTTTGACCTCTAACTCTCCCTACCTTTTCTCTTCACTCCCAGTCAACATAAAGTCTTTGACCTCTGCCTCTCCCTACCTTTTCTCTTCACTCCCAGTCAACATAAAGTCTTTGACCTCTGCCTCTCCCTACCTTTTCTCTTCACTCCCAGTCAACATAAAGTCTTTGACCTCTGCCTCTCCCTACCTTTTCTCTTCACTCCCAGTCAACATAAAGTCTTTGACCTCTGCCCCTCCCTACCTTTTCTCTTCACTCCCAGTCAACATAAAGTCTTTGACCTCTAACTCTCCCTACATTTTCTCTTCACTCCCAGTCAACATAAAGTCTTTGGCCTCTGCCTCTCCATACCTTTCCCTTCACTCCCAGTCAACATAAAGTCTTTGACCTCTGCCTCTCCCTACCTTTCCTCTTCACACCCAGTCAACATAAAGTCTTTGGCCTCTAACTCTCCCTACCTTTCCTCTTCACTCCCAGTCAACATAAAGTCTTTGACCTCTGCCTCTCCCTACCTTTCCTCTTCACACCCAGTCAACATAAAGTCTTTGGCCTCTAACTCTCCCTACCTTTCCTCTTCACACCCAGTCAACATAAAGTCTTTGGCCTCTAACTCTCCCTACCTTTCCTCTTCACACCCAGTCAACATAAAGTCTTTGGCCTCTAACTCTCCCTACCTTTCCTCTTCACTCCCAGTCAACATAAAGTCTTTGACCTCTGCCTCTCCCTACCTTTCCTCTTCACACCCAGTCAACATAAAGTCTTTGGCCTCTAACTCTCCCTACCTTTCCTCTTCACACCCAGTCAACATAAAGTCTTTGGCCTCTAACTCTCCCTACCTTTCCTCTTCACACCCAGTCAACATAAAGTCTTTGGCCTCTAACTCTCCCTACCTTTCCTCTTCACACCCAGTCAACATAAAGTCTTTGGCCTCTAACTCTCCCTACCTTTCCTCTTCACACCCAGTCAACATAAAGTCTTTGGCCTCTAACTCTCCCTACCTTTCCTCTTCACACCCAGTCAACATAAAGTCTTTGACCTCTGCCTCTCCCTACCTTTCCTCTTCACACCCAGTCAACATAAAGTCTTTGGCCTCTAACTCTCCCTACCTTTCCTCTTCACTCCCAGTCAACATAAAGTCTTTGACCTCTGCCTCTCCCTACCTTTCCTCTTCACACCCAGTCAACATAAAGTCTTTGGCCTCTAACTCTCCCTACCTTTCCTCTTCACACCCAGTCAACATAAAGTCTTTGGCCTCTAACTCTCCCTACCTTTCCTCTTCACACCCAGTCAACATAAAGTCTTTGGCCTCTAACTCTCCCTACCTTTCCTCTTCACACCCAGTCAACATAAAGTCTTTGGCCTCTGCCTCTCCCTACCTTTCCTCTTCACACCCAGTCAACATAAAGTCTTTGGCCTCTAACTCTCCCTACCTTTCCTCTTCACACCCAGTCAACATAAAGTCTTTGGCCTCTAACTCTCCCTACCTTTCCTCTTCACACCCAGTCAACATAAAGTCTTTGGCCTCTAACTCTCCCTACCTTTCCTCTTCACACCCAGTCAACATAAAGTCTTTGGCCTCTAAGTCTCCCTACCTTTCCTCTTCACACCCAGTCAACATAAAGTCTTTGGCCTCTAACTCTCCCTACCTTTCCTCTTCACACCCAGTCAACATAAAGTCTTTGGCCTCTAACTCTCCCTACCTTTCCTCTTCACACCCAGTCAACATAAAGTCTTTGGCCTCTAACTCTCCCTACCTTTCCTCTTCACACCCAGTCAACATAAAGTCTTTGGCCTCTAACTCTCCCTACCTTTCCTCTTCACACCCAGTCAACATAAAGTCTTTGGCCTCTAACTCTCCCTACCTTTCCTCTTCACACCCAGTCAACATAAAGTCTTTGGCCTCTAACTCTCCCTACCTTTCCTCTTCACACCCAGTCAACATAAAGTCTTTGGCCTGTGCCTCTCCCTACCTTTCCTCTTCACACCCAGTCAACATAAAGTCTTTGGCCTCTAACTCTCCCTACCTTTCCCTTCACACCCAGTCAACATAAAGTCTTTGGCCTCTGCCTCTCCCTACCTTTCCTCTTCACTCCCAGTCAACATAAAGTCTTTGACCTCTGCCTCTCCCTACCTTTCCTCTTCACTCCCAGTCAACATACAGTCTTTGGCCTCTAACTCTCCCTACCTTTCTCTTCACTCCCAGTCAACATAAAGGCTTTGGCCTCTGCATCTCCCTACCTTTTCTCTTCACTCCCAGTCAACATAAAGGCTTTGGCCTCTGCCTCTCCATATGCCAGGTTCAGGTCTTTCACTTCTTTACCTCTGACCTGCCTCTTGGTCTTTTTCCTGATGATGTCCATCTAAGAACAGCTTTGGTAATGCTACTTCTGCCCAATCAAATGCTGCAACTGCATAAATATGAAATTTGATATTTTAACAACATAATTCATCAAGTTTTTGGTGGGTACTTTTATGAAATTTTCCCAGGTTTTTGAATTTTTCTTTTGATTTACATTTGTATATGAATAAATTTTAAGTCTTTTCCAATAAAATTTTGTCAAGAAATAAATGCTTGTTGTTTTGTTCTATTGTGTTAAAAGTAAACATTAAAAATACCATTTTCCTATCCACATTTGTCAGCAAACAGACAGACTTTCCCACTCAAGAATCAGAATGATCATTTCTGGTCAAACACCTAGATGATTAGAGTCAATAATTTGTCTAACAGAGCTTATGTTCATTGAGGCCTGTAACCCTTTCTAGTTCATTATTCTGTAAGACAGAGCTTTTGACCTCTTGGTCATTGAGGCCTGTAACCCTTTCTAGTTCATTATTCTGTAAGACAGAGCTTTTGGCCTCTTGGTCATTGAGGCCTGTAACCCTTTCTAGTTCATTATTCTGTAAGACAGAGCTTTTGGCCTCTTGGTCATTGAGGCCTGTAACCCTTTCTAGTTCATTATTCTGTAAGACAGAGCTTTTGGCCTTTGGTCATTGAGGTCCCTATGCTTTCTATGATTAGAGTCAGTGTTCTGTCAGACAGAACTTTTGGCTGGCTTCTCGGCACCATTGAGTTTTTTCTTTAAGACATAAAGTTTAACCTATCTGCCATTGAAATCCCAGCTATACTTACCATGATTAGAGTCATTGTTCTAAAACACAGAACTATTGGCTTCTCCAACATTGAGGCTTTTCTGTAAGATAGAAAGAGACAGAACTCTTTGCCTTACAACCGTTGAGACCCCTCAGATAAACTTACTCAAGAGTAATGATAATAACATGATTTTTGTTTCTTCCTTTACAGGTGTAAGTGGACTATGTGCTGATGTGAACAGTCCCAAAAATGTCAGAGTACGGCCCTCATCAGCGAGACGGGCTCCAAAGATAGGTGACATAAGGTAGGTCAGATTTTATATTGTGCAGTAAACATTCTGTAACATGAATACTTGTATACATTTATAAAGATAGTATACTGTTCATAAAGTTGGTAAATATCTTGAAATGTGATGGATGGAGTCTTGTTGGTAAAGAAGCTATAACCTTTTGGAATCATTCCAAATGTTTCCAGCAGTGTTTATTCCAGGTTTTTTCAAAGGTTTCATTTAAGAAAAATTGTCTAATACACCATAACATCAATATTTTTGCATTCATTTCATGTCAAATATGTTTCATTAAGGCCTTAACAATGGGGTCATTTAACAACATAAGGAGTCTGTTGCCCCATGGTCACTTCTACAATTAACACTCGATCTAATTTTTCCTGTTTCTTAGGAATTACTGGTTTCTGTAATTTAAGAAATTCTTTTGGTCTGTTCATAAATTATTATGTGATTTAATTTGTGCTTTTTAAATGAATTAATGAATTAATTGAAGGGGCCACTCATTACAAGAACTGTTTTCAAATTCTCTGTGTGACATTTTTGTTATCATTTAAGCATGCGTCATTAGTGACAATTTTATGTCACAGAATTAACAATTTTCAAAATGACAAAATGACATGTCATCAGGGGATGGTGTGGAAAATAATCAAAAAGTTTCTTATTTGAAGTAAAATTTGGCCATGTTAAAGGTCATAACTTTAAGTTAAGAAAGTACAAATGATACTGTCTGTCCTTACTGTTTAAATGATTTTTAAAGATTATCATCAGTGGTTGTTATTATTCAAAGATTATAATTCACCTCACCTCACCTATCCTCTTCGTGCCTGCTGGCACATCAGGCCCAATACACCTTTTCCATGATGCTCTGTCTTTGGCAGTTGCCCTTGCTGATGACCAGCTCTTCCATCCCAATTGTGTTCTTTCTTTATAATTAATGCATATATTTGTATTATTGTGATAGGGCCTAAACTTAACAAATGATTATCTTTACTTTTAACAAGACCCAGTCAGGATCCAAACATGTGTCATTTATACACACTGGTACTTGAAATTACACAATTTCAAAGACAGTAATTTTGTGCAAAATCTATTAAATGTTTACCAAGTTGTACATCAGTATGAGTTAAATATCTTTGAATTTGGGGAAAAGTCATCAGAATTACAAATTACACAATCTATGTACCAAAAATAGTTTCAGATAACAGATGGAGTTAAGACATTACATGTATTATAACTGTTTTTACCTCTGTTGATTTAGGTAAACATGGACATCAAACCATGAATTTGCTTTTGCAATTTAATATTTTTAAATAAAATAGAAACAAAAATGTTTTCTGTTCAAAACTGTTGAGATTGCTATGTTTAAAGTAAATAATTCATAGAGTTTCAATTTTCATAGCTTTACTAAAGTCTAGAATGATGTTTTTGTCCTTGAGATAATCTGTTAGCTTTAATGGTACCATAGAAACACAATATTTGAAGAGAATGTCAAATAATAACAGTTGTTTTTAAAGAAAAATTGTTGCAGAAAGCTTTTCTTTATTAAACAAACACTTGATATTTATGAATTTGAGTTTTAAGATTATATACAGCATATAGTATCAAAGTTGTTTTGATTTTTCCACATTCTCCAAATATTCTTTTTTAAGTTTAATGATTTTTTTTCATTTACCAATTGATACAAAATACATGTAACGATTTTAGTTTGCCTGGCCAAATGGCCATTAAAACTTATGTTGTATATGGATGTTGACAAAGGTGTTGGGATTCTTTAGGTTTAATGAGTAAATTCATTTACCAACTGTAACAATTTTAGCTCACCTGGCTAAATGGCCATGTAAGCTTAGGACATACAACAAGGTTTATATATGTGTTTGACATTTATTCTTTTTACTTCTTGATAACTACTTGAGTTGATTTAAATAGAACAGTCAGATGCATAATGGCTATACCAGCATTCTACAGTTTAAAACCCCGTAAAATGTGTGTGTTGATATGGAAAATGCTTTTTGTCACAGTTCTCCCAAAATAATTGGAGTTTTAAGGGAAAACATAAAAATTAATAATGTGATTCCATATTAATTTGAAATTAATAATTACACACAACAATTATGAAATATCATGTTGTAGGGTGGTGAACCCTATTCAAGCTTTTTGTCATAACCAAAAGTAGGTCACTGTGTCCAAGTAAAAAAACCTTGTAAATTTGTTTGGACGTGATAATTGAATCTTTTTAGTATGATCAAGTCTCATAAATCTTAGGGGTTGCTCTAATATACTTTAGGTCAAAAGTCATATCCAAATAGACTAAAGAAACAGTAATTGAAAAATGTTTACTTAGCAACACACTGCCAACACAACCAAGAACATGACATAATACAAGTCAATGATAGAAACAGCCAAAAAGTAACAGATTAATACACACTGGAACCACGGATTGTAAAACTGTAATCTTTGCAGGCACTGAAGTGAATGCCAAGTGGGTGGTGCATTTATAGCACTATAGTATGGACCCCATCATCCCACTTATTTTATCACCATGTGTCCTTTTGGTAAAGGCAAGTTCATAATACATGCCATTTCATTGACATTAACATGATGAATTTGTAGATCAGAGTATGTATTCATGAAAACAACAGAAATTGGGACACTTTGAAAATAATGACTATATAATCAAATCATACTTGTGTAATGCCACAGCAAAACATGCAATTAATGGAATAAAACAAATATTGTATAACATAGTTACTAGACCATTTAAATGTCCATAATGAATTATTGATATACATATGACAAACAAACTCCGATGGAATAAATCAGATAAACGCTGTTTACTACACTGTTAGTGATAGCTAACATTCGCTTATCAACTATTTTTGTTTTAGCTCATCTCCACAAAGTTGCAGAATACAATTGCAAATTTCTTGACTTTTACCCCTGATGTGAGCAGTGGTGTCTGTCTGAGTTAGTTACATGGTGTCTGTCTGAGTGGGTTACATGGTGTCTGCCTGAGTGGGTTATATGGTGTCTGTCTGAGTGGGTTACATGGTGTCTGTCTGAGTGGGTTACATGGTGTCTGCCTGAATGGGTTACATGGTGTCTGTCTGAGTGGATTACATGGTGTCTGCCTGAGTGGGTTACATGGTGTCTGCCTGAGTGGGTTACATGGTGTCTGCTGAGTGGGTTACATGGTGTCTGCTGAGTGGGTTACATGGTGTCTGTCTGAGTGGGTTACATGGTGTCTGCTGAGTGGGTTACATGGTGTCTGCCTGAGGGTTACATGGTGTCTGTCTGAGTGGATTACATGGTGTCTGCCTGAGTGGGTTACATGGTGTCTGCTGAGTGGGTTACATGGTGTCTGTCTGAGTGGGTTACATGGTGTCTGCATGAGTGGGTTACATGGTGTGTGCCTGAGTAGGTTACATGGTGTCTGTCTGAGTGGGTTACATGGTGTCTGTCTGAGTGGGTTACATGGTGTCTGTCTGAGTGGGTTACATGGTGTCTGTCTGAGTGGGTTGCATGGTGTATGCCTGAGTGGGTTACATGGTGTCTGCCTGAGTGGGTTACATGGTGTCTGTCTGAGTGGGTTACATGGTGTCTATCTGAGTGGGTTACATGGTGTCTGTCTGAGTAGGTTACATGGTGTCTGTCTGAGTGGGTTACATGGTGTCTGTCTGAGTGGGTTACATGGTGTCTGTCTGAGTGGATACATGGTGTCTGAGTGGTTACATGGTGTCTGTCTGAGTGGGTACATGGTGTCTGTCTGAGTGGGTTACATGGTGTCTGTCTGAGTGGGTACATGGTGTCTGAGTAGGTTACATGGTGTCTGTCTGAGTAGGTTACATGGTGTCTGTCTGAGTGGGTTACATGGTGTCTGTCTGAGTGGGTTACATGGTGTCTGTCTGAGTAGGTTAAGTGGTTTCTGCTGAGTAGGTTACATGGTGTCTGTCTAAGTAGGTTACATGGTGTCTGTCTGAGTGGGTTACATGGTGTCTGTCTGAGTGGGTTACATGGTGTCTGTCTGAGTAGGTTACATGGTGTCTGTCTGAGTAGGTTACATGGTGTCTGTCTGAGTGGGTTACATGGTGTCTGTCTGAGTGGGTACATGGTGTCTGAGTGGGTACATGGTGTCTGAGTGGGTTACATGGAAAATGAATCAAAACCACTCAGTGTAGTACTTATACTGTATAAGAAGAAATGTGAGGAAGAAATATTCATGATTTTTCACTGTGATTTTTGTACCACATATATATTCTCAGTGATAATTTCTCTTTTATTTTTTGGACACTTTTCCTACAGGTGAAACCAAGAAAATTTCTTTCTCCGAAATATTTTAGAAAATCAAACAGTGGAAGTTACCTGCTACTAAGTTTTCCTCTTAAAATATTTAGTTAACATTTTTGTTAATGCTAACTGACTAGCACAAATTGTTAAGATTAGCTTGTGTCATGATAATTCAATTTGTATTAAATCAAGTATCTTGTGAATTTGAAGTACTGATTGATATATATATATATGTTGTAAACCTACAGTGACATTCACATGTGATCAGGTCTGGGATCTGCCCGAAACGGGAGATCGCCCGATCGGGGGACAATCAAAGGGAAGTAATTCTTGGGTGTACACGCGAGTACACAGAAGAGTTCCGATGATTGCGAGTAATACTACCTTATGTAAACATCCGGTAGATCGTACATAGATACTCGCGGTTGTCAATAAAGCTTTGTAAATCCTATAGGCAACAGGTAATAATGACAGACATATCGACAGTGTTTTCCAATGATGACATGAAAGATTCAATAAAAGAAGAATTTTTTAATTAAATACAAATTGATTGCTTATTCAAATCTATAAATTTACTCAATTAAAAAAATTAATACACTATTTTATCTTGTTTTTCGATCAGAGGACGGCATTTATTTTGTCAGTTTTCTTCCTTTTATTTTTTGGTGTAAATGCTGAATAATTAGAAGAATTTTTGTTTTTAGTATAAACTGAGTTCGAAATTTTAAGCAAGTCACTACAAAGCCAATTTGATGATATATATAATCAGTCACAATAGTTAATACCGCTTTTGTTTATTATTATTATTTTTTAATTATTAGTAAATATGATTATTTTGTTTAAAATAAAGAACAGGAGGCTTTAAATGACAAATCTTCTTCAGTTTAGAATAATAATGTTGGAACTAAAAGCAGGATATAGATTTACCCTACACTCCCGGCATTCCGATATATAGCTACATATACACGGGTAAAAACTATAAAACAAATTGCCACTAAAAGCTTAGTTAGTATATTGTGGCATTGGATTGAGAATTGAAACATACTATTTTAGCTACATATTTACAAGCTTTTCACCTGACTTTACAACAGAATACAAGTTCTGACACAACCTGGACATTTTATCCTGAACAATTACAAGTTATTTCATGAAAGAATGTGTAGATTGGTCAAAATTCTTAAAAAAAAAATTTTGGTATTTAATGGGGGGGAGACGAAATTCAGACTGAAAATGAAAAAATATCTTTAAAGAGTTGGTTATCTCACATTTGAACTAGGTAAGAAACGGTCCTCTTAGCATTTCTATACCTGTAACTACAATGTATTTTTAACTGGAACATTTATAACCGGAAGTGCATTTTTAAGAGCTTATAACTTTTTTCTGCACGACAGATTTTTTTTCCGCACGACAGATTTTTAGAAATAAAAGTTTACTGTAACTGTTCAAATTTTAAAGTCCCCCTACTTAGAAATGAATCCCCGCGGCCGTTTTTTATAAAAGGTCATCAATTTTACTCGATTTTAAGCCCGTTTCTAGGCAAACAAATGAAATACGCATGTGCGATGTTATAGTCATAAAAACGCTTAGACGCTTTATCCCCCGATCGGGCGATTTCGATTTATCCCCTGTTTTGGGCGGATCCCAGACCTGGTGATAGGAACAGAACCTTGTTGGTCATTTAAGACAGAATATTTCAATATACAAGTGGTCAGTCTCAATATATAGGGGGTCACTGTAACATTTTCATCTGTAGACAGGAAAGACTAATAGACTGTCATCCAAACCCAACCCAAACCCCATTTTTCAACTACCTCATGGTATGTTGTTTATTACAGATAGGCTAACAGACAGAATCAATCCGGGCATTTTATTAATTCTCTCTCTCTCTCTCTCTCTCTCTCTCTCATTACAGAAAGACCTGCTGAACAAAGTTTTCTCTACCTTTCTCTCTCATTACAGAAAGACCTGTTGAACATCTCTCTCTCTCTCTCCTCTCTCTCTCTCTCTCTCTCTCTCCCCCCACACACACATATTTATTTGTTGTTAACACTGTTCCCTGATACGTCACAAATGAAGAACACCAGTAACATCTGTTTGTAAACAAGTTATTCCACCCTCTCTCTCTCTCTCTCTCTCTCTCTCCCACACACACATATTTATTTGTTGTTGACACTGTTCTCTGATATGTCACACATGAACAACACCAGTAACATCTGTTTGTAAACAAGTTATTTCTTTTTGCATTTGTTGATTCAGACACAGCTTTAACTTAAGTGTTTGTCTATTTGTCCACACGCACAGATGACAAAACACACACAGTGACAACAAAAACAAGTATTGGAATAACGTCACCGTCATGTTAGAACATAATCAAAAACAGAAAAATAAAATAAATATTTAATGATTCTATTCAGAATATGACATTCAGTTTTTACCTGTAATCAATGTGATACCTGTCATTTACCTGCCACTCTTTGTACTTGACATGTTAAGACTATACAAGTCAATTCTAAACAGCTTAGAGGATTCTAATTCAAGGATTTAGTATTGATTATATTTTATTTGGAACCTTGTTCTGACTCTCTTTAATAATGTTTTGGCCTTGCTTAAAGCCACATAATTTTTAAGTTCAAAAATCCATTTCTATGTATTCCTAGTAATTCCCCTTCAATTTATTGCCAAACCCTTTTATTGCTAAAAAAAATTGACTGAACAAATGATGACAATGAATCGAGGTTTAACTTTTTGTGGAAAAGCAAAAAACCTTTTAAAAGGTAAAGATTATGAGTGTCTATTGTGGAATCACTGTGATACCCACTAATTATTGCACAGAAAAGCCCTTTTCGACTATTATGGAAAACATTTACCTAGCTGAATTAAAATATATTCTGAATCATTTTGCAAACATTTAATGGAGTGATGATCACATTGTGTGCTGTGAAATATATATAAATGTTAATTGTAATATTGATGAAACAGAAAATTCAGAATACAGATCTTTTTTAAAATTAGAAACAAGGTCTTGACTTTCTGCATTAAACATTAAATTCCACCCAAAGTTATCAGACATTAACAATAATACAGTTTGTAGAAAAATTTTGCAGTGTACATAAAGACATTTTAAAAATTAGATTTTTTGCATTTGAAAATCAGTGCCTATATTCTGCATCTGAAAAATCGAAGAAATGATTTGAATTTTATTTTCAATTTTTTTATGCTATTGTTCTTTGATAGAACAAATTATTTGGAATTCCACACAAATTATTTCATGTTGTAAGGGAGCTAACTCTCACTTATTTTATAATAAATGGTGTTGAAATAGAACCCACACTATATCGTTGCATGGCCTGTTTAAAATTATTTTAGAATGTTGGTATTACACCCACAAACTCCCAGGAACAATGACCTAGATGTCACGTATATATATACAGTGAACTTGGGTATTTCAAATCATGATTTAAAGATTGCAAAGTATTTGTGTCATATTTCTTAGTCAGGAGATTAAATAAAAATAATTTTAATATTGACTAAACTTTTTTTATTTATATGTGATTCTGAATACCCATCTATAATTACAATCGTACTGTCAGTGTTTCTTTCTTATCAAAAAATTACAATCTTACTCCCAAGTAAAAAATAGAAATGTGTAAAGCCCATAGATTGTTGACCCTATTTGAATGCATTGTTCATAATTTACATCTACAGTTTAGCCTTTGGGATTATGCAGTCACAGCCCAATTGGGAAATGTGAAAGTGTTTATATCAGAAACAAGATTGATGAGATTGCACAGTCATTTGATAACACAAGTAGACTAATCATGTTTATACCCCAGTCACTGCTCCTTCAGTCACTTCTGAGATGGTAGGGGTAACTGGAGTGCAGGTACCCAGAAAAACTTCCTGATCATTGGCAATCCTGTGGTAAATAGAAAAAAGAGATTATATGATACTGTTTGTGCCTTCACTTACACCTTCAATCTTCTGTAGTAAACCCAAATACAAGTACACATGTACCTGAAATAGAATATGAAGAAGATTAATAAATTTGAATCATTAATTAAATAAAATTGTGCGGTCACACCAAATTAAGTTATAGTTTGTTGGATTATTTTTATAAAAAGAGGCAAGTGAGAGATTAGAAATTAAATGTTTTTATATAAAAAAAAAATGTCTTTAGTTGCTCAAAAGTTAAACTACCCGGTTTGCAAGTGAAAGATAAAAATGCACAAATGGATGGTTATTGCATAAAACGGCAATCAGAAAACAAATTTTTTCTCTTTATTCTAAATTTGACAAGTGAGTGGGTCAAACAAACTACAAATTATTTGGCATGGCCTAAATATCCATACATGTATTCTAACAGGAAATTATTTTTCATAAACATTTCAAAGCTATGTCTTAATACAGCATGTATCTTATCAAATTTAACAAAAACAATGTTGTTACAAACCCTGTCCAATGTGATATCAGACAACTGTAAAAGCATTAAATACAGAGTATCTTGTTTTGTTAAGAATTCCTGTCTGTTTATTGGGTACAATCAAATCTTCATGGCTCCCAAATTTAATTTTCATCCTAATAAAATGTAACATTATTATATAAAAAATCTATTTCTTGACAATCTTGAGCCATATGGTTAGATTATGAATCCTGTGGGATTCCCCAAATCTAATTGGTCTGCCATATTTGTATATGGCACAGGGAATAATTTTGAGGTGGCACTGCTGTATATCAAAGTTATTTATTAGTTTAGCTTAATTAGGCTTTTTGTTAGATTTGCTATGTTAGTTACAAACATGTCTGTAAAACATTGCTCTTACCAAGTATCTTGCATATCTCGCTTAGCCATAAAAACGTTTCTCTGACCAAGATTATTGCATGTCTCGCTTAGCCATAAATATGTTTCTTTAACTGAGTTTGTTACAAGTCTGATTCAGCGATAAAATTTAAAAACATCTCTTACCAATTCCGTTGCATGTTTTGCTCAGTCATGTTGTATTTTGTTTTGTTCTGCTGTAAAAACATTCTTCTGACCAAGATTATTGCATGTCTCGCTCAGCCATAAAAATATTTTCCTGGCCAAGTATGTTGCATGCCTAACTCGGACATAAAACGTTATTCCTACTGAGTTTGTTGCGTATCTCGGTCAGCCATGTTGTATTTTGTGCTAAATGAATTGTAAATCTGATTACTTTTAACACAAACGGCTAAATTCTAAACTTAAGCTTAATTAAATTAAATTTACTATATATAGGCTACACGTAGTTTAGGATTTTAGATTGGCTTTTATTGAAGTTTATCCCATTTATTTTTAATATTCTTTTTTTTCATTTGAGGATAATAATTGTCATTTCTGAAATAAATTCATATACCTCATGTAAAGATTATTTTTGTTTTTATTTTTTTATTAATGATTTCTAGTTCATTAATGTTTTCCGAAGTTAAATGCAAAACCATGTTACTGTGAATAAACACAATTTTTTATTTTTTTATTAATGGTCATTTTTAGGTCAACAGATTTTTACACTTAATTCAACCTTTAATTTTCCATTAGATTGTCTATAGATGTGATGTGACTTTCATTATTGGGTTTTCAAGATTTATTGAGAAGTTTCTCAAGTAAACAATGTTTCTGTTTACACACATGTAATGCGGAATCCAATCACGCATATTGGACATTTCAATATGAAGCCTGGATACTTCAGATGTGTACAATGCGGATCATAAAAATTCCTCAAGGTTTTTAGCTCACCTGACCGAAGGTCATGTGAGCTTATGGCATAGCGCAGCGTGTGTATGTGCGTGTGTGCGTGTGTGCGTGCGTGCGTGTGTGCGTGCGTGCGTGCGTCGTTAACACCTATTTTCGACTTCTCCTCTGAAACTACTGGACAGTTTTTAATGAAACTTTGTCAGAAGTATATATGGGCCGGTGCAATTCAGATTTGTTCGTGGCGTTGCCATGGCTACCATAACTAGGTCAAGGTGACCTAGGGGTGCAAAAATCTTAAAAAATCTTCTTCTCCGAAAGTACTGATTGGAGAAAAAATCTGATGTGATATTTGGCTTCTCTAGGGTCTTAAGCCTATAGTTTGTTCATTTTGTGAAATTCGGATAAAAAATAGGTTACGCGTTTTTGCGTTTAAATTTGAAAAAATCGTAAAATAGCTTCAAATTGTTATAACTTGACTATTTGACTAGATAATGACATGGGGTTTTCAGTTTTGATATCTTCTTGTTAGTATCTTTAAAATGAGGTCAAGGTCAATTGTGAAGGTCGTGACCTAATTTTTTTTACCTCTGATTATAATTATTATCTTGAAAACTATAAACTTTTTGTATAGGCATGTATATTAGAATGTTGTAGGTATTGATACAACGGTCATTTTGATGTATAGAAAAAGGTCATGGGTTCAAAGGTCAAGGTCACAGATGCAAAACATTACCGAAATGGTTAATTATCTCGAAAAGTATAAACTTTTTGTATAGGCATGTATATTAGAATGTTGTAGGTATTGATACAACGGTCATTTTGATGTATAGAAAAAGGTCATGGGTTCAAAGGTCAAGGTCACAGATGCGAAACAATACCGAAGTGGTTAATTATCTCGAAAACTATAAACATTTTGTATAGGCATGTATATTAGAATGTTGTAGGTATTGATACAACGATCATTTTGATGTATAGAAAAAAGGTCATGGGTTCAAAGGTCAAGGTCACAGATGTGAAACAATACTGAAATGGATAATTATCTCGAAAACTATAAACTTTTTGTATAGGCATGTTTATTAGAATGTTGTAGGTATTGATACAACGATCATTTTGATGTATAGAAAAAGGTGATGGGTTCAAAGGTCAAGGTCACAGATTCGAAACAATACCAAAATGGTTAATTATCTCAAAAACTATAAACATTTTGTATAGGCATGTATATTAGAATGTTGTAAGTATTGATACAACAATCATTTTGATGTATGGAAAAAGGTCATGGGTTCAAAGGTCAAGGTCACAGATGTGAAACAATACTGAAATGGTTTATTATCTCGAAAACTATAAACTTTTTCTATAGACATGTATATTAGAATGTTGTAAGTATTGATACAACGATCATTTTGATGTATAGAAAAAGGTCATGGGTTCAAAGGTCAAGGTCACAGATGTGAAACAATACCGAAATGGTTAATTATCTCGAAAACTATAAACTTTTTGTATAAGCATGTATATTAGAATGTTGTAGGTATTGATACAACGATCATTTTGATGTATGGAAAAAGGTCATGGGTTTAAAGGTCAAGGTCACAGATGCGAAACAATACCGAAATGGTTAATTATCTCAAAAACTATAAACTTTTTGTATAGGCATGTATATTAGAATGTTGTAGGTATTGATACAATGATCATTTTGATGTATAGAAAAAGGTCATGGGTTCAAAGGTCAAGGTCACAGATGTAAAACAATACTGAAATGGTTAATTATCTTGATAACTATTAACTTTTTGTATAGGCATGTATACTAGAATGTTGTAGGTATTGATACAACATTTATCATGATGTAAAGAAAAAAGTCATTGGGGTTTAGTATTTATGTTTTCTTTAAATCTATCAGCTAGCCATTAGTTATCAGGTGAGCGTATCAGGCCCATGGGCCTCTTGTTGTTATAATATTTATTGTAAAACATTTTAGAATCTAAATTAATTTTTGCTAAAGTTTTTAAATTTAAATTAATCATTTTAAAACTTAATAAAAATATAAAAAAATAAACACTTTAGAGGTTTTAAGTGATTTCTGAATTGATGCACAATCTGTAAATGTGATTGATTCATATATATCTTTTCTGGATTACAATAATTGGTTTTAAAATTTTTTATCTCGGAAGTTCTCTCCCTTTGAGTTTTAAAAATCTTTCCATTTATGAACAAGCTTAGTATGAGTAAGTTAATTGTGTTTTTTTGTCTAAGTCAAGATTATTTCACATATTTCAAGACATCACCAGCTATAATTAAAATTCACAGAGATCTGTAAAAGGCAACCATTCTTTTCCTGATATGCCCTGCCAATATGACACATATGCCATTTTTAAGGTCACAGTTTAAAGATTCTTTGACTTAGCTGTTATAGAGAATTGTGACGTTACCCACATAATTATTTTCAATTGACTTCTGTTATTAATTTATGATATCATGTGAGCCCTTATGTATATATTTCAGATCATAATAAATAATAGATTATATTTTGCTAAAATTTTATCATATCATATAATGATTTTGAAATAAAAATATTGAATTGTTTTATAATCTTAGAAAACTTACAAAACCTTTTAGATTTAGATTTAAAAGTACAAATGCAACTGTACCACTTGAACTTACAGATTTGATCATGAAATGATGTAATAATGTTAAAAATAGGTAACTGTGACCTAGATTTAATTGAAATTTAAAAACTAAATGTTATCCTTTCGGTCAATAAGAAAAGTAGCTCTGACCTAGATGTTGAAATAAATGTCACATAATTATTCTTGACATTCAAAAGTCTTGTAATTGAAGGTACATCTCACAAAAGTTCACAAAACATAAAAAATTGACAATTACAGATTATGAAAGCCAAAAAACAATCCCAAATTGTACATGTAAATTGATGTAAATATTTAAAACTTAATTTACAAATGTTTATCTGTCATAAAAGACATTAAAATCAGTTTTTATGTTTATAAATCAGTTTTTATATTTATAAATCAGTTTTTATTTTGTACAATGCTGATTCGTTAGTCTATATTTATTGGATTTTTAATATAAGTGGGAGTATAAGATACAAAGAGGATGATCACTTCCGCCTCAATTTCGAATTTCCCAAGTTTAATATCAGTTAGAGTTCTAACATAAATTATCTGCATTTTAGTATTGATCGCAAGAACATCACATTATAAAACTTTATGTTTAATATCATCAAGAGTACCTGCAATCTCTTTAAAATTTTTAAATATTCTATGCAGTTTTATTAAATTCAGACATTGTGATTGCATTGTGTTATGCTATTTTAAGTTTTTAATAATTTTTTAAAATCTCAGTTAATGTAGAAACCTAGTTTTGAATGACCCTGCTTACCAGAATCATTCCTTTTACATTAAAATCTTGTTATAAAACCACTTGGTTACATTTCCATGTCCTTTGATTACCTTAACAATACCACAATCCAGTTTTCCAGCATGCCACATAGTCCATACCCAGTAGCATTTGTACAGAATGATATAAAAAACAAAGGATGATACCCAAAACGCCGAGTTATCCGCCTATAGGATTCAAAATTTAAAAGTATGTTGAATACATATTGATAGTGAAAAAACCTAAAGCTACTATCATTATGTAAAAGTTTATATGGTAAAAATCTCAGTAAAACATTGCATTATATGTTTAACTCATGTAATCCATTAAGTTTGTCTCCGTAGAACTCTATACAAACATGGAACAAGTCATTGAAAATCAACCATTTTTTAATTAATACATATAGAGCGCATGCCTCTCCATTAAAGATATTTTGAATATAAAAACTATATTATTTTACTGTTAGATATGCAAAGTATGGTTAATGGAGAGATATGCGCTGATACTAAATTTTGTTAAAATCAATGTTTTGAGAGTTACCCCAATATAACCTCTTAATATACCGTACTATACTCGTACTTGATATTAATAAACCAAATTGTCAACCATTACCTGCGTGGTGTAGTGGGTATACGTAGGTACCAGTAATTAAGTCTTACGTTGTTGGTTCGAATCCCAAAGTTACAATTTTATTTTTCAACTTATTTTATTTTAATAAAATGTATATTTTACGGCTTTATTTCTTTTTTTATCTTACTTTGTGTTAGAATTTAAATGCAATATTATTTTTATGCCACAAATAACATAAGAGGAAGAAAGACATGCACGCATATTTGCTTTATACATACAATATATATAACGACATTACAATTCAATTTAAGGCCACTTGTCATTTCCCGTGTGTTTCGTGTATGTCAAAAACTTTTATAAGTGCATTCCTCACACGATGAAAGGCCATAGACGAAAAGTCAGGGTAGGTTTCATATTTGATGAATGTCACTAGCTGGACACGACTGAATATCATGAACCTGCGGTTTGTCGAATAAGAATATTTTATAGTTAAAGTAGAGAAATTGATTACGATTATACAAATGGCCTTTCTGATGATGACTATTATACATTTACTGGACGTAGCATCTTGTAACAAGGGTTATAACAGTAAAGTCCACAGCACTACGTCTAAAAGCTTTGCGTTAGGGCTGCTCTTGACAAAGCTTCAAACTGGTCTTATCATGAACTCTTAGCAACACTATTTTGTCTGAAAAATGCTCCACGGGTGTCAAGCATGCTCTCTGAAGCACGGGTGGCTCTAACAACTTGAGTTTCTTAATTGCCTTCTATCACTGATTTCATCTAAACACAAGTATGATAACCTAGATCAAAGTATTCTGCTATGAAATTACACTGACACGAGACACGACACAACGTATACGAATTATGACGCAAAACAAAAGTCATTGTGACACCTTAGTTTTTGTGCTAGCAAAGTAATGACAATGACAGTAGCGCTACACTTTGGTGCAGAATAACAAACATTTAAATTATATAGACAGCTAACTACCCAGTAAAGTCAGCTTCCACACACGTCAATATAAAAAAGAAAAATGTTATTCATATGCAACGTATATACCGGTATTTACACAGAGATTTATTTGTACTTGGCCTCGAAGTAGTGACGGGTATAAGGGCCTGAATAGGGTGTAACCTAGTTTCTCGTGTATATATTCCTATAGGCGGATAGCTCGGCGTTTTGGGAATCATTCTTATGTCAACAATGTTAAGCTGTATATTCCAGCAATCATTAGGTTCATTGGTTTCTACTTAAAATGTGTCTTTACCCTATATACAAAAATCTCTTGTTCACTTAGATCCTGGCCTTATCAGGACAGGGTTGACTTACTGTGTAGCCACCTGTTCACAACTAGACCCCCTTTAAAGACAGATTTAACTGTGTAGCCATCTGTTAATAGAGGCCACCTTAAATGGTTCTCTTAAGTTGTTATTAAAGACAAGTTTGTCTATTTCACTACTTGTTCATAAGGGCCATTTATCCCTTTCTCTTGGTGAACTCTATAGACAGGTTTGACTGTGTAGACACCTGTTCATAGAAGCATCTTTAATGATTTTGTTTCACTCCTTGTTTATAAAGACCACTTACAGATATACTTTCTCTTTGGTGAACTCAATAGTCAAGTTGACATAATTTACTTGATTTAAAACCACACAGAAATGTAGTTTTTTAAGACAATATATAGCATGCTTATCATCATTTTATATTTTGTTCCGTGTTCCGTATTTATTGGTATAGTTCATGCAAGACTCTGGTTTTAATTAAAAATTGAATGATTTGGTATCATAAAAATCATCAAATACTGTAAACATGAGCTCAAATGTGAACAGTTATCGTCTCAATAATATGTAATATAATTTTATCAATATTTTCAATTAAGTTTGAGACTGTGTTGTGTTTTATCTTTTCCTGTTATGGTGTTATTAACAGTTTTGGAGGAATCTAATGCCATATTTGGCTGATGATGCAGCAAATACCTTAATATTTAGCCTGAAAACATTGCATATTTAACAACAAAAACATCTGCAGCACTTTAAATTTTTTGACATGTGATTCATTGACAAAATACTAGAATTTTATATACTTTTAAATATCAACTATTTCTCTCAAATTTTTTAATTTTTACTGTTTTAAATATTTGATAGTTTGACTAATCAAGCCACCAGTGTCTAGCGGTAGTTTACCTTTGTAGGAACGATAACTGATTTGTTCCTTGACTAATCAAGCCACCAGTGTCTAGCGGTAGTTTACCTTTGTAGGAACGATAACTGATTTGTTCCTTGACTAATCAAGCCACCAGTGTCTAGCGGTAGTTTACCTTTGTAGGAATGATAACTGATTTGTTCCTTGACTAATCAAGCCACCAGTGTCTAGCGGTAGTTTACCTTTGTAGGAACGATAACTGATTTGTTCCTTGACTAATCAAGCCACCAGTGTCTAGCGGTAGTTTACCTTTGTAGGAATGATAACTGATTTGTTCCTTGACTAATCAAGCCACCAGTGTCTAGCGGTAGTTTACCTTTGTAGGAACGATAACTGATTTGTTCCTTGACTAATCAACCCACCAGTGTCTAGCGGTAGTTTACCTTTACAGGAACGGAAACTGGTTTGTCCACTTAATTCTTGTTGTAAAATTGAAAATGTGGGAAACTTAAAAATGTCCAACTGGTGATTTTTCACGTCAGTCAAAATAATTTTTTGTCAGACATGTCCAGCAAATATGACCATTTCAGGACTCCTGCATCAGACCCCCATTTTTAGCTCACCTGAGCCAAAGGCTCAGATGAGCTATTGCAATCTATCACCGTCCGTCGTCCGTCGTCCGTCGTGCGTCGTGCGTAAACTTTACATTTTAATCTTCTCCTCCAAAACTACTGGGCCATATTTGATGAAACTTGGTGATTATCATGCCTAGGTAACAACCTTTCAAAATTGTGTTCGGGGTTTGGCCACGCCCAACAAGATGGCCGCTGTTACTAAAAATAGCAAAAAGACAAAAAAATCTTTTTCTCTAAAACCAAAAGGTGCAGGCAAATTTTGATTGGATATTTGGATTCAGCATACCTGGGAACATCAAAATTGTGTTTTTCATGAAAATTGAACGAAAAATAGGTTATGCGTTTTTTGCGTAAAATTACGTAATTTTTAAAATGAGACATTTATTGTTATAACTTCATAACGGCTGAAGATAATTGTATGGAGTTTTCACTGTTGATCTTGTCTTGCAATTTTCTTTCAATTGATGTCAAGGTCGAAGGTCAAGGTCATGTCCCAATTTTTGACCTTTGATAAAAAGTGCTATTTTTTTAACATTTCTTGTGATAATGGTGTAGGATTTTCAGTTATTTGTAGGTATTGACATGACGATCATTTTGATACATAGATCAGGTTCATGGGTTCAAAGGTCAAGGTCACAGATGTCAAAGAATACCAAAATAGTTAATTATCTGTAAAACTATGAATTTTTTGTATAAGCATATATATTAGAATATTGTAGGTAATGGCACAATGGTCATTTTGATATATGAATGAAGGTTATGGGTTCAAAGGTCAAGGTCACAGATGTAAACAAGTACTGAAATGGTCAATTATCTCAAAAACTATAAACTTTTTGTATAGGCATGTATATTGGAGTATTGTAGGTATTGGCCTAACGATCATTTTGATATATGAATGAAGGTCATAGGTTCAAAAGTCAAGGTCAAAGACGCGAACGAATACTTATATGGTTAATTATCTCAAAAACTATAAACTTTTTGTATAGGCATGTATATTGGAATATTGTAGGTATTGGCCTAATGATCATTTTGATATATGAATGAAGGTCATAGGTTTAAAGGTCAAGGTCATAGAATTGAACAAATACTTAAATGGTTAATTATCTCAAAAACTATAAACTTTTTGTATAGGCATGTATATTGGAATATTGTAGGTATTGGCCTAACGATCATTTTGCTATATGAATGAAGGTCATAGGTTCAAAGGTCAAGGTCATAGCTGCAAACTAATATTTAAATGGTTAATTATCTCAAAAACTATAAACTTTTTGTATAGGCATGTATATTAGAATATTGTAGGCATTTGCACAGCGATCATTTTGATATATGAATGAAGTTCATAGGTTCAAAGGTCAAGGTCATAGATGCAAACTAATACTTTACTGGTTAATTATCTCAGAAACTATAAACTTTTTGTATAGGCATGTATATTGGAATATTGTAGGTATTGGCCTATCGATCATTTTGATATATGAATGAAGGTCATAGGTTTAAAGGTCAAGGTCATAGATGCAAATGAATACTTAAATGGTTAATTATCTCAAAAACTATAAACTCTTAGTATAGGCATATATATTGGAATATTGTAGGCATTTGCACAACAATCATTTTGATATATGAATGAAGGTCATAGGTTCAAAGGTCAAGGTCATAGATGCAAACGAATACTTAAATGGTTAATTATCTCAAAAACTATAAACTTTTTGTATAGGCATGTATATTGGAATATTGTAGGTATTGGCCTAATGCACATTTTAATATACAGATGTTTTAGCTGTTTATAAATAATATATTGTAGCTAGACTTTAAATATGTTATATATAGCATACTTATATAATAATTATTATAATTAACTTGCAAAAATACTTGCATATTATTGGCCCTCACTGCTGAAAATTTTGATATTCTCTTTTATTAATGTCATTGGCCATTGAACCTCTGCATAAGATATGTACTCTTCCTCAGGTGAGCGTTAAGGCCCATGGGCCTCTTGTTTTTCTTGATGTGTATTATTTGGACTTTGAAAATTTAGAGTGGAACTCACCGAAGTGCCTTGAACTTAGTTATATCCTTTGAAGCAAGGTAAACCTTTTAGGAAGATGTTTTCTTTTCCATGTTTAATATCATCACTGGTATATTTTAAGTAATGGAAGTTCTGTGTTTTGTATCTATGCAATGGAAGTGTTATGATGATTAAAGCATGTTTTTACATCATTATAAAGTCTGTGACAGATGTTTGATTATGTTGACCATGATGACATTCCTGATATAATTATCAAATGATGGCTGCAATGTTTAAACTAGAGATCTGAAAGTGCAGGCATATACACTCCTGAAAACGCTAAAATGTGAAGCATTGGAATCAAATGTTCAATTTTCTTAGAGTTGATGATGACACCAAATGATTCATGACGATAAATGCATGGCTGTAAATTATGTCACTGTTCAGGGGAAATTAAAATGAAGTCAACTGCAGACACTGTTTGGCAGAGTAAGAACTACAAATAGTGGAAATAACAAATAAACCATACCTGTCCCGTACATAACAAAAATATTACAAACAAATAAACCGTACCTGTCCCGTACATAACAAAAATATTACAAACAAATAAACCGTACCTGTCCCGTACATAACAAAAATATTACAAACAAATAAACCGTACCTGTCCCATACATAACAAAAATATTACAAACAAATAAACCGTACCTGTCCCGTACATAACAAAAATATGACAAACAAATTCAACATCAGTTAAAGAAGATTATGAAGAAGATTATATTGATTAAAATTACTGTACATTACATATAATACCTATGTTTATAACTGCATAAATAATATAGCGAGAAAATAAACCAGAAAGATGCTAAACAATATTAAATTGCAAATTATAATACCAGTAATACAAACCCAATGAAAATGTAATGTAAAATCAGGTAATTATACATTAAACATATGAAGTATTACCTAATGCCTGTTTGTAAAGGTCTCAAAAATTCAATATATCTGTATAATTATAACTGTAAAAGATTCTTACTTTGTGTTAAGCAGTTTTTTTTAACAAAGAAACACCCTGGTAATAAGAATTGAATTACTAGACTGAAAAGCAAAACAGTCTGGACACATAATATATATATATATATTTATATGAAAGAATAAAGAAAAAGCTTTGGAAAATGAGCTTACATAGCACTAAATACAATATAATATGTTATAAAGACAAATCAGTGTATACCACTGTAAGCCACTGACTGTCTTTTATATAGATAATAAATCTACTTTTGTATTAGATATATATACGCTGATGGACATCTCAATATTATATATCAAAATCAATTAATCATCAATATAAGACTATATATATATATATGAATGATACTTAGTATATGTAACTGTATCTGCAGTCTCTTTGTCAGAAAATGTCTGTGATATTGCAATGATATTGGAAAAAATGCTCACTCAGCATATTCCAATCAGCATTCAAATAAAAAGCAACCCAGACAATAAAAGAAATAGATGATTTAGATATTATACTAGACAGAAGTCAGATGTTAAGATCATATAAAAATAAAACATGTCAAATGTAGAACATAAAAAACAAACAAAGGATCTATGATTTTATAATTCTAGATTGGTATTGTATGAACACATAAAGTTATCAGGCAATATTAAAGCTTGGTTGTTCAGCCTATAGGCTGATGTCTATCCAGTGATTAAAAAGATTTATTGAAAACATTAGAAACAGTGCATTGATTTGGGTCCCATTTAGTAGGACAAATCCTAATGTGTCCATGTTGTTCCCTGGGTAGCCCTGGTTTCTTCTATAATTCCAGAACTCAGACCACCTTGAAATGTTTTCCTTGCCATTGGCCTTTACTGATTCACCTGGTATCAGTATAATGGACTGGGGGAGTGGTACGCTTGTCTGCGGCATACTGACTCTGTGAGCTAGCATGTTAAAGTCGCCCTGAGTGCGCGCTTGTACAAGGCAGACCACACAACACACTGGCACTTTACATGCCCACTCAAAATTGTTCATAGATTAATCCGTAGAGATTAATAAAATATTTCTCGTCGTGAATAGCTGAAAAATGCAAGGTTAAGCAACATTCAACCAACCAACCAACCTTGAAATGTGTCTGACACATAAACATCATTATTGCACTCTATTCTACACCCTTGTGTGGATTGGAGCACTATTTATATTTAACCTGTATTTGGCTGTCCAATGCATCTCACTGCTCTAGTATAGCTTGCAATAAGGGTATTTACATGCAATAACATGATAAACTAATTTGTTTTGACATTTAATCTTTATCAGAACTTGATGGCTGTCATCTCTGTAAAAAAGAAGATTAAATAATAAACTTTGGTCTAGATTTTTTAGGTTTCTATGAAATACAGATCTTGTTTAATGTATAGTGTTTAATCCTGGATTTTCTTAAAATCAACAAATGAATTTAGATAAACATTAACTATTAAAAACAAACATACCAATCTATGTCTAAACTACAATCCCAAAGCAATCCCAATCCCAAAAGCTATGAAACTGCCAAATTAGGTTAAAAATGCAAACTTCCACCAGGGAAGCAAGGCCGGATGCTCCAGAAGAGTAAGCACATTCTATTTAGCTAACTATTGAATTGCAATAGTTGCATAGTGGTAAGTCCTTGAGAAAGGCATCCAATACATTTTTACTAGGTTAACCTTCTGATGGACTGCTTTGTATCTATAACTTTCTTCACACCAATAAAACAAGCACAAGTCTGATGAGTTTGTAAGGTTTAGACTATGGTATCTGGTTAGGACTAATTCCTTCACCCCTTCGGCCTGAAGGTAAAAAAGTAAATTTAAAGTAGTAAAGTTGCAAAGTAAAAGGAGCAAAATTGCAAGGACAATAGAGTTGAAAAATTAAAAGAGCAATAAAGTTGCAAAATTTCAAGGACAATGGAAATGCAAAATTTCAAGGGCAATGGAAATGCAAAATTGTAAGGGCAATGGAAATGCAAAATTGTAAGGGCATTTATCATGTAGTTGCAAAATTTCAAGGGCAATAGAGTTGCAAAGTTGCTAGAACGATGTAGGTGCAAAATTGCAAGGGCAAATTAGAAGTTGCAAAAGTGAAGGAGTGATGTTTGCAAGAAACACAAAGCCAACAGAGCAATAGTAACTTTGCTAATTGATGTTTTCATTCCTTTGCTTCTTTGCACTTTAACTTTACTTCTGCACTTTTGCATTCTCCTTCCCCTGCTCTTTCCTTTTTCATTCATCACTTTCATGTTTTTGCTTCTTTGCACTTTGAATTTAAACTTCGGCCCTATACACACACCCTCCTAGTAGGATCCTAGTTTTGTATCGTCATACAGTTACATCACAACATTTAAACCAAGATAACTACCATTCTGATGACCCTATCATCTCTAGACTGAATTTAGCTAATTACTAATTTACTATGAGTGGAAATCCTTGTTGACCAAGATTGTTTAATTAGTTAAAGGATATATAATGCAGACATTTTAATTATGTCGGTACATTTTGATGATTTATTCTGACTAAGTAGATCTATTTATTACCAGTCCTAGCTACAGTTAACACCCACTGCCAATAGGTTCTGTATATAGTACATTACAGTAAAATATGAAGCTATCAAAATTAAAGACTTTTTGTTGCATTTTCATTTATTCATTCATTGATAATTTTGTTTCATTAAGAATATTTAAAACCACCATGACCAAATTAAACAGAGTGACTTGGTTTCTTGTAATCTGAATTAAAATGTGATAAAGTTTTGTCTTAAAGTCAGTCCTCTCTTCCTTCATTTCTTGGATAATACATCTTTATACTTGGTATACATTCTTGCTTACTGTTGAGTTATAGTGTCCTGTTTCTTAATCACAACTCATTCATCCTACTGTGGGCACTATCTTTATTTTAAATCTGACATTGTCAAACTCATTTAAGTGACCTGAATTCTTAAGTTGCCATGACAACAGGCCTTTTAATTTATCAACAATGTCTCGAAACAATTATTGTGAAATGTTGCTAATTGTTTTGAAATTTCCAATTTGGGTAGGAACATTTTCAGGAACATTTTCCCTGAAAATAAAGATGAAATGTTTAAGTCACTTCTCGGACATTGGCGGAAATGTACACATGATGAAAGGTCACTCAGTGATAATTCACATTCTGAGCAATATCTGGTTTTAGAATAGTAATATTAATTGTACAATTTATAGTTAGGATTACCATCAGATATAATATACATGTAAATATGAAATTTTTTACATCACTTCTCAGGATCATCATAAAACATATTAGAAGGTCACTTGAAGGTAATGGACATTCTGGACAATTTCTGGCCAAGAAAAAAAACCAAAATAATGTGCATTTTGTAATGGACAATTTCTGGCTTATAGAAAAAAGTAAAATAATAAGTTTATCAATTACTAGATTATTAGACCATGAGAGTCCTGTTTATTGATCATTCTGTAAAGATCCCAGGAGAATACTCAGAGCTATAAGCTGTTGTTTTTCCTAGAAAAATTAAATAAGATAGTCTTATTTAATAGAGTATGTTACTATAGGATATGAGTACCAGTAGAAGTTTTTTCCTCCAGAAACCTTTTATTAATGATTAGTTATATCTTATAATATATTGATTACTGTAAAATAACTACAACGGCTTAAACAGTAAAAAGGTAATTATTATAATGTCATTTTGTTACTGTTTATCCTTGTTTATTGCCATGGTTTTTTATAAGCCTAAAACCCATCTCTTGTATCTTATTCTTCATAAATTTCTTTCATTATAGGTTTGGATCTGAATCCAGCAGAGAAAATTCGTCAAACCAAAGCTTTTTAGAACTTATGTTTGTTGTTTTAAAATTTCAATTTTAAGGAAAGATGTATTATTTCATTATTTTTTAATTTTTATTTGTCAGTTTACCTGTGAAAGGGTCATCAATTTTGTGGGTATTCTGGTTTCCTCAACCATCTAAGAATGAACCACTTTGATATTCAAGAATGAATCTTGACTTTGATGTATAATTACCATTACTCAATTTATCAGTACATAGCAAATCCCTTAATAATGCCAAAATTTTACTGAACAAATGTTGGTACGAGTACATTGAGGTTTTACTAATATGGTGAGACTTTTATACCCACATTTTGAAGTAACACATGTTATATGCAGACTAAAATGATGACTGTTCAGATTGCTTCAACCAGCAATCATCCATATACCAGCTACCGGTAGATACATTTTACTTGATAACATTGTGCAATAATAGTTTTACAGACAGAAAGTACGGTAGTTGCAATCATAACAATTAAGGTTTTTATTTTCAAATGAAAACAGATTCTCCTGTAAAAAAAGTTTGTGAGTTTGCTGAAAGATTGGTGGTTTTTTCTGGGTATTCTAGTTCCCCCTCCCACCCACCAGCCCAAAATTGACAACTTCAATATAAATGAAAGAATCTTTACTAGAACCCTCAGTGCTCTCCTGTGTAGC
This sequence comes from Anadara kagoshimensis, assembly GCA_021292105.1. NCBI lineage: Eukaryota > Metazoa > Mollusca > Bivalvia > Arcoida > Arcidae > Anadara > Anadara kagoshimensis. Next base: position 4,554,891 of record CM037874.1, on the reverse strand, counting down.
TGCAGGATATTTTGCCTGCTAATGGAGGAAGCTTACAATTTATAAAAACAATATAGACTCAACAGGAGGATGCAAAAAAGCCATTTATATATCTACCCTCAGGTGGTGGCATTTGAATGTTATAATACACAGAATCTCCACAAAAAAGGCCATTTATCTATGAAAGTGACTATATCTACCCTCAGATGGTGGCGTTTGAATGTTATAATACACAGAATCTCCACAAAAAAGGCCATTTATCTATGAAAGTGACTATATCTACCCTCAGGTGGTGGCATTTGAATGTTATAATACACAGAATCTCCACAAAAAAGGCCATTTATCTATGAAAGTGACTATATCTACCCTCAGGTGGTGGCATTTGAATGTTATAATACACAGAATCTCCACAAAAAAGGCCATTTATCTATGTAAGTGACTATATCTACCCTCAGGCGGTGATGTTTGAATGTTACAATACACAGAATCTGTACATTATGATTATGAATTTCGATTGTTACTTCAAACTCTCCACTGTCAATATTATCTTGAAAACATATTGATTTCTGAGTTTGTATAAACATAACAATTACCAACAAATGCCCTAATAAGTTCTGGAAAACAATATTTCTCTTCAAAATCATAGATTTTATAATATACTGGAAAAATTGCTTCCTAAAAACAATTTTTTGTCTTCATTGATTTTATAAACATATTATTTATTTATTTTTAAAATATTTGTAGCTTGAAACTGATTTTGATGTTATGTAAACACTCATGACAGCCATACATCTTAGCTATTTTATTATTTGTTCTGGAAAAGTTAGATTTCTCCTTTAAATTATTTTTTTTATAAATGTTTTGGATTAATGGTTCCTTAAACATTGTCTTTGTTTTATAATCCTTTTTTCTAAAATCACTGTTGTAATCTAACCTTAAAACTGATTTTGATGTTATGTAAACACTCACAGTCACACATCCTTGCTCTTCTATGATTTATTTTGAAAATGTTATATTTTGCCTTCAAAATTTAAAGATCCATACATTTTTAACAAATATTTTCACAGATTTATTTTCTGCTTAAAAACATGCATATGTAAATGTTCTTTTTTTGTTGACAATTTTTCTTAAAAATTTAAGGTGCCTGAGCAGTCTAAAACATGCTTAAAAATCACAGCGCCTCTCACTGTCTAGGTTGGAATCTCACTTGTGACAGATCCTAGGATGATTTTCTCTGGGCACTCTGGTTTCCTTTACCATCCTTGAACTGACCACTTTGATAAATGTGAAAAAATCTTGACTTGGACATAACACTACATTTTACTGCATGTATGTATATCCTTGAACTCATTTTTTATTTGTTCCTAATGTGTATCGGTATATGTACCTGAGTATTTGATTTTTATTTTAAAAAACCCTTCCTTCATTTTTTAATATCAAATTTTACTTGAAAACAAACTTTAATTGAAACAATATTAAAAACTGACCATCAGACACAAATAATTTTATTTATAAATTTTTGGAAATTATTACATTGTTTTATAGTTTTCCCCTTTTTGGAGATACAAGTGTGTATTAATTAAAATATAAAATTACACCTGATAACTATTGTTTTAATTTAACATGTGATATCATGTGACATATAGAGTGATTTATTGATTCCAGTACACCTTCTGTTGTTATAATATCATTCTATAGAACTGTATCACGATAGTAAATGTATCACCAACGATAGACCTTGATATTGTTAAGTTAAATGAGAGTCGCTTTCTGTAATTTACCTAATCAGGTGAAGACATCGAGAGATATGGGCTTATTCCGTCCATGATAATATAATTTTATCCCTAGATGAAAAATCATCGTTTTCTGAAAGGAAATGTAAATATGATTATTTAAAATTGATATAATTTTCACAGAAATGTGTATGACGGTAAATAAGTGTAAATGACTTTATAATGGAGCTGTCATTATACAGGTAGATGTTGGTTATTGGATATAAGATAGCCTGTTATTGGTTACTTAAGGCGAGCACTGGAATCACACCCAGGATTTAACGTAAATACGTGTATTAATTCTTATTTACAAGTATGAAAACAGTCAGCTTTGTATTATAATAAGATCTCGCTGTTTGATAGGAATCATCATTTTTACACCTGTGGCAGCTACTCGTGTGTTTTATAATTATCATCATTTTTACACCTACAACAACGATGGCAAGTATACTATTTTGTTTTTCATAATTACATGTTGAGTCAATCATCATCATTATCTTACAGATAATTTTAAGTTTCTTGAAAATTTTACCAGCATTATATTTCTTAAAAAATTCAAAATTTGCTTTCAAAAAAATTTAAAAATATTTTCTGAAAGTTTGCACACCAATATTGGATTTATTTGAAGAGTAAACAGTTTTATCTTGTAAACATAAATAGTTTTTTGATATTCAGCAATTGTTTGTGTCTTGCATGCATTGTGCCTTGGAAATGTTTGGTTTTTTTTTTTTAATTTTAAAAGCAATTATTGTTAAAAAAAATTTCCAGTAAAATCTTGCATAAATTAAATTTTGATGTTTTTTGAAAGAGTCTATATGGTTGATATTTAAAATATTTCAATGTGAAGACAATATGATTAAGTGTCTACATATTTATAATTTGTGTATACTGGTAGAATATTGCAAATATTTGTGATATATGGGTATATATATATATATATATATATATATATATATATATCATGTACATGTATATCATATACTGCATTTTGGTTCTCGGTAGAAAATCCAATGAAATTGCATTCAAAGCAATAGTTATTGGAAGATAGATGGCATTCAGGATTTTAAGCTTATCTGTAATTTTTCTTCTCTATAAAATAATAACCAGATTTTAAAAAAAATAATCAAGAAGTTAAAAATTTACCAGTGTTAAATTTGAATTTATAGCCTAATATAAGATTCAAATGAAATACTGTAGATCACTTTCATGTTGCAAAAGATTTATTTTTGCATAAATTCACGACTCATCCCATTCGCCAATTCAATATCACGCAAATATTTCCAGCACACAGATATTTTTATGTTTACATACATATGTTTTATTCAGTAAGATTCCAAACACGAATTCAAATATTCATGAATAAGGCAAAGATGGTCTTGATGTGAAATTTTCTAGTTGCGAAAAATAAGTGATCTACAGTAATCTGATAGACAAAATACTCAATAGTGTCTTTATTTAATTTCAAAACTCTAATTTGTTAGAAAGTAAAATACATGTACCTATACTCAGCTGATTTTTATGGTAACTTAAATTTCGTAGCTCGCCTTGGTGTTTCCAAACCTAAAGTTGATACCCATAAATAATGCACAAAAATTGGAAGATTCTCATACCAAAAGAATTTCATTTCTTCAATATAATCTTTGGATAGTTGCACAGATGTCTTCAGGTCCAGATAACTCTATACCACCTCAGAATATGGAAGATTCGAGAATTTCAACCCCAACTGAGAAGATAATTGCTTTTCAGTTTTCTGATCTAAAATTGTTTTATATCAGTTTTTCTCAGAGAGAAATCATGGCTTTAATTTAAACCAATTTTCCAGAAAGGGTTTTTTATATTAATTTTCCCTGTAAAGCAGCACATGACGATACCTTAGTAACCATACTAAGAAAATAACTTTGACCTAAGTCAATTTACTTTCTATCTACAATGTTATATATATTTTTCTTTTTATAGAAACATATTCCTCTTATGTCTAATTTGTGCTAAGGAAGATATTTTTGATAAAAATTGTTGACTTTGATTAAGGCATTGACTCGGTAAGGTATATCGCGACTATCTTAAGTTGAATTGTTGAGACTTATTTTTGTTTCTGATGAAACCAGATTTTATTTACTAATAACTTGGAATAAATGAGCGAGTGAAATGGAGCTTGATACCCAGTTAGTTATACTTATTTCACTTATATTGAGACATAATCAGCTATAGGTAAAATTGCAGAAATGTTTACCTCAGATAAACATTTACAGCAATGAGCAAGGAGGGAGTTCATGCTACACTAACTATGGCATGGGGCATCAATTTCAAGTTCATGAGATATAAGGACCCAAATTTCACCTCAGGATATGAAAATCCCCAAAGACAATTATTAGGGAGTAGTAATTGGGTTTGTTTCCACAACCTTGGACTTGGTAAGCAAGAGATTGTACTAAAAGCTTATATTGAACCAATGAAATCCTTAATACCTTCATTTATCTTTATAAGCAAAAACATGTCTTAATCACAATCCAGAAGCAAAGTAAAAACTTTGGAATGACAATTGCACCAGGGAAATGAGGCCGGGTTCTCCGGAAGGGTAAGCAACTCCTGTTTAGTTAGGTACACCCACCACATGTGTAACCAGGGATATTTACATGGAATAAACATTCCTTCATTTCCAGTATTGGTGAATACATATTTTTCTCTAGCTAGCATGTCAGAAAGGCAAAAGCTGCTGGCTAATAGATAAAAACACAACCATTAATTACAGCAGATATTGCCAGATAAATATACAGTGCTACTGACAACAATGAAACAAATTTCTTAGTGCCTAGTAAATATTCTCTTCTTCAAGCTACTCGGGTCAGTTGTTGAAATAATTGTATCTTTGACCTGAAATTGCCCAGGATGATTTAATGTTAAATGCAGCATCAGCATTTTTTGCAGCTATTGGTAGCTGAGCAATATTGACATAAAGACAAGATTCCTGTGTTACCGTGAAATTACAGAACACTTTATATAGACACCTTATGTATCACTGTTGTATGAGGGTTTATAAATTCTTAATGACTACATTGATCATATGTCAACAGTACATTGTTTACAGCTCTCTACCAGGTCATAAATAACCCATACAAACACTGACTCTTACAACGGATGGTACCCTGTAGACCATCATCAAAGAGAAAACATTCATTCCAGTACAGCATGGGATCCTCTAGGGCTACAGACCTGCTGATTGAGAACTTTTTCCACTCCTTGGTCCGACCGAATTATACCAGGAATAAATGAGCAAGTGCAACTGATCTTAACTCTTTAATTTTATAGAATTAACTAGGCAATTTTGTTTTGTCTAGAAAAGTTTCAACTAAAGATTAATGCTGTTCATTTGCTGTTTTATTCATGGAGACAGAATTACAATTTATTCTCAATCTCAGACCAAAACATAAGTTTAAATATCAAGCAATTTACCATATGAAATAAAGTTCAAATAAAGTTTAAAAAAAGTGAAACACAATTTTCATGACTTGTAAAGTCAAGCCTATCAATCCAATGTCACAAGAAAACAAAACATTTAATTGCATTTTTGAGCAAAACAATATGTCCAGTACAGTAATTTAGTTTCTAGTGGATTAATAATTGCTATCTGGAAATGACACTTGTTCCTTGAAGCAGTTTTCTTTCAATATAGATATGAAATTTTTTTTTTTTTTTTTTTGTTATAGAAAAATAAAAAAAATTGATATTTCGCATATGTAATTTGCTTAACTATGACGTATGAGTACACATGTCTCTGTGCATCATCCATGGCTACATGATCTCGCCGAGGACCAATTTTTTCATATAAATATAATAGAAAAACTCTGACCAATCAAGATGTTTGAAACAAAGAATAAATTAATCAGAAAGTTATAGTTGTGATGTAATAAGTTGGTTTTCTGTTTGAGAGAGATTTTAAACACTGAGGTTCACAGCACTTCAAATCTACTTGTTTGAGCAGACGAACCTATAGCCATCTTATTGACAAAGTAATGATTGTTACCTTGTATAGGTTCAGCAGACTAACCACTTCATTTCACGAACAAAGATTCTGATTAAAAACAAAATTAAACACAATGTTGATGCACTCCTGTATGACATTTGATCTCACACTTGTATAGACACTAGACACAAACAGCAGGGTATAACCAGACATCAACAGCGGGGTATAACCAGACACAAACAGCGGGATATAACAAGACATCAACAGCAGGGTATAACTTCATACTCTTCAATCTTAGTTTGCAATGCTTTAATTAAAATAAAGAGGATGGTATTGTTGTTGAACCAGATCAGGACTTTGACTATAGTTCAATGCTCAATCAAACATTGCATGGATTGGGGTAATGGTGTTTTTTTGGGCTTTAGGTTTATATTGAAATAGTTAGTTCTAGATTGATGGAGGAAACTGGGATATCCAAAGAAAACCATCAACTTTTTGTAAGGGAATTTACAAATTTACTCATACTAGAAGTTTGTAAAGTAAAGTGGGATTTTGTAAGCAAATTGACAAATTACTCACATACAATTCAAACTTAGGTGATGAAAGGTTCTGTGGCCTGTAAGGTTTAGACTTGGCTAATGAGATCCAGCATTGTCTGGAATAAACAACCAACTGAATGTGAATGTCCTACAACTATATCTGTAATAATCAAAATAATTCACACATTTGTTAAGGTGTCAGACAATAATGTTGAATTAAATTCCAGACTTTTTGATTTAAAGTTCTTTGACCTGTGGAACTAATGACAGAACCTTCAACTTAGTGCTGTTGATCTCAAATATTCTTTATACATAACAGTTAATTCAACATTTATAAAAGTGCTAGACAGAAAATGGTAAATAATTCCATACCTTGTGATCAAATAGAGACCATGCCTAGCAGTCTGTCACAAGATTAACCAGTCTGTGCCACTTGAACACTGACTCAGCGTTTATGACACCAACCTACATGACAGTTGACTAAATGATGATCAAACAGAGACCATGCCTAGCAGTCTGTCACAAGATTAACCAGTCTGTGCCACTTGTACACTGACTCAGCGTTTATGACACTAACCTACATGACAGTTGACTAAATGATCAAGAAAACTCTGATCCAATCTTCACAGAGTTTGAGATGAAAATATCTGACCACAAGATTTGAATTCCCTTATCCCAATCTGATGTTATGGGAACGTTACTTTTTAAACCCCAGATTCACAGATTAGAGAACAGTATAAAAATTAAATACCAAATTTATTCGGCAAACATGTAATATTTAAATAATAACTATAGGCCTAATGCTAAAGCTATATTAGCGTGTGTGGGAATGGTCCTACCTGAATGTAAATATAGTGGAATGTAATATAAGCGTCACCGGCCTTGTCCGTTGCCGTCGGGCAGATCTCGTCCCGACTCCCGGGCACGCGCTTTTATACCGCCAAGGCAATCTGACAGTCCAACCGGGATGACGTACCCGGCTATGGGGTCAAACCCGAAACACGAACTTGAAATGAGTAATGGCAGAAAAACATCGCCTAAAATAGAGCACTTAGACTGAACAGATAATGACCATCCCCGTCACACTGAAAAGAATACTGTAGCTGATTATTTTTTCTTGCATATAGATTCTTCTTTATTTCTCCCTTACTACATGTATTAAATTATTACAACGAAAAAAGGAGTCCCTGTTGTACTGAGATAGCCTATATGTATTAAATTATTATAACAAAAAAGTAGTCCCTGTTGTACTGAGATAGCCTATATGTATTAAATTATTATGACAAAGAAATAGTCCCTGTTGTACTGAGGTAGCATACAAATACTCACATTGGGTGTGATATGGAGAAAATATCACCGCCTACCCTGTGAGAATAATCTGTCATATATTATTGCTGACATTAGGGTACATTTGAATATAAACAATAAAAAGACTCAACTATTTGAACTGAACCCAGGGTTTGGTTGTACTCACCAATTACTATGATTAGGGCAATGGCCCTTGGAATTTTAAAAACTATACTACAATTTTCCTCTCATTATGTCAAAGATAAAATGAGGATGATAAGGTCAACAAGCAGAATATATTGGATTTACCAGATTTTATTACAAGGAAGTCATGAAAAGTCATTTTATAACACAACTCAAAGCCTGTCTAACAGTCAAGTCAGAGTTTTTATTATCTTTGATGCAAGTCGATTCTTAAAATAAAACTAGAAAACAAGGATCTGATGTTATGAAAAAATCCACAATCCTTTGAATTTGGAATTAGATGCAATTTTTGCCCAAGGAGTTAGAATTCTTCTATTATATGTTGCAACCAGTTTCTGTTCCCTTGGATATATTTTTGAAAAGTAAAAAACCCACATTTCTTGGAAATTGAAATGGGACCCAATTTTGACCTCTGATATTATATGTTGCAATCAGTTTGTGTTGAATCTAGTCCAATCTACCAGGAATTTTTTATTGTTCCCTTGGATATATTTTTAGAAAATGAAAAAAACACACAGTTCTTGGAATTTGTAATGGGACCAAATTTTGACCCCAACAGTTGGAATTCTGGAATTATATGTTGCAATCAGTTTGTATTGAATCTAGTCCAATCTACCAGGAATTTCTGATTGTACCCTTGGATATATTTTTAAAAAATGAAAAAAAAAACACAATTCTTGGAAAATGGAATGGAACCCAATTTTGACCCCAGCAGTTAGAATGCTGCTTTTATATCTTTTTAATCCAGTCTATTGTACTGGGAAGTTAGATTGTTCCCTTGGATATATATTTTTTTCTGATATTCCAGCACTAACAATAGTCTGTTAATGACTGCTGGTACCTGTTGGCCTGTAATAATAATGTGTATAATCAATGATACAGCATCAGGTTACAAACTCGGTAATGGACATGTATCAGCTCAATCATAATTAGTGTTTTATTATGATGTTTATGTCAATAGATGATGCTTAGTCAAGGTCATTCTAACATAAACATGTCATATTGTTTATACTGGAAATTAATATTGTAGTGATTTTAATGTTATGTTTACATTGGGAGTACAACAGAAACATGTTTTGTTGTTTTCAAAACTATGAAACTGTTACGGAGGTTTGTGGCTTTGCAGCAGACCAAACTTGGTTCAAGGTTTAGACAGAGATGATTGCAGGTAAAAGCATGTTTGACTGTTCATAGGTGCTCTTTTGAATAAGCAATACTGTAGCCTTAATTTGCATGGAACTGTCATTAAAATCTTACCTAAATCTATAAGATAATAAGACCAGTTTGTTTTATAATCCAGGTTCTAGTGAAGTGAATTGACTAAGAGATTTGTAAGGTTATGGCCTCCAACATATTTGATGGTACCAATTGTTCAGGTTTATTAGAGGATGGGGGGGGGGGGTTCGAGGTTGACTGGAGCAGTGTTTTACACCTTTGCAGTGTGCCAAGAGCAATTTGAAGGGATGGTTCTTAAGCATACCATGTCTACTGCAACATAGGGTAACATTCCTTAATTACCTCCTTGATATAAGTGAAACAATCTTAACTGGTGCCTAGAACACCATTGCTCAACTTAACTCAATTTGAATTTACAATTGTCCCTCCATCAGAACACATAAAACACTTATAATGTAGTGTAAGAAACCATTGACCTTATAACCTTTATCATCATCATCACTACAAAAACAAATATATAGATGTTGATATTAGAGAAATCTGAAGATTACTGAAGTCTTATTACGGCAGATAATCTTACAAGATGTTTATTGAATATATAACCTATATGTACCAGAGATTGTCATGTCTGACATCTTTGTCCTTCCACCAGCAGATCATTGACATAGTTCATGGTTGTACCAGAGTGTGTCATGTCTGACATCTTTGTCCTTCCACAAGCAGATCATTGACATAAGTCATGGTTGTACCAGAGTGTGTCATGTCTGACATCTTTGTCCTTCCACAAGCAGATCATTGACATAGGTCATGGTTGTACCAGAGTGTGTCATGTCTGACATCTTTGTCCTTCCACAAGCAGATCATTGACATAAGTCATGGTTGTACCAGAGTGTGTCATGTCTGACATCTTTGTCCTTCACAAGCAGATCATTGACATAAGTCATGGTTGTACCAGAGTGTGTCATGTCTGACAATCTTTGTCCTTCCACAAGCAGATCATTGACATAAGTCATGGTTGTACCAGAGTATGTCATGTCTGACATCTTTGTCCTTCCACCAGCAGATCATTGACATAAGTCATGGTTGTACCAGAGTATGTCATGTTGACATCTTTGTCCTTCCACCAGCGATCATTGACATAAGTCATGGTTGTACCAGTGTGTCATGTCTGACATATTTGTCCTTCCACCAGCAGATCATTGACATAGGTCATGGTTGTACCAGAGTATGTCATGTCTGACATCTTTGTCCTTCCACCAGCAGATCATGACATAGGTCATGGTTGTACCAGAGTATGTCATGTCTGACATCTTTGTCCTTCCACCAGCAGATCATTGACATAAGTCATGGTTGTACCAGAGTGTGTCATGTCTGACATATTTGTCCTTCCACCAGCAGATCATTGACATAGGTCATGGTTGTACCAGAGTATGTCATGTCTGACATCTTTGTCCTTCCACCAGCAGATCATTGACATAAGTCATGGTTGTACAAGAGTATGTCATGTCTGACATCTTTGTCCTTCCACCAGCAGATCATTGACATAAGTCATGGTTGTACCAGAGTATGTCATGTCTGACATCTTTGTCCTTCCACCAGCAGATCATTGACATAAGTCATGGTTGTACCAGAGTATGTCATGTCTGACATCTTTGTCCTTCCACCAGCAGATCATTGACATAAGTCATGGTTGTACCAGAGTGTGTCATGTCTGACATATTTGTCCTTCCACCAGCAGATCATTGACATAGGTCATGGTTGTACCAGAGTATGTCATGTCTGACATCTTTGTCCTTCCACCAGCAGATCATTGACATAAGTCATGGTTGTACCAGAGTGTGTCATGTCTGACATCTTTGTCCTTCCACCAGCAGATCATTGACATAAGTCATGGTTGTACCAGAGTATGTCATGTCTGACATCTTTGTCCTTCCACCAGCAGATCATTGACATAAGTCATGGTTGTACCAGAGTATGTCATGTCTGACATCTTTGTCCTTCCACCAGCAGATCATTGACATAAGTCATGGTTGTACCAGAGTGTGTCATGTCTGACATATTTGTCCTTCCACCAGCAGATCATTGACATAAGTCATGGTTGTACCAGAGTGTGTCATGTCTGACATCTTTGTCCTTCCACCAGCAGATCATTGACATAGGTCATGGTTGTACCAGAGTGTGTCATGTCTGACATCTTTGTCCTTCCACAAGCAGATCATTGACATAAGTCATGGTTGTACCAGAGTATGTCATGTCTGACATCTTTGTCCTTCCACCAGCAGATCATTGACATAAGTCATGGTTGTACCAGAGTATGTCATGTCTGACATCTTTGTCCTTCCACCAGCAGATCATTGACATAAGTCATGGTTGTACCAGAGTGTGTCATGTCTGACATATTTGTCCTTCCACCAGCAGATCATTGACATAGGTCATGGTTGTACCAGAGTATGTCATGTCTGACATCTTTGTCCTTCCACCAGCAGATCATTGACATAAGTCATGGTTGTACCAGAGTGTGTCATGTCTGATATCTTTGTCCTTCCACCAGCAGATCATTGACATAAGTCATGGTTGTACCAGAGTATGTCATGTCTGACATCTTTGTCCTTCCACCAGCAGATCATTGACATAAGTCATGGTTGTACCAGAGTGTGTCATGTCTGACATATTTGTCCTTCCACCAGCAGATCATTGACATAGGTCATGGTTGTACCAGAGTGTCATGTCTGACATCTTTGTCCTTCCACCAGCAGATCATTGACATAAGTCATGGTTGTACCAGAGTGTGTCATGTCTGACATCTTTGTCCTTCCACAAGCAGATCATTGACATAAGTCATGGTTGTACCAGAGTATGTCATGTCTGACATCTTTGTCCTTCCACCAGCAGATCATTGACATAAGTCATGGTTGTACCAGAGTATGTCATGTCTGACATCTTTGTCCTTCCACCAGCAGATCATTGACATAAGTCATGGTTGTACCAGAGTATGTCATGTCTGACATCTTTGTCCTTCCACCAGCAGATCATTGACATAAGTCATGGTTGTACCAGAGTATGTCATGTCTGACATCTTTGTCCTTCCACCAGCAGATCATCGACATAGGTCATGGTTGTACCAGAAAAAATGAAAGAATCTTGATTTGGACGTTATACCATTACACCACACCAGTGCCTTCCACACCACACAACACCACTACACTCCACCACACCATACATTACCATACTATACCATACCACACTACACTACACCAGTCCACCTCACCAGTCCACACCACTCCACTCCACCTCACCACTTAACTACACTCCGGACAGGACAATGACCTTCAAATTACAGTTACAAATCTATATGTACCTAAGGAATGTATTATTAATTTATCTGAATGACAAACTGGTTTACACTGGTCATCTTGTCAATGATTATCTGTTAATCAAAAACCATTAATCTTTCCTGTAATCACATCTTACTGAAATTCATCATGGATTAATGTAGTCTTAAGGAATAACAAAGATTTTCTGAGCTATTTTTAAGGATTTATGAATCCCTAATCCTTAATTATCAATAATTTTATGCCATGAAAAAATTAATAATACATCTCTCAATAATAATTATATCACACCTACACCAGCTTATAGCTAAATATATACACATAGTATGGATTAATTACATTTTACTTATTGCTGTAATTGTTCTTAAAAATTGTCATATTTTACACAAAATTCATGGTTATGCTCAGTACTGAAAATAAACCATAGTATTAACAACTTGATACTGGTAAATTTGCAACTAAGTTGAACTCGGATAATTATTTGTTGATGCGAGCAGGCAGGAAGGAATTAATTTTCCAGACTTTTTTCTTGTACACCTGCACACATTGAACTAATATTTGGTATGTAGGTCTACCATTATGAGTTAAAGATTCAAGTTTGAGTTTTGTTCAGTTTCAATGATTTTGAGAAAATTATGGTCTGACTGTCTGGTCATTTCCAACGCTAATCAAGACCAATATTTTTATAAGCTTGTTTATAGAAATTAATCATACTGTGATACGGTGTTGTCCATCTCTCTGTAATAGTATGGCTCATTGTGACCTTTTGAAATTGTGTGCATGTTTTTTTTCTTATCAAATTTCAGAAATTGTATTCCTTTGAAATTTTGATTATGTTTTTATCTTTTGTAAGCAAAAGTTCAATTGCAAAAATGTAAACGGGACCCGGTGTATTTTGCTCTGCCTTAAGCAGCACTCTTTTTTTAAAAATTCCATGATGCTGCACTTTAAAATCTTAGAAAAAAATCAAATTAATACATTAGTGATTAAAGTCTTTTCAAAAATCCATAAATACATGTAGCTTTAAATTTGTTATATCAAAAATTTTATGGATGGTAAAATATCATCTCACTGGTGAAATCTTATCTAATTGATCATGGTATTAACAAGATTGCTTTAAATTGATTTTTAGAACAAAAAATTAGAACCTAAAAGCATTTTCTAAATGAATTAATCATTGAAAAATTTTATAGGATCATACAGCCTGGTGAAAAAACCTGATAAATGTTTCACTTAGTCTTCTGGCATAACAAATAATTTTTATCCTGTCACAGGGTTATTTTTTGACAATAGATTCTTATCTTGGTTTAGAAACAGCGATACTTTTTTAAGATCAAACTGCAATATGAACCTCTATGCAATGCAATGTCCTCTAAATTCCAGTCACCAGGCAAGGAAGCAGTATCTGAAATTCTAAGGTCTTGTGTATGACCTGACCAGGGTTTAACCCAAAACCTCTCATTCTTGAAGCAGACATTCTCACTACCAAAAATCAAAAATCAATGAGACCAAAAATGACTTTAGTTATATATCCATTGCATTTAAATCAATGATGTTCATTTAGAATAATGAGATTATAATAACTTAAAAATCTAGAATACAATCAATTGCTTTATCAAAGTCCTTATTTTGTCCTAATGATTATATTTTAATATTTGAATTAAAAAATTAAAATGTTATCATAATATCATTGTGTTTTATTGATGATGACTTAAGGTGTTACCATTTTTACTTTACAGAAAAGCTCATGTAATTCTCCCCTCACAAACCAAAGCATCCATTATAATGCACAAATGAATTCTTGTATGTCAAGCTTTTAGTCCCAGGGTTGGCCTTCATCTGGGACGTTCTAGATCAGGTTACTTGAATCCACCATCCACTTACAACACCATAATTCATGCAAAGCATGCAGCTTAACCACTTGTTCTGTAGATTTGTAGATTTGTCAATTTATATTTCATCTCACCTGCTCTAAATATTTCTTTGCTAAAATTATCACTTTATGGCTTATATTGCAAGACTGTTTTTTTTTAAATGTCACTTGACTTACATTGAAAAATGGTTGTCCTGCTTATTTTTTCTATTATTATTTAAGATTTATTTGAAATACTTGATTGTAAGTTTGTAACATCAAATCCAATTCAGATACCATACCTTTGTCCTATAAATTAGATATTCAGATTATATTTTATATGGAAAAAAACTCAATTTATGAAATGATGTATGATGGAGATTTTATAAGGAATTAATGAAGCAATTCATTAGTACAAGCTTCTGATACAGTGTTTGCTTCAAGTAAAAATTTACGCTCAATATAACCAGATTGCCGATATTATTTTATATTGTCAGCCATGTCATCATATCAATACTATAATTTTATCAACCTAAAAATGGCGGATGTAGCAACTGATAGAAATTAATTTTGTAACAAAATGAAATTACAAGTTGTTTCAGGGAACTTGTCTAACTTAATAATTTTCAGGGTTACTGTCTAATTCAATAAAATTTGTGTTAAGTAATTACATTGCTAAGTGGAGGGGGTTATTAAAAATAAAGTGGGTTGAATAATGAGAATTATTGCAATAAAATGGAATGATAGGGCCGTAGGCGATATTAAGATAATGATTATATGAAGTTATGAAATATCTTCTATTTCAAACACTTAAGCATGTAATCTGCAAAGTGTTTCCTGGAAATCGTGACATTTTGTTTAATAACAATATGAGCCTGACCTCTATAAGAGGACCGTGTTTAGACCTACGGCAATACAGCCAGTCAGATTGTTCAGAAAGTACTTATGAAAAATTAGATGTTACATTATTGTAGCTGAAAGACCTTAAAGTGAATCATAACATCAGAGTGAAAAATCTTAACATGGATGTTACAGCGAAAGGGAGGGTGTAATAAGGTGTCATAATTATAAAGACTGTTTATAAATCTTTAGGCCACAATAATGTTTCTCTATAATCATAAATGTATTTACATTCATTTTTTGAACTTAAGTTTTTCTCATAATCAGACAGGATTTCTATCCATTTTCATACTATCTGTCTGATAGTGAAATTTTCTTTATCCCAAATTATGCTCTCTTGGAAGTTGGTTGATAGAAAATCATTTCTATTTAAGTCTACATAGAGCAGTTTCAACAGCTACAGTGGGTTTTTGTCAAGGTATGAACCTGTAGACTCATAACATTCATTCAGAGTAGAATAAAGCAACTGCATAAGGATACAGATAACCTCTTTGACCTTGGATAGACACCAAACATTTCAAGGTTTAGCACATTAATACAGATACCCTCTTTAACCTTGGATGGACACCAAACATTTCAAGGTTTAGCACATTAATACAGATACCCTCTTTAACCTTGGATGGACACCAAACATTTCAAGGTTTAGCACATTGATACAGATACCGTCTTTGACCTTGGATGGACACCAAACATTTCAAGGTTTAGCACATTAATACAGATACCCTCTTTAACCTTGGATGGACACCAAACATTTCAAGGTTTAGCACATTGATACAGATACCCTCTTTGACCTTGGATGGACACCAAACATTTTAAGATTTAGCACATTGATATAGATACCCTCTTTAACCTTGGATGGACACCAAACATTTTAAGGTTTAGCACATTGATACAGATACCCTCTTTGACCTTGGATGGACACCAAACATTTCAAGGTTTAGCACATTGATACAGATACCCTCTTTGACCTTGGATGGACACCAAACATTTCAAGGTTTAGCACATTGATACAAATACCCTCTTTAACCTTGGATGGACACCAAACATTTCAAGGTTTAGCACATTGATACAGATACCGTCTTTGACCTTGGATGGACACCAAACATTTCAAGGTTTAGCACATTGATACAGATACCCTCTTTGACCTTGGATGGACACCAAACATTTCAAGATTAAGCACATTGATACTGATACCCTCTTTAACCTTGGATGGACACCAAACATTTCAAGGTTTAGCACATTGATACAGATACCCTCTTTGACCTTGGATGGACACCAAACATTTCAAGGTTTAGCACATTGATACAGATACCCTCTTTGACCTTGGATGGACACCAAACATTTTAAGGTTTAGCACATTGATACAGATACTCTCTTTGACCTTGGATGGACACCAAACATTTTAAGGTTTAGCACATTGATACAGATACCCTCTTTGACCTTGGATGGACACCAAACATTTCAAGGTTTAGCACATTGATACAGATACCCTCTTTGACCTTGGATGGACACCAAACATTTTAAGGTTTAGCACATTGATACAGATACCCTCTTTGACCTTGGATGGACACCAAACATTTCAAGGTTTAGCACATTGATACAGATACCCTCTTTGACCTTGGATGGACACCAAACATTTCAAGGTTTAGCACATTGATACAGATACCCTCTTTAACCTTGGATGGACACCAAACATTTCAAGATTTAGCACATTGATACAGATACCTTCTTTGACCTTGGATGGACACCAAACATTCAAAATAATGCCAATCTAGAGATATGTAATATAAACATTTTCCATAACTTTCTGTATAATTATTATGGGATATTAACCATGTGGTAGATTTGAGAACCCCATCGCTTTACTTCACCTTTTTACTTATTCTTCTGGAGCACCTGGCCTCATTTCCCTGGTGGAAGTTCACATGTTTAACCATAAATTTGTCAGTTTCAAAGTTTTTACTTTTTTGCTTTTGGATTGTGGTTTAGAAATTGATTATCAATCTGGTTTTGATTTCCATAACTTTCTGTAAAATTATTATGGGGTATTAACCATGTGGTAGATTTTGGAAACCCCATTGCTTTACATTGTAATTGTCTTAATTCACTAGACTTAATTTATCTCAATTATAGGCATTAATCAAATTCTGGTATGATATATAGTTATATATATAAATGATTAAAATTTTGACATGGATTGTTATGTTTGTTTTTAATTATTTATCATTAAAGGATATTTATTTTGTAAGGTATAATTTTTACTGTTTTGTAAAGTAACATCTTCGCTTTAATATCCACTATTATGACATTTAATAGTAAGCATTAAGTCTTAAATTGATATGATAGCCCGCAGTTTTGCAGAGGATGGTCTGAAATTAAAAACCAATTACATCACATTATATAGTTTTATATAAATGATTGGAGTTTTGTACATAAGACTTCTCACAGATGTACTTTGGGAACAAAAGCAATTTTTTTAAAAACAAAACAAATTAAAATCTAAAGTTCTAATAAAAATTTAAAATTGTAAAGTACAAAGGAAGATGATTAATCTTAAAAAATAGGCTAATGTACTTAAATATTCCTGGAAAGAGCTAGAATATATGCCTTAAAGGCCACATCTATATAAGGGCCACATCTATATAAGGGGCACCTGCTTTTACCATCCCAATGGATCTTTACTTGTGTTTTAACCTCTATATATAAAGGTCACCTGCCAATAAATGCCACGTTACTGGTTCCTTTGGTTGGCCTTTATAGACAGGTGTGATTTTATACATGACAGCTTTAAAATATTTGAAGAAACAGGACCATGTAAACCAAATTGTTTATCATCTGAGGTTTGACTGGATATGTTCATCTAATCTGACAATATGAAATTGTCCGAACGAGCAGCATGTTATTGTATTCTATAGCAAGCAACTTGACAACGAGCAGCATGTTATTGTATTCTATAGCAAGCAACTTGACAACGAGCAGCGTGTTATTGTATTCTATAGCAAGCAACTTGACAACGAGCAGCATGTTATTGTATTCTATAGCAAGCAACTTGACAACGAGCAGCATGTTTTATTCTATAGCAAGCAACTTGACAACGAGCAGCATGTTATTGTATTCTATAGCAAGCAACTTGACAACGAGCAGCATGTTATTGTATTCTATAGCAAGCAACTTGACAACGAGCAGCGTGTTATTGTATTCTATAGCAAGCAACTTGACAACGAGCAGCATGTTATTGTATTCTATAGCAAGCAACTTGACATCCCATGGCAGTATTGTTAACAGAAAGAAAAATTATTTTGTCACCCTTCAAAGAAATTTCTTGCATAGTGATTGGATAACTTGCTGGGGTGTATAGAACTATGATTGGAAATCTGCCATGATACATATATTTATTTAGAACAAAAGTCACCATGAACATCATCAATATTTTTTCCATGCACATGTTTCTTATACAGTTTGGTTTTCTGAACTTCTCCATAAACAAGTCTTTACAAGAGTAATAATGGCTTTTTATTGTTTATGGATCAATTTGAAGGCCATCTGCATCATATATCAAAAGTTAATAGAAAAAATGTATGTTACATACCCAAATATATAGATTATAATAACGATAATATCTATATAATTATACAGAGGAACAGATGGTCTCAAACATATATTTCTTAATAATAGAACTGTTACTTGATTGATTTGTATAATAGAACAGTAACTTGATTGATTTGTATAATAGAACAGTAACTTGATTGATTTGTATAATAGAACAGTAACTTGATTGATTTGTGTTATAGAACAGTAACTTGATTGATTTGTATAATAGAACAGTAACTTGATTGATTTGTATAATAGAACAGTAACTTGATTGATTTGTGTTATAGAACAGTAACTTGATTGATTTGTTATAGAACAGTAACTTGATTGATTTGTATAATAGAACAGTAACTTGATTGATTTGTGTTATAGAACAGTAACTTGATTGATTTGTATAATAGAACAGTAACTTGATTGATTTGTGTTATAGAACAGTAACTTGATTGATTTGTATAATAGAACAGTAACTTGATTGATTTGTGTTATAGAACAGTAACTTGATTGATTTGTGTTATAGAACAGTAACTTGATTGATTTGTGTTATAGAACAGTAACTTGATTGATTTGTATAATAGAACAGTAACTTGATTGATTTGTATAATAGAACAGTAACTTGATTGATTTGTGTTATAGAACAGTAACTTGATTGATTTGTATAATAGAACAGTAACTTGATTGATTTGTATAATAGAACAGTAACTTGATTGATTTGTATAATAGAACAGTAACTTGATTGATTTGTGTTATGGATAAGATTGATTGGTTTAGGTAGATATATTACTGATTACTTTTGAAGAAAACATCAGATGGGAGAGCCTTATACTCAGGTATTACCATAGATAATCCAGTACATAAATGGTCAATTCACTGGCCTGGCCATTTTCTGTCTTCTCTGTGGGCCTCAATGGCCAAGTGGTCTAAAGCACAGGCTGACTAATCAGTCAACGCTTTTCATTGCCAAGGTTTGAATGTCACTCTGGACAAATCCTATTGCAAGAAAGTTTGTCAGTTTTCTTGCCGAAGGTCATGGTGTTCTACAAACACTGGTTTCCTCCATTATTCCTGAATGACTGCCTCAAAGTGAGTGAAAGAATATTGATTGGGACATAAAACACCATTACTCAACTCGGCTGTCACTTAGCTTCTGTGAGTAATCTGGCAGTATAAATGAGGCCTTTATAGCTCACCTGGATGGAAGTAAAATAAATTTATGTCATATATGTACAAAAGTAATCCATTATGTAGGCATACAGTTTTTCAGTTTATACATTGGTTGAGTGATGTTGGATAATGAAGTTTTAAAGCCCAGTCAAGATTTCTACACTTATATTGAGGCAGTCAGTTCTTGCATGGTTGAGGAAATTGGAGTGCCTGGAGAAAACCACCAACCCTCAGCAAGTGAACTGATAAATTTTCTCACACGTTGATCTGTCTGGAGTGTAATTTGAACCCAGATGGTGGGTGGGCTTTCAGCTCTAAGCACATGCTTCAGACCACTTGGCAAACATGGCCCCCTATACATTGATTGACTTGTGCATTTGTTGACTGACCATAGTGTAACCTGCTTCAATACAAGAAAAATAATCTTGACTGGAGCATTGAACATACACCATTAATTCATTTATAACGTATACATGGAAGTACTTAGGTAATCGTTTATCTTCTGTTACTATGGTAACATATATTTGGTCTTTTTAGCTTACTTGTACATATTAAGTACAGGATAAACATATGCCATATATCTGATTGACTATAGCTAGCTAGCAACAACTTTGCCAGTGCAAGATTCAAATGAATGAAATGACAGGGTGTGAGAATCAGAAGTCATATATGTATATCATAATTGACTTAAGATACCCATCAGTTGATTTTTGTGTTAAACAGATCCAATTCAGCAGCACAAACTCGCACACTATGTAAAATTCTTTATTAACAAATATTTTGTTAAGGAATTGCAAAATAAATGTGATGTACTCATGTAACAGATAATAATAAACCAAGCCAAAATAGAGCAATTTTATAAGGAACTTCATGTTCATATCTATCTGCTACTATAGAATCCTCATTTGTTACCATACAAATTAAATCCTTATAACATTCAAAATATCCCAGAAAAAATATATTTACTGGAAAATGTAACTAGTTTCCAAGGCAACCCCCTGGTCCAGAGAACTGTTTCGCATTCTCTTGTCAGAAATTAGTTAAGCAGTTGAGCTAGTCACACAATGTACATGTATAATTACATATTTATACATCCTGTACACCAATAATGATCAATTTTAACATACTTAAGTTTTTTAAAGTTCACACAAATTGAATCAGACTGGTATTTATTTTGAGATAATTAAAATTTACAAGTAGATGAATTTATGTTTCCTTGCATTATCTTCACAATTGTTAAGACAAGTGCCAAATTTAAACAAATTATGCAAGCATATTTACATGTTTGCTGTATAATTATACTTGTGGTTACAATTCCTGCTTAGGGTCATCTGTCCCCAGCTAGTTTTCAAATTCTGCAAATCCCATTTTTGAATGTGAGAATATTAGGGGAGATAACCTGAAATTCTAATTCAAGCTGCAGCAAATAAATTTGTCAGTATTTTTCCTCAGATGGTGCTTGTGCACACATGAGACCAATTTAGATTTTACGTCTAAATTATGATATCATTTTATTTTGAATAAAAAAGCAGAAGAAATCTAGCCAATCAAAATACACCAAAATATCATCTTCTGAAACATTCTGTGAAGAACCATAACAATTTGCCTGAGTGTTGCAAAGATGAGCACAAGATCAGGAACCAATTTCAATTTTTAAACTTTTTAATTTTTTTAATCTTAGTCGGATAGGCATGACTTTTTGAAAATTTAATAACATTATTTCAAAACTTAATCCATAAATTGTTTCAAATTTAATTGAGATTATTATAATTTACAAGATTATTAGAAAATAGTATTTAAGGAAACTAGAATTGGATGTCTAATAAATGCACTGTATAATAATAATTCTGTATTCTGGTTGATTCTGTATGTAAAGGATAAAAATTATAAGTGCGTTGGAAATGGTCCCAGGACAATATTTTGATGAAAGTGAATGTACAGTGGCAAGTGTAATTAAATCAATGTAGAATACTTTAGTTAAGTGATTTGTATATAATTAAATCACTTAATACGATGTCTTATAGTATTTGTAGAATTCTAGATGGTTTCCAGGTCTAATTATATAAACCTTTTATTTATCAAAATCAGCCTCATAGGCTGCCTTTATATAAATTCCTACAGAAATATTCAACATCTTCAGAAAAAGATTTTCAATTATATATCTGGAGAAATGTTTTTCATTTGTTGGGAATATGTTTTTTCTATACTTCCGACATGTAAAAATTTATAACAGATATTGGAATATTTGAGGAATTATTCCAGAATATATTTCAGTGTTTACAGTGAATTCGTGTATTTATAATTTATTTCTTTAACATGATTTCTACAATCTGGATATTGCATCTTAAAACAATTGTGTTTCTAACTACCAGTAATCTTTTTAAATATGAAAAGTTGAAAAAAGCAACAAAAACATTTCTTAAATTGATGATGTATTCTTTCTTCAAATGACTTACTGGAATCCATTATGATATAAAATTGTAATTTAAAAAAACAAAACACTTATTAAAAAATTTATAATTTTGTGTTTTGCTATAATTTCAAGATTTAATGTGAACGTTTTTGGAATTTGATTATTTTTTTTATTTTCATGGCCACATTAAAATTGAATTCTACATCGTAATTACTGGTATGCTTAGCTAATGATGTATTTCTTCCAGAACATTTTGTTTTCTTCTTTTGAATTTGTAGCATCCAGAAAAATCTAGAAACAAATTGAGATTTAAGAAACATTATTATTATAAACCTTTAATTAGTAATTCAATCTTTTTGAAAGTTCTGAAGCTTAGAGTTTTAAAAATTTAAAGAATTTAAAGAAAAACTTATATAATAGAGATACATTGTAATATTTACAGGAATATCATATTGTCATACCTGGAAAATCATCTTTACATGATGTAATTTAACCATTAGTGATCAAGGACTTTCTGGTTCTTGAATTACAAGGAAAATGAATTATAATCATAATCTTAATTATATACTCTGAAATAATTAACTTTTTAACAAGAAATCATGATACAGAATTTCAAAGTAACATTTTGTTATTATTTCAAAATTATGTTAATTTAGAATTTTTCTAAATGGTATTTATGCTCTTAAAGGTAGCAGTAATGGTAGAATTTTTGTAAAATGAAATTTTTAATATAAAACTTGTTTTTAATTAAATTATAAAATAATGATGATAAATATCGAATGAAAGGGTTTTAGTAAGATATTTTTTTTTAGAAAAATGAGCTTTATAGTTTGTTGTGATATACACGATGACAGGTTTTATCAACATTGATGGGTGATTATAAAATAATCATGTACATCATATAAGTACAATATATGATAAAAAATATCACTAAAATAAAAATTTAATGTGTACTAAGGATGTTTAAATTGCTATATGGACCTTGGATTGAAAATTAAAAAACGACCATATAAGAGATAATTGCATTTAATTGTTCTTAGAATTAGTTAAATTACGCTACATGGATATTTTGAAGTGGATTTCGACATCGTTTCATAAGTGGATGACATCCGTTATGGCTGTAAGGTAATTATTTAATGTCTTCTATGCTTTCATTACATAGTGGGTAGCTGTAACGACTTACATCCATAATGTGAGTATGTTATGCATGCAGCGATAAAATGTGTATCATGAACATTATATTTTTGTAATGGTTATTGTAACAAGTTAGAAAAAAAACTTTCACCTGGAGCAAAACATACACACACTTAGTTTTGGAATGAAACCATGTTTTATATACCTTTTTCATTAAATCACAATGTATTTTCACACAAGTGTATGTTAAGGTGTACCTTTGTTGTTGGAATAATAATCTTTCTGATACAAGTTTTTCAAAAATTGTGACTTAAGTTTTACAGACACATTTCAGCCACACAGTTGACCATTGATGATATAGCCTGTATCTTCTCTTTATGTGTCCATATTGGTATATGTAAACTTATATCTTTTCTGATCTGAAATCATTTGGTTAATTTTACCCTCATCTGGTAAGCCTTGCATTTGCAACAGTAAAAGGAACTATTACTAGGAGTTATTGAACATATTGAACGCTCTTCAACCTATGGGCAACTGTATGAGCTATCCAAGAGTACAGTCTTTCTTTTTTAACCAATCAGTGTCAGTTCCAATTCTCATTCAACAGGTTATTAAGACATTTCAAATTTAGAAAAAGAAAAAAATTGGGGTTAAATGAAACCTTGAACCTAGCTCCCCAGTGTCATAAGTAACTCACTTACTCAGCTCTACCAGCTGATCTGAGCTACCCAAGTTGCTAGTTAGTATTTGTACTGCATTCTTTCTTTTGAACCGCTCTACGAGTTCTAACCCAGACTGAAAACTTCTGTCAACTTCTAATGGTCTGTAGATGCAACAAGATAAAGCCATAAATACAGACAATGCCAGAGCCAGACCAATCTTTGAACCCCTGACCACTGGCACAGTGTAGGCAAGTGCACCATTGCTACCAAAACTGTAATAGATGGATCAACTTCTCTGTATTATAAATTTTAAGCATGTGATTGGTATATTGGTTCTCACTATTTATCAGCACAAAATATTTATTATGTAATGTTCACCTGCAATTTTTACATATATTCAAACCTGTTATAGTGATCACCTCTATATAAAGACCACCTGTATTTAAAGTAAAACATGAAATAGGGACCACCTCTATATAAAGACCACATGTATTTAAAGTAAAACATGAAATAGGGACCACCTCTATATATCTCTCCAATTTCATATACAATACCCGACTGTAAAATAGTGTTGATGAATGAATTGCTGGGTTTACACGAGACTTCCCTGAACATTATGATCATTGACATCAATACTGTTTCTATTATGATCATTGACATCAATACTGTTTCTATTATGATCATTGACATCAATACTTTTTCTATTATGATCATTGACATCAATACTGTTTCTATTATGATCATTGACATCAATACTGTTTCTATTATGATCATTGACATCAATACTGTTTCTATTATAATCATTGACATCAATACTGTTTCTATTATGATCATTGACATCAATACTGTTTCTATTATGATCATTGACATCAATACTTTTCTATTATGATCATTGACATCAATACTGTTTCTATTATGATCATTGACATCAATACTGTTTCTATTATGATCATTGACATCAATACTGTTTCTATTATGATCATTGACATCAATACTGTTTCTATTATGATCATTGACATCAATACTGTTTCTGTTATGATCATTGACATCAATACTGTATCTATTATGATCATTGACATCAATACTGTTTCTATTATGATCATTGACATCAATACTGTTTCTATTATGATCATTGACATCAATACTTTTTCTATTATGATCATTGACATCAATACTGTTTCTATTATGATCATTGACATCAATACTGTTTCTGTTATGATCATTGACATCAATACTGTTTCTATTATGATCATCGACATCAATACTGTTTCTATTATGATCATTGACATCAATACTGTTTCTATTATGATCATTGACATCAATACTTTTCTATTATGATCATTGACATCAATACTGTTTCTATTATGATCATTGACATCAATACTGTTTCTATTATGATCATTGACATCAATACTGTTTCTGTTATGATCATTGACATCAATACTGTTTCTGTTATGATCATTGACATCAATACTGTTTCTATTATGATCATTGACATCAATACTGTTTCTATTATGATCATTGACATCAATACTGTTTCTATTATGATCATTGACATCAATACTGTTTCTATTATGATCATTGACATCAATACTGTTTCTATTATGATCATTGACATCAATACTGTTTCTATTATGATCATTGACATCAATACTGTTTCTATTATGATCATTGACATCAATACTGTTTCTGTTATGATCATTGACATCAATACTGTTTCTGTTATGATCATTGACATCAATACTGTTTCTGTTATGATCATTGACATCAATACTGTTTCTGTTATGATCATTGACATCAATACTGTTTCTATTATGATCATTGACATCAATACTGTTTCTATTATGATCATTGACATCAATACTGTTTCTATTATGATCATTGACATCAATACTGTTTCTATTATGATCATTGACATCAATACTGTTTCTGTTATGATCATTGACATCAATACTGTTTCTATTATGATCATTGACATCAATACTGTTTCTATTATGATCATTGACATCAATACTGTTTCTATTATGATCATTGACATCAATACTGTTTCTGTTATGATCATTGACATTATGATCATTGACATCAATACTGTTTCTATTATGATCATTGACATCAATACTGTTTCTATTATGATCATTGACATCAATACTGTTTCTATTATGATCATTGACATCAATACTGTTTCTGTTATGATCATTGACATCAATACTGTTTCTATTATGATCATTGACATCAATACTGTTTCTATTATGATCATTGACATCAATACTGTTTCTATTATGATCATTGACATCAATACTGTTTCTGTTATGATCATTGACATCAATACTGTTTCTGTTATGATCATTGACATCAATACTGTTTCTGTTATGATCATTGACATCAATACCGTTTCTATTATGATCATTGACATCAATACTGTTTCTATTATGATCATTGACATCAATACTTTTCTATTATGATCATTGACATCAATACCGTTTCTATTATGATCATTGACATCAATACTGTTTCTATTATGATCATTGACATCAATACTGTTTCTATTATGATCATTGACATCAATACTGTTTCTATTATGATCATTGACATCAATACTGTTTCTATTATGATCATTGACATCAATACTGTTTCTGTTATGATCATTGACATCAATACTGTTTCTGTTATGATCATTGACATCAATACTGTTTCTGTTATGATCATTGACATCAATACTGTTTCTATTATGATCATTGACATCAATACTGTTTCTATTATGATCATTGACATCAATACTGTTTCTATTATGATCATTGACATCAATACTGTTTCTATTATGATCATTGACATCAATACTGTTTCTATTATGATCATTGACATCAATACTGTTTCTGTTATGATCATTGACATCAATACTGTTTCTGTTATGATCATTGACATCAATACTGTTTCTATTATGATCATTGACATCAATACTGTTTCTATTATGATCATTGACATCAATACTGTTTCTATTATGATCATTGACATCAATACTGTTTCTATTATGATCATTGACATCAATACTGTTTCTATTGATCATTGACATCAATACTGTTTCTATTATGATCATTGACATCAATACTGTTTCTATTATGATCATTGACATCAATACTGTTTCTATTATGATCATTGACATCAATACTGCTTCTATTATGATCATTGACATCAATACTTTTCTATTATGATCATTGACATCAATACTGTTTCTATTATGATCATTGACATCAATACTGTTTCTATTATGATCATTGACATCAATACTGTTTCTATTATGATCATTGACATCAATACTGTTTCTGTTATGATCATTGACATCAATACTGTTTCTATTATGATCATTGACATCAATACTGTTTCTATTATGATCATTGACATCAATACTGTTTCTATTATGATCATTGACATCAATACTGTTTCTGTTATGATCATTGACATCAATACTGTTTCTATTATGATCATTGACATCAATACTTTTCTATTATGATCATTGACATCAATACTGTTTCTATTATGATCATTGACATCAATACTGTTTCTATTATGATCATTGACATCAATACTGTTTCTATTATGATCATTGACATCAATACTTTTCTATTATGATCATTGACATCAATACTGTTTCTATTATGATCATTGACATCAATACTTTTCTATTATGATCATTGACATCAATACTGTTTCTATTATGATCATTGACATCAATACTGTTTCTGTTATGATCATTGACATCAATACTGTTTCTATTATGATCATTGACATCAATACTGTTTCTATTATGATCATTGACATCAATACTGTTTCTATTATGATCATTGACATCAATACTGTTTCTATTATGATCATTGACATCAATACTGTTTCTATTATGATCATTGACATCAATACTGTTTCTATTATGATCATTGACATCAATACTGTTTCTATTATGATCATTGACATCAATACTGTTTCTATTATGATCATTGACATCAATACTGTTTCTATTATGATCATTGACATCAATACTGTTTCTATTATGATCATTGACATCAATACTTTTCTATTATGATCATTGACATCAATACTGTTTCTATTATGATCATTGACATCAATACTGTTTCTATTATGATCATTGACATCAATACTTTTCTATTATGATCATTGACATCAATACTGTTTCTATTATGATCATTGACATCAATACTGTTTCTATTATGATCATTGACATCAATACTGTTTCTGTTATGATCATTGACATCAATACTGTTTCTGTTATGATCATTGACATCAATACTGTTTCTATTATGATCATTGACATCAATACTGTTTCTATTATGATCATTGACATCAATACTGTTTCTGTTATGATCATTGACATCAATACTGTTTCTGTTATGATCATTGACATCAATACTGTTTCTATTATGATCATTGACATCAATACTGTTTCTATTATGATCATTGACATCAATACTGTTTCTATTATGATCATTGACATCAATACTGTTTCTATTATGATCATTGACATCAATACTGTTTCTGTTATGATCATTGACATCAATACTGTTTCTGTTATGATCATTGACATCAATACTGTTTCTGTTATGATCATTGACATCAATACTGTTTCTATTATGATCATTGACATCAATACTGTTTCTATTATGATCATTGACATCAATACTGTTTCTATTATGATCATTGACATCAATACTGTTTCTATTATGATCATTGACATCAATACTGTTTCTATTATGATCATTGACATCAATACTGTTTCTGTTATGATCATTGACATCAATACTGTTTCTGTTATGATCATTGACATCAATACTGTTTCTATTATGATCATTGACATCAATACTGTTTCTATTATGATCATTGACATCAATACTGTTTCTATTATGATCATTGACATCAATACTGTTTCTGTTTGATCATTGACATTATGATCATTGACATCAATACTGTTTCTATTATGATCATTGACATCAATACTGTTTCTATTATGATCATTGACATCAATACTGTTTCTATTATGATCATTGACATCAATACTGTTTCTATTATGATCATTGACATCAATACTGTTTCTGTTATGATCATTGACATCAATACTGTTTCTATTATGATCATTGACATCAATACTGTTTCTATTATGATCATTGACATCAATACTGTTTCTATTATGATCATTGACATCAATACTGTTTCTGTTATGATCATTGACATCAATACTGTTTCTGTTATGATCATTGACATCAATACTGTTTCTATTATGATCATTGACATCAATACTGTTTCTATTATGATCATTGACATCAATACTGTTTCTATTATGATCATTGACATCAATACTGTTTCTATTATGATCATTGACATCAATACCGTTTCTATTATGATCATTGACATCAATACTGTTTCTATTATGATCATTGACATCAATACTGTTTCTATTATGATCATTGACATCAATACTGTTTCTATTATGATCATTGACATCAATACTGTTTCTATTATGATCATTGACATCAATACTGTTTCTGTTATGATCATTGACATCAATACTGTTTCTGTTATGATCATTGACATCAATACTGTTTCTGTTATGATCATTGACATCAATACTGTTTCTATTATGATCATTGACATCAATACTGTTTCTATTATGATCATTGACATCAATACTGTTTCTATTATGATCATTGACATCAATACTGTTTCTATTATGATCATTGACATCAATACTGTTTCTATTATGATCATTAACATCAATACTGTTTCTGTTATGATCATTGACATCAATACTGTTTCTGTTATGATCATTGACATCAATACTGTTTCTATTATGATCATTGACATCAATACTGTTTCTATTATGATCATTGACATCAATACTGTTTCTATTATGATCATTGACATCAATACTGTTTCTATTATGATCATTGACATCAATACTGTTTCTATTATGATCATTGACATCAATACTGTTTCTATTATGATCATTGACATCAATACTGTTTCTATTATGATCATTGACATCAATACTGTTTCTATTATGATCATTGACATCAATACTGCTTCTATTATGATCATTGACATCAATACTTTTCTATTATGATCATTGACATCAATACTGTTTCTATTATGATCATTGACATCAATACTGTTTCTATTATGATCATTGACATCAATACTGTTTCTGTTATGATCATTGACATCAATACTGCTTCTATTATGATCATTGACATCAATACTTTTCTATTATGATCATTGACATCAATACTGTTTCTATTATGATCATTGACATCAATACTGTTTCTATTATGATCATTGACATCAATACTGTTTCTATTATGATCATTGACATCAATACTGTTTCTATTATGATCATTGACATCAATACTGCTTCTATTATGATCATTGACATCAATACTTTTCTATTATGATCATTGACATCAATACTTTTCTATTATGATCATTGACATCAATACTGTTTCTATTATGATCATTGACATCAATACTGTTTCTGTTATGATCATTGACATCAATACTGTTTCTATTATGATCATTGACATCAATACTGTTTCTGTTATGATCATTGACATCAATACTGTTTCTATTATGATCATTGACATCAATACTGTTTCTATTATGATCATTGACATCAATACTGTTTCTATTATGATCATTGACATCAATACTGTTTCTATTATGAT
The DNA here is from genome assembly GCA_021292105.1 of Anadara kagoshimensis. Taxonomy (NCBI): domain Eukaryota; kingdom Metazoa; phylum Mollusca; class Bivalvia; order Arcoida; family Arcidae; genus Anadara; species Anadara kagoshimensis. The sequence continues at coordinate 4,524,203 of CM037874.1, read as the reverse complement.
CATTGACATCAATACTGTTTCTATTATGATCATTGACATCAATACTGTTTCTATTATGATCATTGACATCAATACTGTTTCTATTATGATCATTGACATCAATACTGTTTCTATTATGATCATTGACATCAATACTGTTTCTATTATGATCATTGACATCAATACTGTTTCTATTATGATCATTGACATCAATACTGTTTCTATTATGATCATTGACATCAATACTGTTTCTATACACAGTTACAAGGCTTTGTATATAATGTTTATCTTGCTTGGCGGTTAGTATACAGTTTCTATTACAACTTTTGTTTGTTTACCTTTTTTTCCATCGTAACATCTCAAACTTCCTTGTTTTTGCTGTCACTATGGTAACAGTAATTGATAACAACAACATGTTTTGGATTAAAACTTAATTGCAACTTTGTTCTGTGCCGTGTACAACTTTGTTTCCATGTTGTGTAATTAAAACTCTTGTTAATGATTTACCTGATATTGATTCATACATAAATTTTCTTAACATTCGGTAAGGATATATCTTTATGTAGGAGATTTTTTTCCATCTATTTGAAGTTTTTCCTGTCCTTTTTATCTACAAATCAGTTGTTATCGGCCATCTGGTTAACGCTTGACACATGATCATATTTGTTTTTGAATCTGATTCTCTCATCTTTGAAATTTATCCCTTATTTGTCTTTGATCATAGCCATTATCAGCCTCGTGGTTAAATTACAAAGTTTAAAGATGAAAACAAACATTAATATTGATTGTGATTATGTTAATTGACTTTCTGAGTTTTCTTGAGGGAGGAATTGACGGACTGGTTTCTTGAGGGTGGAACACTATGTTTTTGGTTTTCATTACTTTAATAAACAATTTTCATAGTGTGATAGATTACAGTATCTGGAAGATTGCAATATGATGTATGAAAATAAGCACTTCTGGAAGTTTCTTTTTAAAATACTTTTCTTTTAAAATACTAAACTTATATTTCGACCTTGATAAAAATTTATAACCACTATAGTAGCTCAGTTGTTGAGGGTTCACTTTTAATGTGGGGGCCATGTGTTTCAACCCCACTTGGGTCTGACCAAGACTAGAAAATAGGTAATGATTGTTCTTTCATCAAACACTTGGCATTAAGAAATGAAAGTCAAGGTGTTCTTTGGAAAAGACCTTAAAAACCAATACCCTGTGTCCCAGCAGGCGTGTTACATTAATAAACCATCCCTTCACATTACCCTGAAAGCACTGCAAAGGTAAAAATTTCTGCCATTTTACCTATTAGAGGGGGCATCTTGATATAAGTGAAATATTTTTGACTGGGAGGTTAAACCTCATTAAACCAATCAGTCAATTCATAAAAATAAAAATGTCAATATTTTTGGCATTCTCAGTTATTTTCTGCATAAGACTAGACTGCCATTGTATTTTTTACAGATTCTCGGTCCAATACTTACCTATTGCACAAAGTATGACTAAAACATTAGTTCAGTGTACACAGATTTACTGATTACATATTCTGTTTACAAATGCATATAAATATTTACAATTGGCAAGAGTCAGCAATGATAAAGTAAAAACATAAAAGGGAAATCCTCTTAAAAACCTTATATGTTTTTTTTATTACATATGCTTATATTTTTATTACAAAATATGCAATAAACTTCCTTTAATTCATGAATAAATAAATTTTATGCCACCATAAAAAAAACAAAATATTGATATCGAGAAGTTCATGACAGCGCCGTCCTCATCATGAATTGATTTCATCATCAATATCTGGTGTGTAAATATAGTAACGTAATTAATTGAGAGATACACAATTACGACATATAGCATACAAGTTCAATAACTACATTTAGGTTTGTATCGTATTTAGCATTCTGTTACTTCCTGTAATATGTTTATATCTGTCCCTCTATGGTTACAAAAATACCCAGGATTTATTTGGTTTCCCGAATTGGAGAGCATGTGTGTTTAGTACAATATTTGATATGGTTTTTTGGACTACACGACGTAACAGCTATCGGATTGATCGGATTTCTGACCGAGTATTTATAAACAACCTGTAAGGTCTGTATTATCTTTCTTTATGTTCTTTTGTTATGGGATTTTAAGTCTTGATGAAATGTTAATAATTGATATAGATTTAGATGACTATCTCGTAACCAGCGATCTATAATAACCACGGTGATACTAACAACCATGGTGATACAGATACATTTATTATTAAGTTGTAAACCAGGTAACTGTATCTGTAATGTATTTTACTATAGCCATTTTCCTGGGTGTTTTCCGAGTTAGTTATAAATAAAAGGAACTAGTTCTGGTAATGACCTGGCAGTATTTTTTTCAGCTGCAGAGATACAGATTTATTAATTATTAAGTTGTTAACCAGGTACTGGTATCTGTAATGTACAGTTTTTATTGCCTTTTTTCCCCAAGTTAGTCATAAATAATGAAAAGTAACAAGTTCTGTGAATGACCTGACAGTATTTTTTTCAGAAACTATGCATGCTTAACCAACTTACACTTTGTACATGCTGTAAACTTAAAAGAGATAGAGTAAGGGAAGAGATAAAGTAAGGATATTGGATATTTCATGTTTTGGTACATATAAGCAGAAAGGTCAGTAATGGGCATTAATTGTTGTTGGGTTATTTAAGAGCTTGAATAAGAAATATTTTAGGGTCTCACACCCCTTTTTTGTACTGGCGTAGGGTTTGGGAACTTTCTGAAATGGGATGCAAATAACATCAGAAATTCACAAACATTGTCCCTCACTTATATTCAAGCACAAGCTCTTTATTGTTTAGTTTTATAAGGACCTCAGTGGCTAAGTGGTCTATAGTGCCAGCTAGCTTACAGTTGACAGTGCCTCAAGCTGTTAATACATACAAATTCCACTCCAATGGCAAGATACTGATGTGAGAAAGTTAGTCAGCTCGCCTGCCAAATGGGCAATGCAGGTGTTTTCTTGGGCAATTTAGTTTGCCTAACAAATTCGGAACTGATAGTCTTGGTATTATTGAAAATATCTTGTTGATGTCTGTTGCTGTTCTGGCTGTTGTTGAAGTCTTCTGTTGGCACTAAGTGTTAAAGATATCACAGTTTTGTTTACTGCCATTCTGAAAGCTGTTGTTGAAGTCTTTAAACTATTATGTGTTGGTCTTGAATCTTCTGTTCTTCTGGCAGCTCTTGTGTAAGTCTTCAAAGTAGTTATATAGTCTCATAGTTCCATGTTCCTTTCACACAATTTTGATTACACACGTGGCGGGTGTAGCTAGCTTAACAGGAGGCGCTTACCCTTCCGGAGCACCCGGCCTCACTTCCCTGGTGGAAGTTCACGTGTCTAACCTAACTTGTCAGTTCCAAAGTTTTTACTTTGCTTCTGGATTCGGAAATGGATTAGTATGTTTGTTTTTGATTATATAATATTTTTAGTTTTAATATAATTTCTTAGAAAGTTTAAATATAGAAAGCTTATTTTTGCAAGTTATATTTCTGAAATTCTCTAAAAATAACAACTTTATAAAATTAATTCTCATTTTACAGTGTTCTTAACCAGTTATTTAGCCTATATATGACAATAAATTGTCTGTGATATCATTTATATATCTGAGGAAGATGTGTAGGGGTTTCTTTGAAGAGTAATCCATGATAGACCCTATGATTGTAGTTTCTTTAACCCTTAATAATTTTATCCTTTGGATAGAAACCGTAAACAAATATCAAAATTATACATCTATAAGTCTTCATTACATAAATCATAAAGTAGAATGCCCTCTTGGTTTATATATAACAGCTCTTATATTTCAATTGAGACCTATCTATTTTATTCGCTTTCAGCTGCCCTTGTCTACATTACATGACATAAAGCCTTTTAAACTACAGACTCTGGCAATGTTATTCTTTATGTACACATACTCTGAATTGTTTTCTATGAAATATTGATTCCGGTATAACTAATTCTATAAAAATTGATATGAGATGATTCTTTGTGATAAACCATAATAATGATAATATGACCATCTAATATTGATATTATATTGATATTATAGACATTGTATGGTATCTTTTGTATTGGATGTTGTCTATATATGGTAGGGTAACTTAGTGCTTGGTGTTTTACATCTCATTGTCTATATATGGTAGGGTAACTTAGTGCTTGGTGTTTAACATCTCATCTGTCATATTTCAAGCACCTGTTAAGACATAGCTATAAAGATTTATCTGTCTATATGTAATAACCCTCTAGAGTTAATAAAGAAGTATTTTGGCTTCTCTTATATTGTCAGGTGTATGAATTATGTAGGGCTACTTGGTGATCATGTATTTTACCAGATATTTTTTGAAAACGTTAACAATTTTGGCATTTAAATTTCTTTTGGTGTTTTTGTAAACCCACATGTTTCATCTGACAATAGCTGAATTATGTTGACATAGATTAAATATATAGAATACCAGTAGATGGCAACTAAAGGGAGGCAACTGCTAAACAAGAAAATGTCAAAATGATTAAATAAACCTGTCTTAAACTTGTAAAAAAATAAAAAACAAACTTACCAATCCATGTCAGAAGCACAATCCAAAAACAAAGTAAAAACTTTGAACTGGCAAATTAAGTTAAACAGAAGGGAAGTGAGGCCGGGTGCTCTGGAAGGGTAAACATCTCCTGGTGGCTAGCTACACCTGCCACATGTGTAATCAAAATTGAAAATAAAAAGAACAATGGGGCATGAAATATAAATAGGGTAAATTTGAGATGTTATTATAACACCACATCCTTCATAACATCGATATTATTGAGTCACTTGTTATAGGACATCACATCCTTCATAACATTGATATTATTGAGTCACTTGTTATAGGACATCACATCCTTCATAACATTGATATTATTGAGTCACTTGTTATAGGACATCACATCCTTCATAACATTGATATTATTGAGTCACTTGTTATAGGACATCACATCCTTCATAACATTGATATTATTGAGTCACTTGTTATAGGACATCACATCCTTCATAACATTGATATTATTGAGTCACTTGTTATAGGACATCACATCCTTCATAACATTGATATTATTGAGTCACTTGTTATAGGACATCACATCCTTCATAACATTGATATTATTGAGTCACTTGTTTAGGACATCACATCCTTCATAACATTGATATTATTGAGTCACTTGTTATTATAACACCACATCCTTCATAACATTGATATTATTGAGTCACTTGTTATAGGACATCACATCCTTCATAACATTGATATTATTGAGTCACTTGTTATAGGACATCACATCCTTCATAACATTGATATTATTGAGTCACTTGTTATAGGACATCACATCCTTCATAACATTGATATTATTGAGTCACTTGTTATTATAACACCACATCCTTCATAACATTGATATTATTGAGTCACTTGTTATAGGACATCACATCCTTCATAACATTGATATTAATCAGTCACTTGTTATAGGACATCACATCCTTCATAACATTGATATTATTGAGTCACTTGTTATTATAACACCACATCCTTCATAACATTGATATTATTGAGTCACTTGTTATAGGACATCACATCCTTCATAACATTGATATTATTGAGTCACTTGTTATAGGACATCACATCCTTCATAACATTGATATTATTGAGTCACTTGTTATAGGACATCACATCCTTCATAACATTGATATTATTGAGTCACTTGTTATTATAACACCACATCCTTCATAACATTGATATTATTGAGTCACTTGTTATAGGACATCACATCCTTCATAACATTGATATTAATCAGTCACTTGTTATAGGACATCACATCCTTCATAACATTGATATTATTGAGTCACTTGTTATAGGACATCACATCCTTCATAACATTGATATTATTGAGTCACTTGTTATAGGACACCACATCCTTCATAACATTGATGTTATTGAGTCACTTGTTATAGGACATCACATCCTTCATAACATTGATATTATTGAGTCACTTGTTATTATAACACCACATCCTTCATAACATTGATATTATTGAGTCACTTGTTATAGGACATCACATCCTTCATAACATTGATATTAATCAGTCACTTGTTATAGGACATCACATCCTTCATAACATTGATATTATTGAGTCACTTGTTATTATAACACCACATCCTTCATAACATTGATATTATTGAGTCACTTGTTATAGGACATCACATCCTTCATAACATTGATATTATTGAGTCACTTGTTATAGGACACCACATCCTTCATAACATTGATATTATTGAGTCACTTGTTATAGGACACCACATCCTTCATAACATTGATGTTATTGAGTCACTTGTTATAGGACATCACATCCTTCATAACATTGATATTATTGAGTCACTTGTTATTATAACACCACATCCTTCATAACATTGATATTATTGAGTCACTTGTTATAGGACATCACATCCTTCATAACATTGATATTATTGAGTCACTTGTTATAGGACATCACATCCTTCATAACATTGATATTATGAGTCACTTGTTATAGGACATCACATCCTTCATAACATTGATATTATTGAGTCACTTGTTATTATAACACCACATCCTTCATAACATTGATATTATTGAGTCACTTGTTATAGGACACCACATCCTTCATAACATTGATATTATTGAGTCACTTGTTATAGGACATCACATCCTTCAAAACATTGATATTATTGAGTCACTTGTTATAGGACACCACATCCTTCATAACATTGATATTATTGAGTCACTTGTTATAGGACATCACATCCTTCATAACATTGATATTATTGAGTCACTTGTTATAGGACATCACATCCTTCATAACATTGATATTGAGTCACTTGTTATAGGACATCACATCCTTCATAACATTGATATTATTGAGTCACTTGTTATAGGACATCACATCCTTCATAACATTGATATTATTGAGTCACTTGTTATAGGACACCACATCCTTCATAACATTGATATTATTGAGTCACTTGTTATAGGACATCACATCCTTCATAACATTGATATTATTGAGTCCCTTGTTATAGGACACCACATCCTTCATAACATTGATATTATTGAGTCACTTGTTATAGGACATCACATCCTTCATAACATTGATATTATTGAGTCACTTGTTATAGGACATCACATCCTTCATAACATTGATATTATTGAGTCACTTGTTATAGGACATCACATCCTTCATAACATTGATATTATTGAGTCACTTGTTATAGGACATCACATCCTTCATAACATTGATATTATTGAGTCACTTGTTATAGGACATCACATCCTTCATAACATTGATATTATTGAGTCACTTGTTATAGGACACCACATCCTTCATAACATTGATATTATTGAGTCACTTGTTATAGGACACCACATCCTTCATAACATTGATATTATTGAGTCACTTGTTATATAGGACATCACATCCTTCATAACATTGATATTATTGAGTCACTTGTTATAGGACATCACATCCTTCATAACATTGATATTATTGAGTCACTTGTTATAGGACACCACATCCTTCATAACATTGATATTATTGAGTCACTTGTTATAGGACATCACATCCTTCATAACATTGATATTATTGAGTCACTTGTTATAGGACATCACATCCTTCATAACATTGATATTATTGAGTCACTTGTTATAGGACATCACATCCTTCATAACATTGATATTATTGAGTCACTTGTTATAGGACATCACATCCTTCATAACATTGATATTATTGAGTCACTTGTTATAGGACACCACATCCTTCATAACATTGATATTATTGAGTCACTTGTTATAGGACATCACATCCTTCATAACATTGATATTATTGAGTCACTTGTTATAGGACATCACATCCTTCATAACATTGATATTATTGAGTCACTTGTTATAGGACATCACATCCTTCATAACATTGATATTATTGAGTCACTTGTTATAGGACATCACATCCTTCATAACATTGATATTATTGAGTCACTTGTTATAGGACATCGCATCCTTCATAACATTGATATTATTGAGTCACTTGTTATAGGACATCGCATCCTTCATAACATTGATATTATTGAGTCACTTGTTATAGGACACCACATCCTTCATAACATTGATATTATTGAGTCACTTGTTATAGGACACCACATCCTTCATAACATTGATATTATTGAGTCACTTGTTATAGGACACCACATCCTTCATAACATTGATATTATTGAGTCACTTGTTATAGGACATCACATCCTTCATAACATTGATATTATTGAGTCACTTGTTATAGGACATCACATCCTTCATAACATTGATATTATTGAGTCACTTGTTATAGGACACCACATCCTTCATAACATTGATATTATTGAGTCACTTGTTATAGGACATCACATCCTTCATAACATTGATATTATTGAGTCACTTGTTATAGGACATCACATCCTTCATAACATTGATATTATTGAGTCACTTGTTATAAGACATCACATCCTTCATAACATTGATATTATTGAGTCACTTGTTATAAGACATCACATCCTTCATAACATTGATATTATTGAGTCACTTGTTATAGGACATCACATCCTTCATAACATTGATATTATTGAGTCACTTGTTATAGGACACCACATCCTTCATAACATTGATATTATTGAGTCACTTGTTATAGGACATCACATCCTTCATAACATTGATATTATTGAGTCACTTGTTATAGGACATCACATCCTTCATAACATTGATATTATTGAGTCACTTGTTATAAGACATCACATCCTTCATAACATTGATATTATTGAGTCACTTGTTATAAGACATCACATCCTTATTATAATGGTAATTAATCTGTCTGCACTGATGATGACATGTTACCTGATCTAGAGTTGATAATATATAGATGTTGTATAGCTCCATTTATAATTCTTGTTATGTAGGTGTAAGGTCAGTTAGTAAATGGTTTTTAACATCGCATCATTTATCTTTTATCTCTGATATGAGGATCTTGAATTAATAGCTTCATTTATACAGTGCATTGTATAACTGTGGACTGTAAAATAATAACGTCACATATATTCATTTATCTTACATCCTATAAATGATAATGACCATCTTGAATTGATATTGTAGACCATCAATGGTGACATTTATATTATAAATTATATAACAGTTGGGTGGGACAGTAAATGATTTTTAACACCGCACCATTTGTCTTTTCATCCCTTAATGGATACTGTTGATTTTGAATTGATATTGGAGACCAACAAAGTTTACATTGTATAACATTTAGGTGGACAGCAAATAGTTTTTAACACCACATCATTTGTCTTTTGCCCTGTAATGGATAATGGCCATCTAGAATTGATTTAGGCATCATTCATGCTGTACATTGTGTAAGAGCTAGGTGGGTAGGTAAATGATTTTTAACATCACATCATTTGTTTTTTCATCCTGTAATGAATGATGGTGACATTTTAACTCAATATCGTACATTGTCCCCTTTTGTTTCATGAATTAATGGTATAGGATAAGTTGACCTATTGTTTGTTGGTTAATGCCATACCATTGCAATGATATGGCCAGTACAGAATTGATATTTATATGGGGTGCTTGAATTGTGCCATTATTGTAAAATGATAGATTGAACCATACATCTGATGATTCAGGAACGGAGCCTCTGTGGCCAAATACTCTAAAGTGCTTAATGCTTATTGATCACAACGCATCTCACCATCATAGTTCAAATCTCACTCTGGCAGATCTCATTTTGCTTGATCAGTAGCTTTCTCTGGGTACTCTTGTTTCTCCCCATAGCAAAACTGACCGTCACCATATACATGTATATTAAGTAAAAGTGTCATGACTTTGGTGTAATACATCTTTTCTCTATTCAACTTTATTCTCTTATAATGCATCTTTTATCTTTTATAAAACCCCGCCGAGTCAATGATCATCCTGTTGGGCAAATAACTGAGTCTGTATGAAATATTTTTTTATGATATAATAGAGTTTATTTTATTACGTAATAGAATAAATAATTATAAGTCTGACATTTAAACTGTTTTTCATAAAAATTTTGCTATCAAACACATTATTTCCAGTAACATATGCTTATACTTAAAAGTACAATCACTAAATGCAATAATTGGGTTAACAGCACGAGCTTGACGAATAGCGCTGACAAACAGAGCCTGATATTGCCGTAAAAAACAATACTTCCTGTTTACGTCTTTGATCTTGTTTTGGTCGATATTAATGACAAAATTATACCTGTTATCTCTAATCAGGTATCACAGCACCACTGTGTATTACATTGATATCCTGACTGAAGTCAAATATACCCTGTATGATCCTGCAGATGTTACATTCATTCATTGATTAAATGGGGCTTTACATCCCAGTCAAAATATTTCATTTATATGGAGATGTCACCAGATATAGGTGAAGTGACAGAAATTTTCAATTCTTCTGAAGGACCCTATGACTTTCATTTCTAAATGCATATGCTTGGTAAAAGAACAGTAACTACCAATTTTCAAGTCTTGGACAGACCCCAGCTAGGGTTCAAACCCACATCTGACATAAAGTGTGAGCACTCTACCAATTTAGCTACCTTAGTGGTCTTCTGATGTTACAGTGGACAATATTCTAATACTGGATACAGTATGAATGCCATTTGCTTGCTTCAAGTTTTGGGATGACATTAAAACTGGAAATACATACTTAATCTAAATCCTGCAGTCAAGAGGCAGGAATGTTACTTTGATCACCACAATCTAGAATGATATTAACGTGTCCCTAAACAAATTGACAAGGATATTGGTTTTGGAGCATTTTTGGAAGATGGTTTCTCGTATATTTTCAAAACTTCATACAAATAATAATGGTATAGTTGTGCTTTTTATAAATCTCTTGGAATTAGTTTGGACCCAAATGGTTTTCTTTTGGGGACATATTTATGGCATCCTATTGCAAATTACTCTTGAACTGATTGTCTAATGATGACTGTGTTGTCTGTCGGAGATGTTGTTTTCTTCCATAAATACAGAAATGTAAATTGTTCGATGTTTTTATATATTAGTTCTTATAACAGGTTATACTGGTAACATTTGAGTTACATATCAGGAAAAATTGCTGAGCTATTTTATGCATATTTGGACATCGTAAGCTGGGTTCAACGCAGCATAATAACTTTGGTTAGCAATATTCAACCCCTAAGAAGTCATGCAATAACCTGTAATTCTTATATGTCTCCTATAACATGAGACAGTAACTCACATGTAAGTAAAACCTTGATGGAATATATACATATAACAGGTCGAATAGGTAAACAACATTGACCTGTCAGCTTGACCTTTCAATAGGAATAATTATATGATTACACTATAAGGCAAAGGTAGTGTTAGGATTCACAGTTAATACTGTACATCAGCAATGCATGTCTCCCCTTGATGTAGACAAAATAAACACCTATGTTTCATGCACATTAAATGTACCCTAGTTCATTATAAATATTTGATTAAAGGTCAAGCATACAGGTCAGTATTGTTTGACTATAGTAAGTAATTAAAGCTTTAGACTTATTGATCTATTTAAATCCTGTTTATAATCATATTTGTTATTCCTTCCCATAATCCTCCCTGATTACAAATGGCTACCAGACAAATTAAGAGTGCATTTTGAACATTGATTTTTCTTTCAAACAAGAAGATTTAATTAGTTTTATCATGCACATGGTGATGAATTTTGAATGAATATACTCTCATACCATTTTTTTCTGAAATTAATGCATTATTAGTATATTAAATGCTCCAGTTGCTATTCATCATTCTTTAATCATTTCTTTTTTCAAAAAAATATCTCGGTCAAGATTTTTTTCACGACATTGAGATGATTAGTTCAGGAATAGTTAAACAATCCAAGTGGCCAAACAACCCACTTACCTTGGACAAACAAATTAACAAATTGTTTTAAGATATGCTTGAATTAGATTAAAACCTGGACAAATGGAGGCACTATGATCTGTGTGCTAAAAAAACACCAATTTTTGGCAAACAAATTTGCAAATTTTCTAGGGTTTCCCTGGGTTATTTGGCAAACAAACTAACAAACTTTCTAGGATCTACATAGGTTATTTTGAGAGACACTAAGATCTGTGTGTCCAAAAAAAACTACCCAACCAGTTTACAAAGCCTCTTTGCACCTCCCTACACCTCCCTGTTCCTCTCTTTCTCTTTGCCCTTCTCTGCCTTTCTCTGCCTTTTACCACATAGGTATAAATCAAGTGTAGTATGAAAAATTTCATCAGTTAACACCTGAAGGTCCTTGGTTCTCATATTTCTTCAACCACCTCAGAAAGCATTGAAAAATCCTAATGGGTGTACTACACCAGTGCTTCACTCCCCTATACTCTAAAGTGTATATTCAGGAAATTTCCAAGATTTTATTTATTGGGTAAGTAGGTCAATGCAATATTTCTCACACCTCCACCATTTCATGATGGAAAACTTCCTCATGACTTGTGTTGGTTTTCATTTTTCTGAATGTTAATGTCTTAATAATGTCTTAAAATTAGTACTTTCACAAAGCTTAAAACCTTTGAACACAAGCATTGGTTTTATGTAGGTGAAACGCCAGAGAAAAAATATATACACACAAAAGCTGTTGCCATTTATCCAAATATTAATGATTTTTGTTACATTAGAATACCCTTTATCATAAATCTCTGAACACAAAGTTTGAAATCAGGCACGTATGTAGGTGTGTGCTCTGAAATAAGAATTATCTATGTGGGCACATTGACCTTTATGGTGATGATATTGCCGTACTCTTGATGTCATCTTCAAATGATGAAGTCTAGTGTCATTTTACAGCAATATAGACATGCTTCTGTTAGGTTTTGACATTTATGTACTGTTTCTATCCTCTTGGTGAAATCTAAACTAGCTGATGTCATTTGAAAGCAATCAAAATTATCCATGTAGGCAAGTTTTGGTTTTGACATTGTTGTACTGTTGCTGTCCTGTTGGTGAAATCTAAAAAGCAATAAGCAGTTTTCTATGATGACAAATCTTTTGTTGTTGTTTTTTTTACCTTTGTACACTGACATTTTTGGTCAAAGTAAATGTATCCAATATCACTAGAAATAACGTAATTGTTTTGTAGATCTATATATCTTTGAAATGATTTTAACGTCATTGGACTCAACTTCTGTCTGAAATATCATTCCAAAACAATTAGATTTTTTATGTTCGAGACAGGTCAATATTTTTTGTTGGTTATGGCACATCGCTGTAATTCAATTCCAGACACAATTAAGAAAATCACAAAAAAAACCTATAGGATAAAAAAAATTGATGTCTTTTTTATTTACCATAAAACTTTATGTTTAATCTCGTAATTGAGAAAATTTAATGTTCGGAAATTCCATGGAGAATTGGATATTCTGAAGCACTTAAATATTATAAGATTATTACAACACTAAGTACATTATATAATCATAGAGTAAAGACTAGGTTTTCCAGGATTTAACCTTCAGCTGTGAGGAGTGTGTTGTCTGTGATTACTTTTTTAGGTTTTCCAGGATTTAACCTTCAGCTGTGAGGAGTGTGTTGTCTGTGATTACTTTTTTAGGTTTTCCAGGATTTAACCTTCAGCTGTGAGGAGTGTGTTGTCTGTGATTACTTTTTGTGTAAGGTGTATAAAACAATATATCTGGATTTTCTACAGATATGTAGTAACCTGTTGGAACGGAAATAAAAATAATTTAAGTATTTTATCAATGTTGCTACAGCAAGAGACTTAGATGTTAATTTTCATTATCTTATATTCATGAAAATATTCACTGCTGTAATGTCTTTTTGATTTAGACTTTATTCTGCTTAACGTTTTCACTGATGGATGTAGACATTATTTAAAGTTGCTTTCGATTGTTGAATTTTGAATTTTTGAATTACTAGTTATTTCATTTTTTCAATTTTATAACAGTTAAGTGTAACTTTGTAGAATAAGTTATACAAATATTCACACAAATGTTGGTTCATTGTTTGAATACAAATGTATTGTTTTACTTGGTGTCAGCAATTTTCCAGCTTTTTGTGCAATATTAATCTGAAGAGTTGAGTTGATTAATGGTGTTTAACATCCCAGTCAAGAATATTTCACTTATATTGAGACGTCACCAGCTATAGGCAAAGATGCAGAAATTTTGCCTGTGTGTTGCACTGATGGCATTATACAGCAGGGTTCTTCAGTGTGCCCACCCTACCGTGACACGGGACCTTGTTTATTATAAGTTTCCATCCGAAAGAACCATGACTTTCATTTCTTAATGCCAAGTGCTTGGCAAAAGAACAGTCACTACCCACCTTCAAGTCTTGGGTCAGACCCAGTCAGGGTTCGAACCCACGACCTCCCACTTATGGAGCAAGCACTCTAGCAAATGAGCTACTGCAGTGGTACTTTTAAGACTGTTTAATCTGTGGTACATGAGTTTTGTGCAAGTATTTTTGATCTCTTTTGTACTTGTGTACACTTATGGCAGTTAATCTTTTGAGGTCTGGCACTCACCTGCAAAGTTGTAGATAAATTTCGCAGACCACTCAGTCAATTATACTGGTGCCGACTGCCGAGCCAACCAGTAAAGGCCTCAAGACAAGGGAAATGTCTCAGACCACTCAGATAATTATACTGGTGCTGAGTCAACCAGTAAACTCCCAAGACAAGTGAAAAGAGCCAGTCCAACTTCTAACTTGCAGTCAAATTGGGTTGGACCTACAAAAGTGAGATGAGTTTTGTATGAAGGATAATGCTTTAACCACTAGGCCATCACGTCCCCATAAATGTTATAATAGATATTAAATACCAACCTAGTAAATCCCATTGTGTCTAACAGGAAGATAGGTATGCATGATATCAACATTATAAAAATTCAATAAAAAAAAATAATTTATCATTATTTCAGTTATTTATTTTTTATTGTTTAAAAAATTTGATAATCCAGACATTTCAGGAAATAAATCTCTGCTTGTACATTTATTTTATTTTTTTACCAACTGATTAGATGTAATCATATTTTTTGTCTCGGGGATAATTTGATAACACTAAATGTAATTTGATAATGATGATGATGATGATGATTATGACTCAACTTATCCGATTATGAATTACAAAAAGATGCCCGCCGTGTTCGTGATAATCTAACATAGGTGTTCTTTACAGATTACGATAGCAAAGGCGTAACTGGATAAATTAGATAATACACATTACCAACCAGAGGGAGCCAGAATAACAAAATGGACACGGCAGATAACTGACCAGCTTTGACAAAAACATGATCAGTCATTGTTTGATAAAGATTGAAATATTTTGTTATTCATGTGATAATTTTCAGAACAACATTTAAGGATTGTCATACAAAACAATGTCACAAATTAACATCTCTGTTAGCGGAAGCAAAGGTGTGATTGGTAAAAATAAACGACAAAAACAACCTAGATGTTTATCATGTCGCAGAATATTTTTCATGTGCAGGTGAGTTTATATTTGTCATACATTTCCTTTAGAAAAAAATCAGTTTATCACATGTTAAACTTCTTTTCAAAAGTTTATTGAAGATGTTGATTTCATCACCTTTTGTTACAAAATCTTCAGTGCTCTTTACCATTGTAATACACCTGGTAAAACTGTAAGATGATAACATCTTCTTAGATAATTAAAACTGATGAAAGAGTTTAATTTCCACCCTCCACTAAAGTGGTTATTTTGACTAAAACTACTGGAAAAGTCATCTTGAATATTTGAATATTTCTCTGAAAATAACATTTCAAAAACTTTATACTAGTATACATATGAATTTAATTGCTAATTTGGGTTTACAAAAGGTTGTTACCAAAAATTGATAATCCTCGTAAATATTTTAGGATTTTTGTTTCAAAATAGACAAACTGAGAGGAGATGAGAAGCTAGAATTAAGTTTGAAGTATTTTATCATTGTTGTTGATGTAATTTAAAGACACATTATTACATTATTAGCTACACAAGTATATCACAATCGTTGAAGTACCAGACCTTATATCAAGATATGTCAAACGCAGTAAAATAAACATTTTCACAACTTGTTCAGATTTGGTATAAAATGACTTCCATTTCCTGACAGATTGATTTGCGATCTCGTTAAATCTATGAGACTTCCATCATCATCATTCGTCTAGGAAGTTTTATTTCTAAATGGAATGTCACCCAATTTATACAAATTACATTTACTCTCTCAGAATCTCTCAGACTCTATTGCACATTAAAAGTCAGCTTTCAGAGCCATTCTCAGTAAAATCATAGACTAAAGGGCATGGTATCTGTATTATAACCTTATGTCATGCAGGGACAGTGCTAATTATGTCTTCTTTGATTCAGATTCTCTCTACTGCACATTAAATGTCCAGCTTTAAGTGCCATTCTCAGTGACCAAAGGGCATGGTATCTGTATTATAACCTTATGTCATGCATCGGTAGTGCTAATTGCATCATCTTGAATCTAAATCACATTTTGGCTTTCTCAATTGACATTAAGTTGTTTTTTTCTCAAAAGAATTTGGTCAATATGATGTTCCTCGGTCATGCATAGGTATACATGTATTGTATTTTATTATATAATTAATAAATTCCATCTTTATGATTGGCTAAAACGGTAACACGTGACCATTGGATCTCACATCATATACCACGGATTTTCCGGTGAATATCAAATTCGGTGTACGTCATCAATTTTTGTTGACGTTCTCCGTAAAATGATTAGAACGTCATCAATTAAGTGTACGCAAGTGATTGTGTCTAGTTATTTTTTTCATAGAACGTTAACGTTATGGCATTATCAATTTACAATGTAGTGTGCAATTCATTGTGCCATTTATTTTTCATAGAATCAGACTTAAAAAGTCAGATTGATCTAACCAATGCGGGATAATTTTAGTGTGATCAACCAGGGTGGGCAGGGAAATCTAATATCGGTAAAATAGATTGCCAGGTCACAGGTTTGGGAAAACATTGTCCACCAAAATGACACAGTGGCTAAATTATATAATAAAACAGTTATGGACTTTTTAGTGGTTGTATATGGTGTGATATTCACCGGAAAAATAAATATTGACCTCGGCTGTCGCCTCGATCAATATTTATTTTTCCGGTGAATATCACACCATATACAACCACTAAAAAGTCCATAATTGTATAATATTATAGGTATATATTGTCAGTGCTAACTAAATCTTCTTAATTACAAATTACATTGACTCTTTTCTGTTGCACAACATTAAATCACTGTTAATTACCTTGCTATGTTTTTCTTGATGGAATACAAGAATATCTGTTTTTCTCATGGTAAATGTTAGGGCAAAACCTGCCTTAAAGGCCACCTCTGTATAAGGACCACCTGCTTTTAAAGGCCAGTAATATTATATCTCACTTGCTCTTTGTTCATGTAGTTTGAACCTGTATATAAGGGCTACCTGTTCATAAAGGCCATTTTTACTGGTTCCCTTAGGTGACATTTATAGACATGTTTGACTGTATCATTTTTATTGCATAGAAATTGGTCTACAAAGCTAAACCATATCTCCCAATCTATAAACAATCGGCCATCAACAAGTCTGTGACATTGACAAATCTGTTCAGTTATGACTTATGAGCCATTATTCCTGTTTATCTTGTTCAGCTTTTGTCTGTAAGATGTCTCCGACTTAGTTCCTTTTTAATTCTGTTCAGTTTTATCTGTGAAATGTATGTTCCTTGTAAACATTTCAGTATTGGTCTCTTGCTCAGTTCTGTTTTAATTTACCTTGTTCAGTTTTTGACTGTGACACATGTCTGTGACTGTCAGTACCTTGTTAATCTTGTTCAGCTTTTGTCCGTCATGTCTGTGACTGTCAGTACCTTGTTAATCTTGTTCAGCTTTTGTCTGTCATGTCGTGACTGTCAGTACCTTGTTAATCTTGTTCAGCTTTTGTCTGTCATGTCTGTGACTGTCAGTACCTTGTTAATCTTGTTCAGCTTTTGTCTGTCATGTCTGTGACTGTCGGTACCTTGTTAATCTTGTTCAGCTTTTGACTGTAACATGTCTGTGACTGTCAGTACCTTGTTAATCTTGTTCAGCTTTTGTCTGTCATGTCTGTGACTGACAGTACCTTGTTAATCTTGTTCAGCTTTTGTCTGTCATGTCTGTGACTGTCAGTACCTTGTTAATCTTGTTCAGCTTTTGTCTGTCATGTCTGTGACTGTCAGTACCTTGTTAATCTTGTTCAGCTTTTGTCTGTCATGTCTGTGACTGTCAGTACCTTGTTAATCTTGTTCAGCTTTTGTCTGTCATGTCTGTGACTGTCAGTACCTTGTTAATCTTGTTCAGCTTTTGTCCGTCATGTCTGTGACTGTCAGTACCTTGTTAATCTTGTTCAGTTTTTGTCTGTCATGTCTGTGACTGTCAGTACCTTGTTAATCTTGTTCAGCTTTTGTCTGTCATGTCTGTGACTGTCAGTACCTTGTTGATCTTGTTCAGTTTTTGTCTGTCATGTCTGTGACTGTCAGTACCTTGTTAATCTTGTTCAGCTTTTGTCTGTCATGTCTGTGACTGTCAGTACCTTGTTAATCTTGTTCAGTTTTTGTCTGTCATGTCTGTGACTGTCAGTACCTTGTTAATCTTGTTCAGTTTTTGTCTGTCATGTCTGTGACTATCAGTACCTTGTTAATCTTGTTCAGCTTTTGTCTGTCATGTCTGTGACTGTCAGTACCTTGTTAATCTTGTTCAGTTTTTGTCTGTCATGTCTGTGACTGTCAGTACCTTGTTAATCTTGTTCAGCTTTTGTCTGTCATGTCATGACTGTCAGTACCTTGTTAATCTTGTTCAGCTTTTGTCTGTCATGTCTGTGACTGTCAGTACCTTGTTAATCTTGTTCAGCTTTTGTCTGTCATGTCATGACTGTCAGTACCTTGTTAATCTTGTTCAGCTTTTGTCTGTCATGTCTGTGACTGTCAGTACCTTGTTAATCTTGTTCAGCTTTTGTCCGTCATGTCATGACTGTCAGTACCTTGTTAATCTTGTTCAGCTTTTGTCTGTCATGTCTGTGACTGTCAGTACCTTGTTAATCTTGTTCAGTTTTTGTCTGTCATGTCTGTGACTGTCAGTGCCTTGTTGATCTTGTTCAGTTTTTGTCTGTCATGTCATGACTGTCAGTACCTTGTTAATCTTGTTCAGCTTTTGTCTGTCATGTCTGTGACTGTCAATACCTTGTTAATCTTGTTCAGCTTTTGTCTGTCATGTCTGTGACTGTCAGTGCCTTGTTAATCTTGTTCAGCTTTTGTCTGTCATGTCTGTGACTATCAGTACCTTGTTAATCTTGTTCAGCTTTTGTCTGTCATGTCTGTGACTATCAGTACCTTGTTAATCTTGTTCAGCTTTTGTCTGTCATGTCTGTGACTGTCAGTACCTTGTTAATCTTGTTCAGCTTTTGACTGTCATGTCATGACTGTCAGTACCTTGTTAATCTTGTTCAGCTTTTTTCTGTCATGTATGTGACTATCAGTACCTTGTTAATCTTGTTCAGCTTTTGTCTGTCATGTCTGTGACTGTCAGTACCTTGTTAATCTTGTTCAGCTTTTGTCTGTCATGTCTGTGACTGTCAGTGCCTTGTTAATCTTGTTCAGTTTTTGTCTGTCATGTCTGTGACTGTCAGTACCTTGTTAATCTTGTTCAGTTTTTGTCTGTCATGTCTGTGACTGTCAGTACCTTGTTAATCTTGTTCAGCTTTTGTCTGTCATGTCTGTGACTGTCAGTGCCTTGTTAATCTTGTTCAGTTTTTGTCTGTCATGTCTGTGACTGTCAGTACCTTGTTAATCTTGTTCAGTTTTTGTCTGTCATGTCTGTGACTGTCAGTACCTTGTTAATCTTGTTCAGCTTTTGTCTGTCATGTCTGTGACTGTCAGTGCCTTGTTGATCTTGTTCAGTTTTTGTCTGTCATGTCTGGGACTGTCAGTACCTTGTTAATCTTGTTCAGCTTTTGTCTGTCATGTCTGTGACTGTCAGTACCTTGTTAATCTTGTTCAGCTTTTGTCTGTCATGTCTGTGACTATCAGTACCTTGTTAATCTTGTTCAGCTTTTGTCTGTCATGTCTGTGACTGTCAGTACCTTGTTAATCTTGTTCAGTTTTTGTCTGTCATGTCTGTGACTGTCAGTACCTTGTTAATCTTGTTCAGCTTTTGTCTGTCATGTCTGTGATTGTCAGTACCTTGTTAATCTTGTTCAGCTTTTGTCTGTAAAATGTCTGCAACCTAGTTCCATTTTAATTCCGTTCAGTTTTGGCGTGACTAAGTTCCTAATGTAAATCTTTCAGTTTTGGTCTGTGATTTGGTTCCTTTTCAATCAATCTTGTTCAGATTTGGTCTGTTACTCGGTTTCTTATTAATCAATCTTTGATCAGTTTTGGTCTGTGACTTTGTTCCTTATCAATCTATCTTGTTCAGTTTTGGTCTGTAACTCAGTGTTACAACCCAGTGTTCTATCAATCCATTTTTGTAGTCTTACCTGTGACATACATATATATATATATGTCTGTCACACAGTGCCTGAATGCCTGTCTTCTTCATTATTATGTCTTTGCTCTAGCTGTTGTAACATAATGATTCAAACATGGTTATGTAATCTTAGCACAGTGATGTATAGTCATATCTAGTTTAGGATTAATTTTGTTGTCCTCCAGAACCTTTTATTTGATGTAAACAAAAACTGACATTAATAACACACATTTAGTTAGTACAATATGTATACTGATAATAGAAAGGCTGAGATCTTATCACAAGAGGTTTTTGTTTAAAAATAAGTGGGCTAAAATCTCACTGAAAATCTTTTAACTTTTTAATACAAAATCCACTGAGACAGTGCTACAATACACACTGAGACTGGTCACAGCTTGTAGCACAAACAAACTTCATTCATCAAACAGAGTGGCAGATGCAGAATTATTTTCTATTTGTTTAGACATGTTAGAGACAATAGAATTATTAGACTGGTTACAATTTGTAACAAGAATTCTGTATTTATCATTATGAGTATATTGGCTGTCAGAATCAGCTGGACAATTTCTCCTTTCTTGCTGTATAAAAGCACTTACATGGTTACAATTTGTAACAGGAATATTGCATTTATCATATTATAAGCATTTTGGCTGCCAGAATCAGGGGTGACATGTTAGATGGACAATTTCTCCTTTCTTGCTGTATAACAGCACTTACATGGTTACAATCAGCGGTGACATATTAGATGGACAATTTCTCTTTCTTGCTGTATAAAAGCACTTACATGGTCACAGTTTGTAACAAGAAATCTTTATTAATCAAGTTTTATAAGTATTTTGGCCATCAGATTCAGCGATCTTGTGTTTGACGCTTCATGTATAAATTAGCTTTATAAGTATTTATTTTGGCTCCTAGAATCAGTGACGGCATGTTAGACACATAATTTCTTTTCTCAGATATATAAGGAATTACATGGTCACATTTTGTATGAAAAAAAGAGCTACAATATATACACTATAGGGATTCGATAGTATCATAATAGCTGTTATTTATGCTGTCAGAATTGACGATATGTTAAACACAGAGTTTTTTTTTGTGAGATATGCTATGGATTTTTGTCTTGTTAATAATGTATAAACTTAAAGACTTTAGTGTTTCAGGAAAAGAGATATGATTGATTAACAGTTCACATTGTATCGTACATTGACTTCTCCTAATGTTATTTGTTGTTTAGATAGCTTTATTGTTAAGGTCTAATGCAGTTTAAGTTAGTTATAGTTCTGTCACATTTCTGGATTCATATTGACTTACTGTTGTTATCTCACCTTATTTAAAAATTAACATACAATAGAATCAGAGATTTTTATATTATCATCGGTTTCACATAGATGAATCATTTGGAATGCATATGTGTTTCATAGAGTTCATTTACTTTTTTTCAGAAAAAAATTTAAAAAATTATTTCTGAAGTCTGAAATATTTCAACTTTGATAAACACATTTATCTCTCTTTGATGAGATTTAATATGATGAGAAATTGTTTATCTCTCTTCTACTGTTTGTTTGACTGTTATTGTGTTAATGAAAGACTTTACTGTTTCATGCATAACACCATATTACATCTATATTGAGAACATCACCTGAATCATGCTTCTTTTCTTTTTTTATCCAGTTTGGTTTATTCCAGTGTACAATGAACATTGTATTTATAATCTGCACAAACACATCACATATCACATGTTAAGAATACAAACTGCACTCTCTTCAGTGCTTTTTCTACCAATGATTTATGGCTGAAATAAGGCCCCATTTCCAATGGAAAAAATATCAATATTTTCAAAATGTTTCGAGTTATTTCAGTTATCCTTATTGTACCTTACCCAAATTCAAGTATAAATTTTTTTTATACACAGGGTTTTATTTACTTGTTCTTATAAATTGTTATTTTTTTTACAATTGGGATTATATAAACATGTATTTTTTTAGTTGAAATATCTTTTAATTTTGAAATTCCCAATTTGTATGTGCACTAAAAATTCTCAAAGACATGACCCTGTCTATTTTTCAAAATGTCCTTAGGGACAAAAGATCATATATGGTGTATACAAGTTTCCCGCTTTCTAAAGAATGGCCAGTTTTAACAATTTGTACTGCCGATTCCCAGCATGTTTTGTCCATTCAACGTTTATTGACCATCAAATAGAAATCGAAATATGGAATTGACAGAATACTTACTTGACACGCTCTATAGCGATAGTATTCAATATATGTCATGTTGATAATACAGGAAGTATATTTTATTGTGTCTATATCAGACAGTAGACCATTTAAAATAAAAACTTTATGAGTCCTTGGAGTTGAAAAAGCTTTGGTACAGAAAGGTAAATGTTTTGTAACAAAATCAGTAAGTTCCTACTTGAGAGGTTCAAGGAAGGGAACTTATAAGGTACATGAAAGTAATAGATTCATATGTTGTTAATGCCCCCATCTTGCCTAGGTCCTGTTTGAGAGGTTTGAGGCAGGGCAGCAACTTATAAGGTACATGAAAGTAATAGATTATATGTTGTTAATGCCCCCATCTTGCCCCATTAACTACATTTATACAGTGAAACCAGTCTAAATTGAACATTTTTGGAAAGGGTAATTTTGTTTAGGTTTTGGTCAATTGTTTTCTATTTATACAGCTAGGTTAATTTATCAATAAATATTGATATCTCCTGAAAAATAAATTCAGTTTAGACAGGTTTGCAGTTAACTCAAGGCTCAGATAAATCTGTTAAAATGACAGCTTTGAAGAGCTGCCCCAGGAATTTATGAAAAACTGGTCAAGTCCAATTGTCTTCTAGAAACTAGAAAATTTAGTGCACAAAAGTTCATGCAAATATATATATATATATATATATATATATATACATGTATATATATATATATATATATATATATTTGTGCCAGTCTTAAGTTATTCAAATTTAAGATTGGGTATCTGTAAAGTAACCATGGTTACCAGATCTCACACTTCTTATGTAAAGAATATTATGTATTCAGGTTAATCTAAATCACTGACAAACTTAACATATATTGAATTACATAATTTTATACATATTGACATTTTTGCACTATAACATACCTGTTTGATTTCCTTTCCATGTAGAGCTTTATATTCTGTTTTTTATATTTTTTAACTTTATTATATTGATATCAGATTTATCCAGGAAAATATTTTGACATTAGATTTATATATATGTCTGAGACATTAAAATGCTCTATAGTTACTGTGTTCCTGGAAATATTACAACAAATGTGGACTAAATGCACTTGAATCACATGTCAGACATATCTACAGCACAATTTGAAAAATGAAACTCTTGTAAACCTGAAACCAGCTATCTAAACTGAACCAATTTGTTTAGATACATTATAATTATCATTATTATATCGGGCAGACATATTGGTTTATATCGGGCAGACATATTGGTTTTGCTGGGTTTCTTATTCTTCACTACTTCCACTTCAACCCGAATCTGGAACGTTTGTCATGGAAGACTTGTCAGATATTTTTTTATACTTTTAAGAAATGAAATAGGATGGGTGTAGTTGTGCTTTTTGCTATTCTTTTTGGACTGGAGATCCATTTGGTTCATTCCTGGGGCCAATTTCCACCCTTTTTTTTTTTTTTTTTTTTTTTTTTTTTTTGTAGTGACCAAGTGATTAAGATGTTAGCCACCAAACTCTTGGTGCTCAATAATGTGGCTTCAACCTCAGTTGGTCACAATTGAGAAAGTTGTATGCCTCTGCTGGTTAGCTCGGTCCAATATAATAGTCTGATTGATCTGAGATATTTATCTGGGAGGTTGTTAGTAAGTGTACTAGCTTTCTAAAGGTGATTGTTAATGTACACCAGTAGAATTAAGACAGAAATAAAAGTAAGACACTAACCACACAACATTGTGGTGAAATAGGTTAGGTCCTAAGAATAGTAAAACAAATTTCTTGTTTTAAAAATGCTGAACAATTTCTGATATTACATATATTCAAAAACAACAATGGGTCATCGAACAACATCTCAGTTAGTACAACTGCAAGAGAAATGCACTATTAGCCCTCTTTTCCAAATTTCAGCTCGAGCCTTCAATAACTACAAAGCAGTAGTATTAGACACATTTCAGCCTTTGTTAAGTTCAGGGAAGTGTTACTAGACAAATACAGCTATGATAGCCTACTTAGAGCCTTCATTAAGTATGGGGAAGTATTGTTAGACAAATTTCAGCTATCTAGATTCTAGCCTTTCTTGAGTACAGGGAAGTGTTACTAGACAAATACAGCTATGATAGCCTACTTAGAGCCTTCATTAAGTATGGGGAAGTATTGTTAGACAAATTTCAGCTATCTAAATTCTAGCCTTTCTTGAGTACAGGGAAGTGTTACTAGACAAATACAGCTATGATAGCCTACTTAGAGCCTTCATTAAGTATGGGGAAGTATTGTTAGACAAATTTCAGCTATCTAGATTCTAGCCTTTCTTGAGTACAGGGAAGTGTTACTAGACAAATACAGCTATGATAGCCTACTTAGAGCCTTCATTAAGTATGGGGAAGTATTGTTAGACACATTTCAGCTATCTAGATTCTAGCCTTTCTTGAGTACAGGGAAGTGTTACTAGACAAATACAGCTATGATAGCCTACTTAGAGCCTTCATTAAGTATGGAGAAGTATTGTTAGACACATTTCAGCTATCTAGATTCTAGCCTTTCTTGAGTACAGGGAAGTGTTACTAGACAAATACAGCTATGATAGCCTACTTAGAGCCTTCATTAAGTATGGAGAAGTATTGTTAGACAAATTTCAGCTATCTAGATTCTAGCCTTTCTTGAGTACAGGGAAGTGTTACTAGACAAATACAGCTATGATAGCCTACTTAGAGCCTTCATTAAGTATGGAGAAGTATTGTTAGACAAATTTCAGCTATCTAGATTCTAGCCTTTCTTGAGTACAGGGAAGTGTTACTAGACAAATACAGCTATGATAGCCTACTTAGAGCCTTCATTAAGTATGGGGAAGTATTGTTAGACAAATTTCAGCTATCTAGATTCTAGCCTTTCTTGAGTACAGGGAAGTGTCACCAGACAATTTTCAGCTATGATAGCCTACTTAGAGCCTTTGTTAGTATGGGAAAGTAAGATCATAAGACATTGCTGAGATCAGGTTTATTCAGCATGGATAAATGTCACATATTTTCTTGATTTACACTGTAATATATTGTTATCAGATCATTGCCAAGGTACATTAATCATATTGTTCTTAGAAAATCTAAACATCAACACATAATTAATCTAAATGTCAAAAATCTAGAATATCTATCAGGGGACATAATCACAACAATAAGCAATGACAGCGATACACATATCACTGACATCTTTATGCTATAATAAATATATGGATCACATGAATTTTACATGTCAAATAAAACTAGAAAAGATATAATCTTGCAATCCAGATAGAAAGGAACCATATCTTCATCTTGCACCCCTATCTATACACACTCTTTCCTGCAAAGATTTATTAATAAAATCAGAGATGTTTTGATAGGTTGAGTAGTGTCAAAATTGATTTTTAATTAAATTGATATTTTATTTGGAGCAAGAAATCAAATCATCACTACTTGTGGCATCAGGTACAAAAATCTTAGTCATCCTTTTTACATATTTTGTCTAGATTTCACCAAGTCACTTTCTGCACCAAAAAAAATTAGAACTCGGGTAAAAATTTCCATATTTGGTACCACTAGAAATGAAAGATTGTATTAACTCTGAATTCCAAATCTATTTCTTCTATGAGTTTTTTATAACATAATTCTCCTAAGTACTTTATAATGTGAGAATGGGAATGAAGAAATTGTGTCAATAAATAGAGTCTTTACTGTATACCTTTTGTAATCAGTGCACACAGTGTCCAGTAACTAATGTAAATGTCAAAGAACTGACGGTGGGTTTCTCACTAAGGAATTTTGTAATTTTTTCTGTGAAACACCAATTTTGAGGATATAACATGAAATATGGACCATGTGCACTTGGATTACATGATAGATGAATGCTTATTGATTGAGCTCCTGGCAGCGCTTCTCAGGGGAGACTAAATCTGACATCATTTCTGTGTTACGTTTAATGGTGGTTATTATATAACATAAATAATGGACCACTTGTACTTGAATTACACATCGCATTACATGTTAAAGATGTTAATCTTTTGTTATTAGATTTGACAGCATTTCCAAATATGCTGTCATGTCATTAAGAGCATCGAGACATCTTGGTTACATACCTAATATACAACCATTAGACTCTACATTGGGTGATAAATGAAAATGTCACAGTGCTATAAGTTTCATTGTGACCACTATTGAGTACAATCAGCCCAATTAAAACCATGTCAGCTGATATCATGGAAAAGTGGGGTGGATTGGAGTAATGGTGTTTTATGTGCCAGTCAAGATTCTTTTACTGAAATTTAGGAGATCACAATGTCATGGGACAGTTATTACTTCATGTATTTATTATAATATCTTATATAAATTTCTTCAGCTATGATTGGTTAAGTTCTAATCACATGCCGTTTAACAATTTACAATGTCTGAACGGCCAGTCAGTGATCAATCTACAAGGTATCCTTCCCCCATTGTCTCCAAAATGAAAAATCACCCAAAAATACCATAAATTTTTTACAAAAACAATCTTTCTTGAAGAAATTTTACCATGAAACATTTGGCAAATTTTTCTTAAACAGATCTGGGTTTTAAAGAATTGGAACAAGATAAAAATTGCAGTGTGCAGACAGGACAGGTTTTAAAAGGGCCAAAATTCTGGATTATTCCGGATTCTGGATTATCTGGGATTTGTATCATGGATGCTGCTTTCTTCTCTGTTTTGTTTAAATCTGCAAGCCAGAAACATTTATAATAATTGCTTAATTTGGGCATTAACTATCAAACTATTTTTTAAATGATTATTATAATTTTCATAATTTGCGTATAAATATTAATTATAAAAAATAAGACCTTGTTAACCATGCTAATGGTAACATGGGATTCAGTAGTAATAGAATTATATACATGTATGTGACAATTTGTTTCATTTGACAAGAGGGTGAGTTGTAGATGTAGATAAAGGTGATTAGATATTGTCATTCTATCAATTATTTCTTTATTATTTTGGATAAACCATCCTTCTTCATTATCGTCATCAATAAAAAAAATTATCATAGCTTTGACAACAGGAATTCAGTTTTGACACCTTACATGTTGTTAAACTATACTGGCATGTTTTTTGATAGAAGTGTTATTTCTGGTTAATCTTAAGTCAAGGAAAGTCAACTGGGAGTCTATCATCTTAAACAATAATGTATTTACATTCACGAAAATAAAGTTTTTGTGCAATAAAGTACCAGTTTGTAATAATTGTCTTTGTAAGGTGCGAAAACCAATTTCCTCTCCGTGTCATCAATTCTACCAAAACCAATAAATGTGAAAATATATAATCATTTGGTTATACCATAGAGTAATATATTATCATGATGGAAGTTTTTGTCTCTCGTTACTTTTTGTGGTTTTTGTATGATTTCATTATCTTATGAACGTTGATAATGCTGATAAAATTACCTTTGCTGTAGCCAAGTGGCTAATAGTGCCTCCCACTGCCAAGGTTCTAATTTACCTCTAGGACAGGTGTTTGTGTAAAAAACTTCGTCAGTCCACTTGCAAATAGTTTGTAGCTTTCTCCAGCTACTCTGGTTTCCTCCATCATTCTAGAACTGACTACCTCAATATACCAGCTAAAGGTAAAGTGGTATAAATTTTGATCTTTGCAGTGCTCTAAGGGCAATGCATAGGGAGGGTTCTTTAGCATGCCATACCTGCCGTGACACGGCATCATCCTTTAGACCTTTTTCAAAGGACCCCACCTTGATATGAGTGAGATACTTTTTACTGGGGAGGTAAAATATTTTTTCTAACACTGTCGCGTAAACCTCATGTCCTGGTTAATGAACTCATAGGAGATATTAATACTGTTCAGGTGTAAAATACGTAGTCTATATGTCTAACACTGTATTAATTACCGTAGCACACCTGAAATTCGAAACTCGATCTACACGTGATCAGCAAGACACAAACAGCAATGGCTTTACACATGATTACATTCTTTCGAGACACACAAACTCGGGCAGTTACATAAATCCATAATTAGGTCAAACTTTTAAGATGTTGATTAATATCTTAACACATTCATTCCTGCTAATTGTTTTTGTCTGATATTTCAAATTATTATGTAATCTTGGTAACATGAAGTAACAAAAAATTCAGTATTAAAAATCTAAAAGTTGGACATATAGATTTCAAATATTATAATTTGGTTAAATTTTAATTGTACAATTTCATACTTAATTTCATTCAGTTATTTAATTACCACATATTTCCCAGAATGCAATGCTAGAAGCGACAACATACTAATGGATATCTCTTTATTTAATAATGCATGAAGATTGAACGAGTCCATTTCTTGAGAGTAATTACACAATGACAATCTTATAGATTGGTTTGTACATTTACCCGATATTAGCTCAGGAGATTGTAAAATAATCTTCATAAGAAATTTGAAAGTGTATCACTGCAGTTGTCATCGCTGTTGTAGTATACACACAGGATGTCCTCGTGGAAATCTTACAAACTTTTTAATACAACAATAAGTGGGATGACAGAAACAAGATTTGCAGTTTATAGGTAATTTTTAAATTGTTTTATTTATCAATTTTTAGTAAAGTTAATTGATTGTTTCTGGAATTTCTGTTTGTTGTTCCTAAAATTTATTTTTTAGGAAAGGATGATTTTTTTTGTGAATTTTAGAGTATTATTACAAAAATATATACCTTTTTATTTGAATTTGTCAATGTGTAGAAGTCGGTTTGATTTTTGACAAGGTAATATTTTGTTCATGCATTCATTTGCCTTCTCATTGTTACATTTATTATATATTTTTCAAATGAGTTTAATCTTTTTAATAATGTACATTGTATTAAGAAGACACAAAACAAATTAAATATCATTTTAAAAAACTTATAAATTTTTTTCAGAAGAAATTTTTATTTTGATTTCAATATCTATATGATTATAAATTCTTTTGGATTAAATTCAGAATTTTTTTAAATTTAAGATTTTCAATTCTACGCAAATGATTTAAGGCTATTCCTTGAAAAATTTTCACAAAACTCAGAATTTGTGTCTGAAACTTGACATTTTCATTTAATTAGATGTTTCAATGGAATTTGTATCTTTGTCAGTTTTTTGGGGAAAAATTGAAAAGTTTGAATTAAAACCATTTCTTACAATATTTTAATTAAGAGTAGAGTAAAGTAGAATAATGGCATTTCATGATCCAAGAATATTTCATGTACATCAAGACATTCAGTTCAGGAATGGTTGAGAAAACCAGATTACCTGGCGTAAACCACTGACTTTTGATAAGCCAAATGGCAAACTTTATCACACTAGGATTTGATTTAAATGGATTGGAACCTAGGATGTGAACAGTGCTGTGATCTGTAGCCGTGTGCACTTTAGACCTGACTTGGTCACTTCAGTAGGCAGCCCACAATAACAGACACATTTAAAGCTTACCGGTACCTCCTTTGACAGTCAACTGAACAGTCATTACTAACATCATAGTTTATGTAAAAATCGGCTTAAATTTGTTTTTTCATCTCCATTTGTTCAGTCAAATTTGGCTTAAAAAGGACTGTAGCAACTTGTTAAAAAATGTACAGAAAATTTGGTATTCTTTCATTTAAAAGCTTCTGGTACTGTAATAAAATTATTGAAGTGCCATATTTATTGAACTATGTTGCATCAGAAATTTTTCAACTTTTTTCACACAACTTTTATTTGTTCATTTGGTGTTTGACATTTCAGACTCTGAACCCAACTGTTAATTTAAAGAATGACATCTCAAGTTGTCTTAACTTTTTATGTACCACCATAAAATATTTAAAAAAGTAATCACAATTTTGTCCCAATAACCCAGAAAGTGAGGCTGAAGCGAACTTAAATGAGTTCTTGTCTGTGTAGATAGGAATCCATATCAAATCCAACCAGATTGAGATAAGATCTTGCCTCCAGAACCCAAATATAAACATTGAAAGAGACTTGTTAATATAAGAATAATACTCTTGTTCCTGGATCCTCTGTTAGAAATTATATATTGTTTAAACTAACCATCGCTTTAATAGATATGGATGCCACAAATATATTACCTTTCTCACTGTCTTTGTGACAACCTATTTTCATAAAATTTGTAAAATTCAAGAAATATAAGGAATGAAATTTATTGAGGCTTTTTGTTCTTCAGGCTGTTATAAAGACAGTCAGGAATAACAAATTATGTGCTGCTCATGCAATTTGCTATTCCTGACAGTCTTCATTCCAGCCTCAAGTATAAATAGTATAATTTCATTCCTAAAAATATTTACAATCCTTAAAATTTTCTTGGATTTTAATTTTTTTTATAAGATTGACATCTTTAATCTGTGCCTTTTGGCATTTTTTTGTCTGAAGAACAAACTTAATTTGTGTAAACACAGCCAACAAACTAGCTTATTAAAAAGTAAGGGAAAAATGGTAAAGATGTCCATCTAGCCTAAAATTGGAATTTCATTCAATAAGTATTTGAATTTATATGTAAATCATTTTTTACACTAATACATCATCTAGAATGCACAAAATGTCAAGGGATATACCAGTCACATTTATTGCAGTGTAATGTTTGCTGATATCAGTACAATATGTTTTCATGAACATTGTTTGTATACCCAATTTAAAGGTTTCAGAATGTCAGTGAATAGTTATTGATTTTCTACATGTCAACAATACAGCGCATTTACAAACTTCCCTCACTCTCACTTTGTTTTAATTGTTTTTCCTTTTTAAAAATCTCCCTATGTATTGACTGTACATTACAGAGTTCTGCTGAGTTCTACGTCAAGTTGTACGGTTTACATTGATGTTATATTGTAATTCCGTTTTATTGACATTTTATAGCTATTTAATGGATGTTATATCGCCTTGGATGGTATCAGTAATCAATTTTTACTTCCCACGTTTTCATCAGACTCCTCGTCGGAGTACCTGATGGTACATTTTGTTTAGTTGTTTGTTTGTGTTGTTTTATTGGGATAAAGTTTTGACATTTTTTATTCAGGACTTGAAAGTTTTGACATTTTTGATGCAGGACTTTAAAGTTGTCAAAGACATTTTTTGATATTTAAATGGATGTTGTGTCATTTCAGACCATATATGTATATATAAATTTATAGGATGATAGATTTTTCATATCCAGTTCATTGGACAATGAGATCATGCAGTTCACCTAATAATTGTTGATTGATTGGTTTTTTAACACTGCATTGTGACCTGTTAATTGTCCTGTCCTGTTTTCTTCCAGTTTTGGTTTTTCATAATCATAATGACAAAATTGTTCTTGTTACAAATGGTAAGATTGGATATAGATATAACAGTAATTATATGTTGTAAAGTTATATTTACTATAGTCATCTTACGCTGGTTTGGAGGTAGGTCTTGTTTTTACTCTCATGTTATTGCTTTGTTAAAATCTCAACTCAACTTTATCTGATTGCTGTATAGGATTTTATATTTATCTTTGATAGTTTTGGCGGTTGAAGCAGTCGTCAGAGTGATTTGAGCATGATTTTGTTACCTTAGGTATGCATTCTGATGGACAAATTAATGTCACATGATAATTCTTTGTTCTTTTTTATGGTTAAGAATGCAGTAATGGTGTTTTACATCTCAGGCAAGATCTTTCACTTATTAGTACATTGTATATTGAATAGGCCAGTTCTTGGATGGTTGATGTGGTATCATCAACCCAGAGTACCAAGAGAAAATCCCCAACACTTAACAAGCACTTTTCACACTATTTGAATCAATTTAGCTGTGAGAGGCTCTCTCTCACACACACACACAACACACACACACACACACACACATTTTTTGTTGCGAGCCATTGTTGAAATAATTAATTTTGTGACATGATGACTGCATTAACTCTTTTCAAAAAATTAAATTTATTTATTATTTCTCTTGAATGGAGTACAGAAAAGCTAAATTATCAATTTACTTTTAAATCATGTTAAATATCTGGTAATATTTAACAAAGATTTTACAGAATTGACAAAATATTTAAGTTATTAATTAAAACACTACAGGAAGTTTTTAAATATTTAAGATTTATCAATAAAGAACATGCTATATTAACCATAGCAGTCGTTAATCCTTGGCTACAGGAATGATTTAATATCAAGTAAAGCAAATTGAGCTCCAGAGAAATATTGAGTGTCTGTCATTCTGTCATGAAACGATTTCCGGCATTAATTAAAACTGACAAAGATGACACTATATCACTTAAAGCAATGAAAAAAAACTTTAATATTAACTGCAGCATCATAAATCACAATTATGATACTGAATTTGTGGTGGATTTTGAAGTTGTTATATGAACATAAATACAGTTAAACCTGTCTATAAATGCCACCATAGGGAACCAGTAAAAGGGGCCTTTATGGGCAGGTGGCCTTTATATACAGGTTCAAATAATATGAATAAAGAACAATTGGGATACAAGTCTACTGGACTTTAAAACCAGTTGGCCCTTACATATAGAGGTGGTCTTTAAGGCAGAATGGACTGTATCCAGAATAAAAGTTGATATTCCGGTAACAGTCATCAGTTTTATCTAACATTAGACTAGTTTTTCTATCTGATTTGATGAAATACAAGTTTTATCGAACAGGCATGATACAGAATCTCGTATCACCACACTGTGGTGATACAACATTTGTGGTAAAGTTCACGTGCATTTCTCATTATGACGTCACTACTACAGAACATGTCATAACATAGTTCAGTGGTTTTCTGTGGTAAAATGTATTTTTTCACATAAAGTATTGCTTTTTATTATTTTAAATAAACTTATTGGAAATGTTAGATAAAAATATCATATACACAGTGTGTATGTATAACCCTTCGTATCAGGTCTCGTCCTTTTTTTGTAGCTGTATCACTACTCGTCGCACAAGCGTGACTCATAGTGATACGACTACGAAAAAAGGACTTGACCTGATACTGAGGGTTGTACATACACACTGTATATAATATGTATGTATCAAGATTTCTTATGCTGGAAAGCTAAAAACAGATATTTCTCAATACTTTCTAAATAAAAAAATTAAAAAGAAATGTAACCTTATTGTACAATTATGTAATTTGATGTGAAAAATATACACTTTGTTTATCTAATTTCCATATTCTGTCTAGATGCTGTATAAATATGAGTATGTTTGGTAAACATGTCTTTTTTGTAGGTTAAATGGGTTTGTGATGTAATGATTGAAATACTCTATGATTTTGTGATAACGTTTATGTTATAAGTTAAAGGTTCTCCATTGATATAACGTTTATGTTATAAGTTAAAGGTTCTCCATTGATATAACGTTTATGTTATAAGTTAAAGGTTCTCCATTGATATGTCTTTTATGTATCGGTTCAGTTAATTAAAGCATTCAGCCTTATGGGAAATTATTGTCGTATTGCCAGAAGTCGAACTGTCTTTAACATTCACAATTATATTATACGTATGTCACGTTTGTTGCTTACTGCGTATGTTGCCTATGTCATCACACAGGTTGTATTTAACTTCTTCATTCAAAATTGCAACTAGAACAGGAAAAACAATTTTCAAACATGTCTGAAATGTCATGTACAAGATACAAAATAAAAAGACCAAAGAAATGTTACTAGTCTTTTAACATCTGTCAGTTATTGTTTTCTTTTGTCATCTGCACAGTGTGCAATACCCGGTACAAGCTGAAAACAAACAATATCCTTGGGACCTTTAATACATTTTTCTCTTGAGATAGAGCACTCACTAATTACTTGAAAGGACTAGAGCTGCATGGGTGTTAACAGCTACAAACAAAATAATTGTTGGGAACTAAATGATCTTTTACTCTTGAGGTAGAGCACTCACTAATTTCTTAAAAGACCAGAGCTGCTTGGGGCTTAACAGTTACAGAATAATCCTTGGGAACTTTAGGATCTTCTACTCTTGAGGTAGAGTGCTCACTAATTACTTAAAAAGACTAGAGCTGCATGGGGCTTAACAGCTACAAACAAATTAACTGTTGGGACCTTGAAGAGGTAGAGCGCTCACTTATTACTTAAAAGGGACCAGAGCTGCATGGGACTTAAATTAACAGCTACAAATACTTCAGATCTATATATATTATACAAGTGTTAAGTATACATAATTGTTAAGATAGCTTCAAGTTCCCCAGTCCAGGTTTGATACTTGACAGAAGCAATCAGTGCGGTAGTGAAATTATTGTGGTGTTCCTTCCAGTTACAAGTTCCCCAGTCCAGGTTTGATACTTGACAGAAGCAATCAGTGCGGTAGTGAAATTATTGTGGTGTTCCTTCCAGTTACAAGTTCCCCAGTCCAGGTTTGATACTTGACAGAAGCAATCAGTGCGGTAGTGAAATTATTGTGGTGTTCCTTCCAGTTACAAGTTCCCCAGTCCAGGTTTGATACTTGACAGAAGCAATCAGTGAGGTAGTGAAATTATTGTGGTGTTCCTTCCAGTTACAAGTTCCCCAGTCCAGGTTTGATACTTGACAGAAGCAATCAGTGCGGTAGTGAAATTATTGTGGTGTTCCTTCCAGTTACAAGTTCCCCAGTCCAGGTTTGATACTTGACAGAAGCAAGCAGTGAGGTAGTGAAATTATTGTGGTGTTCCTTCCAGTTAAAAGTTCCCCAGTCCAGGTTTGATACTTGACAGAAGCAATCAGTGCGGTAGTGAAATTATTGTGGTGTTCCTTCCAGTTACAAGTTCCCCAGTCCAGGTTTGATACTTGACAGAAGCAATCAGTGCGGTAGTGAAATTATTGTGGTGTTCCTTCCAGTTACAAGTTCCCCAGTCCAGGTTTGATACTTGACAGAAGCAATCAGTGCGGTAGTGAAATTATTGTGGTGTTCCTTCCAGTTACAAGTTCCCCAGTCCAGGTTTGATACTTGACAGAAGCAATCAGTGCGGTAGTGAAATTATTGTGGTGTTCCTTCCAGTTACAAGTTCCCAAGTCCAGGTTTGATACTTGACAGAAGCAATCAGTGTGGTAGTGAAATTATTGTGGTGTTCCTTCCAGTTACAAGTTCCCCAGTCCAGGTTTGATACTTGACAGAAGCAATCAGTGCGGTAGTGAAATTATTGTGGTGTTCCTTCCAATTACAAGTTCCCCAGTCCAGGTTTGATACTTGACAGAAGCAATCAGTGCGGTAGTGAAATTATTGTGGTGTTCCTTCCAGTTACAAGTTCCCCAGTCCAGGTTTGATACTTGACAGAAGCAATCAGTGAGGTAGTGAAATTATTGTGGTGTTCCTTCCAGTTACAAGTTCCCCAGTCCAGGTTTGATACTTGACAGAAGCAATCAGTGCGGTAGTGAAATTATTGTGGTGTTCCTTCCAGTTACAAGTTCCCCAGTCCAGGTTTGATACTTGACAGAAGCAATCAGTGCGGTAGTGAAATTATTGTGGTGTTCCTTCCAGTTACAAGTTCCCCAGTCCAGGTTTGATACTTGACAGAAGCAAGCAGTGCGGTAGTGAAATTATTGTGGTGTTCCTTCCAGTTACAAGTTCCCCAGTCCAGGTTTGATACTTGACAGAAGCAATCAGTGCGGTAGTGAAATTATTGTGGTGTTCCTTCCAGTTACAAGTTCCCCAGTCCAGGTTTGATACTTGACAGAAGCAATCAGTGCGGTAGTGAAATTATTGTGGTGTACCTTCCAGTTACAAGTTCCCCAGTCCGGGTTTGATACTTGACAGAAGCAAGCAGTGAGGTAGTGAAATTATTGTGGTGTTCCTTCCAGTTACAAGTTCCCCAGTCCAGGTTTGATACTTGACAGAAGCAATCAGTGCGGTAGTGAAATTATTGTGGTGTTCCTTCCAGTTACAAGTTCCCCAGTCCAGGTTTGATACTTGACAGAAGCAATCAGTGCGGTAGTGAAATTATTGTGGTGTTCCTTCCAGTTACAAGTTCCCCAGTCCAGGTTTGATACTTGACAGAAGCAAGCAGTGAGGTAGTGAAATTATTGTGGTGTTCCTTCCAGTTACAAGTTCCCCAGTCCAGGTTTGATACTTGACAGAAGCAATCAGTGCGGTAGTGAAATTATTGTGGTGTTCCTTCCAGTTACAAGTTCCCCAGTCCAGGTTTGATACTTGACAGAAGCAATCAGTGCGGTAGTGAAATTATTGTGGTGTTCCTTCCAGTTACAAGTTCCCCAGTCCAGGTTTGATACTTGACAGAAGCAATCAGTGCGGTAGTGAAATTATTGTGGTGTTCCTTCCAGTTACAAGTTCCCCAGTCCAGGTTTGATACTTGACAGAAGCAATCAGTGCGGTAGTGAAATTATTGTGGTGTTTCTTCCAGTTACAAGTTCCCCAGTCCAGGTTTGATACTTGACAGAAGCAATCAGTGCGGTAGTGAAATTATTGTGGTGTTCCTTCCAGTTACAAGTTCCCCAGTCCAGGTTTGATACTTGACAGAAGCAATCAGTGCGGTAGTGAAATTATTGTGGTGTTCCTTCCAGTTACAAGTTCCCCAGTCCAGGTTTGATACTTGACAGAAGCAATCAGTGCGGTAGTGAAATTATTGTGGTGTTCCTTCCAGTTACAAGTTCCCCAGTCCAGGTTTGATACTTGACAGAAGCAATCAGTGCGGTAGTGAAATTATTGTGATGTTCCTTCCAGTTACAAGTTCCCCAGTCCAGGTTTGATACTTGACAGAAGCAATCAGTGCGGTAGTGAAATTATTGTGGTGTTCCTTCCAGTTACAAGTTCCCCAGTCCAGGTTTGATACTTGACAGAAGCAATCAGTGCGGTAGTGAAATTATTGTGGTGTTCCTTCCAGTTACAAGTTCCCCAGTCCAGGTTTGATACTTGACAGAAGCAATCAGCGCGGTAGTGAACTTATTGTGGTGTTCCTTCCAGTTACAAGTTCCCCAGTCCAGGTTTGATACTTGACAGAAGCAATCAGTGCGGTAGTGAAATTATTGTGGTGTTCCTTCCAGTTACAAGTTCCCCAGTCCAGGTTTGATACTTGACAGAAGCAATCAGTGCGGTAGTGAACTTATTGTGGTGTTCCTTCCAGTTACAAGTTCCCCAGTCCAGGTTTGATACTTGACAGAAGCAAGCAGTGCG
Organism: Anadara kagoshimensis; assembly: GCA_021292105.1. Classification (NCBI taxonomy): domain Eukaryota; kingdom Metazoa; phylum Mollusca; class Bivalvia; order Arcoida; family Arcidae; genus Anadara; species Anadara kagoshimensis. The sequence continues at coordinate 4,486,292 of CM037874.1, read as the reverse complement.
GTAGTGAAATTATTGTGGTGTTCCTTCCAGTTACAAGTTCCCCAGTCCAGGTTTGATACTTGACAGAAGCAATCAGTGCGGTAGTGAAATTATTGTGGTGTTCCTTCCAGTTACAAGTTCCCCAGTCCAGGTTTGATACTTGACAGAAGCAAGCAGTGAGGTAGTGAAATTATTGTGGTGTTCCTTCCAGTTACAAGTTCCCCAGTCCAGGTTTGATACTTGACAGAAGCAATCAGTGAGGTAGTGAAATTATTGTGGTGTTCCTTCCAGTTACAAGTTCCCCAGTCCAGGTTTGATACTTGACAGAAGCAATCAGTGCGGTAGTGAAATTATTGTGGTGTTTCTTCCAGTTACAAGTTCCCCAGTCCAGGTTTGATACTTGACAGAAGCAATCAGTGCGGTAGTGAAATTATTGTGGTGTTCCTTCCAGTTACAAGTTCCCCAGTCCAGGTTTGATACTTGACAGAAGCAAGCAGTGCGGTAGTGAAATTATTGTGGTGTTCCTTCCAGTTACAAGTTCCCCAGTCCAGGTTTGATACTTGACAGAAGCAATCAGTGCGGTAGTGAAATTATTGTGGTGTTCCTTCCAGTTACAAGTTCCCCAGTCCAGGTTTGATACTTGACAGAAACAAGCAGTGAGGTAGTGAAATTATTGTGGTGTACCTTCCAGTTACAAGTTCCCCAGTCCAGGTTTGATACTTGACAGAAGCAATCAGTGCGGTAGTGAAATTATTGTGGTGTTCCTTCCAGTTACAAGTTCCCCAGTCCAGGTTTGATACTTGACAGAAGCAAGCAGTGAGGTAGTGAAATTATTGTGGTGTTCCTTCCAGTTACAAGTTCCCCAGTCCAGGTTTGATACTTGACAGAAGCAATCAGTGCGGTAGTGAAATTATTGTGGTGTTCCTTCCAGTTACAAGTTCCCCAGTTCAGGTTTGATACTTGACAGAAACAAGCAGTGAGGTAGTGAAATTATTATGGTGTTCCTTCCAGTTACAAGTTCCCCAGTCCAGGTTTGATACTTGACAGAAGCAATCAGTGCGGTAGTGAAATTATTGTGGTGTTCCTTCCAGTTACAAGTTCCCCAGTCCAGGTTTGATGCTTGACAGAAGCAATCAGTGCGGTAGTGAAATTATTGTGGTGTTCCTTCCTGTTACAAAGATAACAAAAAATCTGAAATTTTAAGTTCAACAAAATAACATGTAATTGATAGGCTATATTTTGGTTGTTAGATTAATTCCTTAGAGTCAAAAGATTTAAAAATCATCAATTTGTAGGGATGTACACAACCAATTATTCTGTCAACAATTACTTGCTTGCTTTCATGTTTAGTTCGATCAACTTAAAGTATGTTCATAAGGTCACAGTTTTAATGCTTTCAAAGTTTAATTTCCAATTGATTGCATGCTAAAGAGTAATGAATTATTTCATTTTCTTCTTTTATTCAAGTTTAACGACACTAAAACACTAATGAAAAGTTTTCAATTCAAAATAAGATTGAGTCTTTCTGAGCAAGACCATTAAAACGTTTTAGAGAGTTATTGGAATATTGTAAGTTAAAACTTGTATCTAAGAACGATGAAGAAGCCTATAGATTGTACATGCACTTTATTGAACAACCAAACAATCAGGCTTTTAACAGTTATATGTGTTTAAGCGATTCAAATTTTTAACAACTGTTCTCCAAGTGTCAACCTTTGCTGGATAAAATAAACCTTTATAAAGTTAAAAAAAATAATTTCAACTATTTAATGTTGTACAATGTTGAAAGATTTAATTGACTGAAGATGTAAGTGACTTGTAAACCAGAAGTTTTTAACACAGTATGTTGCCATGGATACCTCTGCTTCCAGGAAATTATAAACTTTTCAACTTCTAAATTATTTATCAACACAGTTCCTTTTTTTTGAAGTTTAAAGCATTATACTAAACATTTTATAGGTTGGTAAAGTAAACAATGGTTTGGAATCAAATTCAAAATTAAATTTTACAACCATTGTCACAATAAATTTTAATTTGAAACCTGTATAACATGCATTAATAATGCAGCAACCAGCCATGTTGGAATGATGTCTTATGGGACATAATTATTGTTCCTAGACAATCTACTGGTAATTCAAGTTTAACTGCTTACAATGCCTGTGTTTGCTTAAGTTAACATGTAAATAATTAAAATAAAATTACCCGATATTCCAGGGTTTAAAAATTCACTGACCTATAGGTGAGCGACATCTGCTTCCAACTTCCTGTAAATGAAATTGGTATTGTTTTCAGTTTGATGATTGAATTTTTTATATCTCTTGGTCACGTAAATGTTTATTGAATGTATCTGGTTCATGTACATGTACGGGTATGTAAAGTCTTTGTAAGAAACTCTTCAATAGATACATCATACAAGTAAATGAAACTCAGTTTGTGCAGTTAAGCTTTCCAACTAGAACATTTTTACATTTCATAAATTTACTGATCTTGCAGAGTAGATCATTAATACTTGACTGAGTTTCCATGTCACATATCTCAGGCAGTTGGACTACCATAACTAAAGCAGTCTCTTAACAAACAAATACCCTGTCCCCAACATTTTTTATCAAAACCTTTGATAAAAAAGAATCCATCCATAGACGATATGTAGCAGACATGATATTGGGATGGACAGTCAGATGTACAGACAGACAGACAGATGGACAGGATGATTCCTATATACCCCCTTTTATTGCCATGTCTGTGATTAGTGTTGTGTTTTATAAATATTTTTCATTCAAACAGACAATTAGTTTTGGTATTGTTATTTTAGAATTAACCTGGCTGGTTTTTTTCACCTGCAATCAGGGCAGAAATTTATCAAAATTAATATGTTGTGAAGTCATGAATCCTTTAATTTTGTAACTGGATGTGAAAATGTTCCTGGAAATTTGACGTCAGAGCACAGATGCTCCAGTCAGTTATGTCACATGATCAAATGTTTATTGACGTCTGTTGTTTTTAATCACAAATCCACACTGGTAACATGGTGACACATACAGACATGGCTATTATTATGATTTAACCCAAAAAATGTTTTTGCTAGTGCAAAGATATTATTTATCAAATATATATTATAAATGATTAAAAGAAAATTTATCAAAAGGTTTGTTAAGTGCAAAAACATCATTGGACCTCTAAAACGCTAATTAAGACAATTATGTTACCGTAGTCGTTAATTTGATTTACTTACATTATTAGTTTCTAAATAAGAAAAAATAGTGACACACTTTAATTGGATTGAAATTAATCCGTATTTCATCATTTATATTGATTTTTCCGATCAGTTAATGTTTTCTTAGATTTTTTTTTTCAATGGAAAAACAGAAGCCGTGGAAGTTTTTGTGATTAAACCAGTTCTTTTAAGATTACAGTTAATGTAATAATGTGATTTTATCAAATAAAAGAAATTGGGTCAAAATTTATAATCGTAGAATTTTCACTGATAATGAACAATATATAGTTTTATCTTCAAGGAAAATATATGTTTGAGTAAGATATCTGTGAGGTCATTAACCACTGTAATAATTGCAATAGTTTCATTCAATGTTTTGCCTTGAGACTAATCAACTGGTTTAAATTTAAGACAATCACAAATAGTTTTATACGACTGCATACAGTTGTACCCTCGATGGCCAAGTGGTTGACAGTATGTACTTAACAATTGAACTGTTTAGAAATGCGGTTCATAGTCGATATGAACGCAACTGATATGCAAGCAAACTGAATAATGCGCATTAGCGCGTTATGATTAGTTTGCCTTGCATATCAATTGCGTTCATATCAACTATGAACCGCATTTCTAAACAGTTCAATTGTTATATTTACGTTTAAAACTATTTTCTTTTATTTTTCTTGGTTCAAAATCATTTAAGAAAATTTTAATTCCGCGCTTTGTCAACAACGATTTTCGATTAACGGAACAGCTGATGGAACAGCAGATCCAACTGATCAGCTGTGCAGTTTGGCGCCAGAAATTCTAGGACAAAATAGTGCGTGGAAAAAACAACAAATTGCATACAAAATTTCTACTAAATTGTTCAATTTTTTATTAAATACAATTATTTCGGTAATAAATAATCACAATTATGCAAACAATCAATAAATAGTTCCGGTTTTGTGTATTTCATATTGTGTATTCATACGCCGATTGTTGTGAATGGAATTCCCGTGATGTCACCAAGGTAGATCTTGCAGTTCATAGCCGATATGAACGCAATTGCTCTGAAACCTTGTGTAGGAGACAGAAAGCAGACAAAATGTAAATATATAAGAATGATGTTGTCTTTGACCTTCTAGGTTCCTGTACCATCTGGTCTGATTCTAATCAAATTTTCTCTTTGGGATTAGCTGAGAAATTGCTGATATGACATAAAACAAGATTCAACCAACCAATTTTTACATACCTACTTACTAAGACAACATAAAACATCAATTATAAAACCCTTAACCTAAAGAAATCTAAGTAAATTTGGGGACCAATATAAAATAAAGAATACCATTGATTTGAAATTCTGTGACAAAGTAGAAGTTACCATGTTTGAGTTTTACTGGATGTTCATTTGGCGACAGGTCTTTGTTACGGAAGTCCCGAGAAATCGGTAATTCAGTAGATACAGCGTTCATTAGGGTAATTATCTCATATATCAAAGAATACAGCCGTTAGTAATAAATCTATACCAGAAATCAACATCCATCACACTCTGAAGTTATGTTTTTAATATGTTAATGTTGCCAAGTTAATAAGTCAATCTTGTCCTAGTGTAGCCGTTAATGTAACCTAGTTAATACGGCCAATCTTGTCCTAGTGTAATCGCTGTTGCTATGCTAATTCATGTGTAGAGCCAATCTGATATAGAGACCATTGTTAAACAAAATATTGAAACGAGTCTTAGGCTTAAATCCTGCCTAAATACTCTTGAGTGTTAAATCAGTGATACAAATTAACTTACATCAGTTGATAATGATTTTATTTTGAAGTTGGTACAGTAAGCCCTATTTACTTTAACCACCAATGATCTGGAGTAGAGTACTGTAAAATGTAATATTTTGGTGTAAGAAACTCAAGTACTGGAGAAAACAACTTAATTTTGGCAAGCAAAATGACAAACTTTCTCACACTAGAATCTTCCCTCTTCTAACCTAGGCAGTGAGTTGCACTGTGATCAATAACCTGGTGCTTTAGACCATTTGGTCACCAAGGCTCCACCAATGTGAATGGGTTGTGGGTTCAGATCCTGAACTATATATAAATCTGTATAAGGAGTAATACTCATCATTCTATGATGTTTTAGGTTAACAAAACCAGTTAAAACTTGCCTGATATATTCTTGTATTTTAAACCTTTTTTGTTATAAAAGTATGTATCCACTTTAGTCTTCAATTTTCTGGTTATCTTTTAAACAGACCAATTCAGCAAAGGGAAATAATAATAATAAGATACTTTGGACTAGAAAATTTTGAAGTGAATCAGGAAATTTTTCATAAGAAACATCATTTTATGTATAGTAAAACATCATTTTAATGTCCGTCAATAACTTTTCCACCTTGCTAACTAGCTATGGCCACACTATTTTGCAGTCTCATTATCCATTTCTTGTTGGTTTTCCTCCCACGGTTTATTACCAAGCCCCATTTATAACACCAAACTGACAGAACAAATGGCGGCAATAATAAATCAAGTATTTTATTGAATTTCTGTACTTTTATTTTCATGTCACTAACCGACAGCAAGTGCAAAAGAAAAACTAATTAAAAATTAGTTACATTTTGTCTATCTGCTATTTTATGATTTTTCTTCAATTGATTTAGGTGAAGGTAATGCAAACAAATTTTCCAAATAGTGGAAGCGCGTGGCCTAGTGGTTAAGGCATTAGACTCATGATTCGAAGGTCGTGGGTTCGATCCCTGGACCGGGCGATGTGTTGTGTCCTTGAGCAAGACACTTAATTTCATGTTGTTCCAGTTCACTCAGCTGAAAAATAAATGAGTACCAGCAAAATGCTGGGGGTTAACCCTGCGATGGACCGGCGTCCCATTCAGGGGAGAGTCTTGTACTCTCAGTCGCTTAACGCCACCGAAACCGGGATAAGCTCCGGCCTGATGGGCCTAATGGCTTGGGACAGACTTTAACTTTTTTTAATGCAAACAAATTTTCCAAATTATTGTTAACTTTATAATTGCATGTTATATGTACTTTTTGACATATATTTGTTATTGATAGTTCTTTACATCTCTTTTGGGAGAGTTTTCTCTGGTCACTCTGGTTTCCTCCTTTCTCCAAGAACTGACTAAACTTATGCCTTTGAAGTCCCTGGGGAACAAAAGGCCGCAAAACAGATGTAATTGCAGTTTCTGTAACAAGCCTCAATTTAAGTGAAAGAATCTTGACTGGGGTGTAAACATCGATTATTCCTTTTCATTACTCCTTTATCATAAAACCAACTGATGTGATGACAGGCATCATGCATTTTACGACCTGATCTAATGACATCCTTCAAATAATATAAATTATTCAAAACATTCACCATCATCAACTAAACTTTATTGCATGGCTTAATTTCAATGATTTTAGCGCTGTCAATAATACCTTATGTCCGATCAACAACAACAAATCTCTTCATGAAAGTATGATGATGTTATATGCAGTGTCATTAGATTATGAAAACCAAACCCCGAGTCTTGGGATGTTAAATTGTTCAGCTGTGATGATGATAATGGTAAGTAAAGAATGGAAATGAAATAGTAAATATTCATCAGGACATATAGCCGCTAATCACTATAAAATTATAAGTACCACTTAGAGTTTTACGACTCGGAGGAGCAACATCGACTCTTAGGAGAGACATCCCTGTAATCGACTGACAATTTAACCAATAAATTTCATACTTTATTAGATCGGAATGATTCAGTTCATTTAATACACACATTAGATTTTCTGCATCTGTCTAATGAAACATGGTGAAGTAATATCCCCATGAATTAAACCTAATCTCGTAACGGCTTTACAACAGTGACCAGTCAACCGTTAAAGATCAACCAAGTTTAGAAACAAAGTCTGTCACCTAATCGTTCTGTTTTACGCGGACGACTTGATAAACATGAAGATGAGTTAATTGGCTCATTTATTGTACTACAACATCCTTATATCTGCATTTTTATTTGACGGAGATTTCCTGTGAATTATCTGTCGATACTTTAATACACAATCGCATCTATGAGTATGATGTATTTGTGTGTAATTAATCATTCTCGACAAGAGATTGCAGAGTATGTTTTCGGTTAGAATAATCGTATTTCAGAATTTGTATGATCGCTTTTTTTAACCTAAATAGAGACAAGTATTTGAAAGTTATTAGAAAAAATTATTTTCCTGTTTTGAGAAGAATTTTGATCAGATTAAATTTAAATTCTTACGTAATGATTTTGAGTTACGTTATCTCATTTTCATACAAATGACAATCTTAACAGCCTTTGATTCCTACTGATTGTTTCATCTTCTGTTATCAGTGAGATAAAAATAATTAATTTAGAGGATTATGGCCCTTCTTAATGAATTGAACCACAACACCGGATACAGTTTTGTTATTAAAACCAGTGCCCTTCTAACGTCAGGTGTTTTACAGTCAGTGGTCTCGATTTGTACTTAACTTGTCTTATGTTTTGTACTTTCTTGTCTTAATGTCTGTTCTGTTAATTTATTGCTTACTTTAATGATGTTTTATGCCCAGTTAATATTCTTTGACTTATACAGATATGGTGGAGGAAACTTGAATGCCCAGAGAAAGCATCCAGCTGTCAGCAAACTTCCTCACAATGGAATTCAAAAGTTGGTGGTGATTGGTGTTGTGATCTGTTAACATACAGTTTAGATCACTCAACCACTGAGGCCCCCTTTTTTGTAAAATTGCAAATAAAGTATTAGAATAAAGATGTCAGAAGCTTAAAGACAAAATAAATTCTTTATCACTAAAGAACTGAAACAATTCAGATTTCAATATTACAGAGTTTAAGTTAAAGTAAAAATCTTAGTTATGGGTCATTGGAACTGGGACATGTATTGAAAATACAAATCATACTGAATATTTAGAAATGTTAAATGTTCAAAATCATGAAGTTCTACAGTTTTTGTTTTCTTTCTGTATATTTTACTTTGAATAAGATATTATGTGGAAAAATAATTAAACAATCAGAAAACAGCTACACTGGATTTTATATAAATTATTAAATAATTTTATAATCTTCTTAAATTATACCCAATCAAAAGTCAATTCATTAGAACAATAAAATAAATATTTATACCTGTAATTTATTTGATAATTATTTATATACCTGGTACCTGTGTTTCTTCAGGTGTGATATCTTATTTATTTTCTTTAAATTATCAGGTAATAACCATAAATCCTAGACTTTAGAAGTAATTGAAAGTCAAAATAAATTGTTTATATATGAAAAAGTACAGTTACAGTCCAACATGTTTGAACTGGTCTTAATGACCTTAAATATAGAACATAATAAGGATAAATCCACTGGATATTTTTGAGGAGATTAGTGATATTTACTTTTGTTAAGATTTAATATTAAAACAAAAAAAAACAACATGCTGTATCTCAATTCATACAATCAGTTAGCCTCATACAATATTCAAATTGAAAGGTCAAACTTCAGGTCAAAATTGTCAAATTATAAGTTTTATCATGTCATTGAGGATATAAAGAAGACACTTACATAAACCACAAACTTTTTAATATTTGTGACTTTAGGCATTTTAAACATCCTATTTTAAATTAAAAGGATGTTTTTGTGATAAATAAATGTTTTAGTTAAAACATTGAACACACCTTATTTTGGATTATTTCATAGTTTTTGTCACAGTATTTGACACAGATTTCAACCTAAAAAAGGAAGTACCAGTATATGAATTTTGTCAAATTTGAGTTAAATCTCTACGGTGACGTACAGTTATTTTGGATTTTGTTGTCTGGGAAGTTTAAGTCTTGACATAGATTGGTTTAAAAGAAAGGATATATTGTGTTTTATGTAAATTTTAAGAAACTGATATATTTGTTTTTATGTGAATTTTATGTAAATTCCTGTGATTCATGCTGAATATGGATGTATAACTGATTTTGGATTTTGTTCTTTCTGAGGTGTATGACTTTATAAAACACACACTAAGTCATACAGCATGTTACCTATGATTATCATAAACAGGTATGGTATAGATTTGATATAAATTTGATGTGTATTTAATTTAACATGTCAATTTTCTTTTACCAATATTTATCATGTCAATTGCTTTAAAAGAATGTGAAACTATATGAAAGAAAATCATATGTATACTCAGACATTAATTTGATGTTTTGTAACATAGTGGGGATCAAGGTCTGTGTGGGGAGAAAATGAAAATGACTTCAGTACAAGTTAGTATTGAGACTATGAATTAAATTAAATTTTACTGTCAGTATTCTAGAACTTAAGTGTTTACTGTACTTATAGTTGTTACACAATTACATAACTCCATACTAGTACATGTACATGAGAGTGGTACTCCCTCTTCTCTCTCTCTCTCTCTCTCTCTCTCTCTCTCTTGGTTTGTGTTTATAAATATAAATAATAAATATTCTGTTTTAAAATGTTTTGTTGGTGAACTGAAGTGTGTGTGTGTGTGTGTGTGTGTGTGTGTGTGTGTGTGTGTGTTTGTCTTGCTTTACAATTGATATTTGATAATTCATTTCCTGATCTAGTTTGTTAAATGGTATCCCCCCTCTCCACCAGTAAATACTTTCCTCGTCGTTAACATTCCTACTTAATGATTTTCCTGTACAATATTTGTCATTGTCATATCATGTCCTTATGATATACAAATTTATTTATTTATCTGTCTCCAAATTTAATTCTGTGGGACAAATATTTGTATCTTGCTGTTCTGATTCTGTTTAACCTGGAAAGAGATAAGATTTTTTTGTCTATCCATATGTCTTGAAAAAGGTAAAATGAAAATCTTAAATATTTTTTTAAGACTAAATTGAATTTTTAAGAGGAGAAATATTAAATCTGAAGGAGTGTTTAAATGAAAGATTCATTACTTTTTTACGTGTATACATGTAGGGTGTATTTTTATGGTTTTTCAATCTATCATATAATGAATGAAATCTGTCAAAAAAGTCTACCTTGACACAGACCACCTGCTACGTATTACAATAATATGATGTGTTGTCATGATGGGGTTTTTTAAGTTACAGTTTGAAGGCATGTGTTGCCCAGTAGTGCATGCTTACAGACCATGGAAACTCTCACTGTTTTGTTTTGAATCCCATCTAGTGCGAGATAGTTCATTTGCTGAAAGTTAGTTGCTTCCTAAGTTCTCCAGTTACCTCCATCATCCCAGAAACTGATCACCTCAATGTAAATGCTAGAATCTGAAAACAGGTCAAACAAATTTCAGAACTGTTTACAAATTCTGCACAAGACACAGCATGTAGACAAGTCAATAAGCATAACATATAGCATTGAAACAGTCAAGACAAGAGTAGGTGCTTCGGAAGAGTAAGTGTTTTCTAGCTGTCACCAACTGACAAAGTTGACAAGTGTAGATACTTTGAGTTATACATAAAGGACAATAGAAAATAAAACACAAGAAGCTGAATAATTTAAAATATTTAGATCAAAGTTATTAAACAACAATAAAAGACAAAGCTATGATAAAACAAATATATAAAGTGTTACCAGATTGAGTTACTAGTTATCCTTGTAAACTTAAAATACTGCTACCATACACACCATACATGAATGCATCTTGGGAACAGACATGTTTCAAATGTGAAAAGATAAAAATTTAAGTAAATACAACAATATTTGCATGTAGTGCTGTTAAAACTTAAATTGTTTCCATGTCGACATACAATACATCATGTCATCGCTGAAACAACATAGTCTTAGAGATGTTTTACTCTAACAGAATACAGATTAGACATTTAAAGCATTAACAGAATAAGAACATCTTAAAAGCACAATATTTTTTCTCCCATCGATAATGGTGATTCCATTGATATCTTTGTATAGTGAATGTTACTGGTTAATTAAAAACAGAGACATTAAAATGGATTTGAAGAATAACATCTTAATAATGGGATTGTTTTAAATTTTTATTTTCATAATACTACAGACACTGATAATGTCATTGTTGTTGTTATTAAAGAGACAAATGATTATTATATATCACATCAACCCCTATTATGTATTGTTTTCGTATACCCTGGTTGCTTTTTAAGATGATATATTGATGTTTTCATAACTTTGAACATATATTGAATGATGTATTCATCTCTGCTAAAACAGCAATGTTTAATTCCTGGTGGCCATTACACTGAACTTATTATAACATGTAAAGTAATCTCAGCATCGTTTTAATGTCATTTAATTAACTATCTTGGGTTTTGTTACAGCCCTGAACTTGGTAATCTGATTATAGTCAGTCAGGTTTCTGGAAGAAAATTAAATTTTACTGAGTTACAGCTAATTAAAAACAAGTTTAAATGCATATTTAATTGTTGTAAATGTCTTGTAGATTTAACTTTGTTTATTACGGAGTCATTATTTGGTTTTATTTGTTTATTATTGGATTAAGGCTCTTCAGGAATTCATTCTAAGATTTGCAAAAAAGGGGAGACTCGTGACCAAGTGGTCAAGATCACTGCAGACTTATGATTTAATTTAGAGCCATGAATATTCAACCTAAGGCTGCAGGGTTCCTCCTTACACAAGAATTAAGAACTGAATTTCACATGACTCAAATGAGTTTCCAACTGCCAAATGTATAAGTACCAATATACCTGATAAAGCTTGCAATTTACTGGCATCCCAATCAAAGTGGAGTCATGCAAGTACTCCGCCAGGTCATGTCATTGGAATCTAGGATTGAGCAACAGACTATAATTAGCCTGTAGGCTCAGGAAAGACTTTAAATACTGTTTTTAAGGTAACTTCAGAAGGGCCACTGACTTTTATTTCTAAATGTCAAATGCTTGTGGAAAAATAGTTACTACCTATTTTCAAGTCTTAGTCAGACCTGCAAAGGTTCGGACCCTGACCTCCATTTTGCATACAAAATCAAATGATGTATTCATCTGTTAAATTATTGATGTTGAAATCCTGGAAACCATTATGCTGTGTTCTGTCTCAACATCATTAATGATGAAACCACATCAGGTTTTGTTTAAAAGAACTATTAATCTTATCATAGACAACGCTTCTAGGAATTAGTTTTTAAGAAGATAATTATTTTTATTGAATTAAAGTGGAATTTGTCCTTAAAACAAAATCTAAAGTGCAATTATTTGAAATGTATCTTTTGATTAATTATATTTAAATGAGATAGAATGATGTATTACGCCTACATTCAAGGTTATGCAAATCTAGTTAAGACTGGAAATGAAATTTGCTACCATTCATTACTTTTTCAATTGTTTATCATTAAATTTAGGGCTGTTCCAACTACAAACAGAACTAACATTGAATTTTTAAGATCTTTTATGAGATGAACATTTTAGACCTGAGATTAACAGATTCTATATGTCAGGTCATGTGACCAGCATGAATACACGATTTCTGGGTACAATGACTATGTAATGATGTCATTTAACAATTGATTATTTAATGCAGTCCACATCAAAGTTCATTTTCTGTTGTCTAATTGCTCGGTCATGTGAGTCTGGTCATGTGATCAGCATCAATACACGATTTTTGGGTACAATGACTTTGTAATGATGTCATTTAATAATTGATTATTTAATGTAATCTACATCAAAGTTCATTTTCTGATGTCTAATTGTGTGGAACAGTAAATCAAAGATTTCAAAGTGACTTTTAGTCATTGTCAGTGGTTATATGTTATATTTTGTCTTGGACATTGTGTGCCATGCTATAAAATAAGTAAACAGTCTGCACATTTGCAACAGACCACATGTGACTAGACACTAAACTCAGACATTATGAGACATCTGTCTGTTAAGGGCTTTGGTATCTTAGTTGATCAATTGATAGAATATGGTTTTACATCCAAGTCTAGAATATTTCACTTATATCAAGATGTCACCAGCTTTAGGTGAATTGACAAATTTTGACTTTAAGTCAATATTGCAGGAGAGTTCTTTAACATGCCATGCCTGCCATGACACAGGGCGTGCATCAAGTGCTTGGTGAAGGAACAGTGACTACCTATTTTCAAGTCAGACCCGGCAGGGGTTCTAACCCACAACCTCCCACATATGGAGCAAGCACTCTACCCCTGAGCTACCATAGAAGTAGTATCTGAACTGAGTCTGGAAAATTGGCATAATATGGATAATAACAATTGCTTTCTAAGTTAAGATCTTGATTTTAGAATGTTTATTAGTTTGCTTATATATCATAGGTCAATAGTTTTCTGTCTGTACTCCAGTTTTCTCTTTCATTTCAGAACTGACCATATTAATCAATATGATTAGAAAAAAATCTTTACTTGAGCAGTTATTATTTTGTATAATGTTTGTGATTTCCATTTTTGAGTTATGCAATATTGTTACATACATATTGTAATAGGTCAATACTCCACTGCTTAAAGCGATATGTCATTCACCTTCTTTTCCAGAAAAATATTATTGTAATTGCAGAAATCTTTCAAATCATATATATACTGTATATATATACATATATAGATAGTATAGTTAATTAAATCTCTGTTGACTTCAAACAGGTTTTCAATGTCACATCTGTTAAGAGTGTGTAGTTGTAATTACTTTCACATTTATGTATAAAAGAATTTTCTCTAAAACAAAGACTTTCTTTTATTATATTTTTAGAAAATGTCACTTTGATCAGAGTCATGATGAGGACGATATTATAGACAAGCATCAGAGATATTCTCCCGATAACCATGCAAAGGATCATGGGATTCTTATAGATGATGAAAAATCAGACCGAGCTGAAAGTGGTTTTTTGACTTCAAAACATGAGTCCCATAATTTATCAAAATCTCAGGATAAAGAAAATGTTGATTGCGTGCCAAATAGAACAGTGGAAAATGGTGCTAATTCTAGACAGACAAAAGTTCCTCTAACACGGAAGAGTTCAAATATTACGAATGATTCTGGAAGGAGTTCTGTAAGTGAAAATGACAGTGTTTTCAAAGATGAAACAGAAGAACTACCCAGAAGGCATAGTTTAGCGGTAGTTGATTCTACAGGACACCTTAATGTGCCTAATGTTGCTGCTTTGTCGTCGACGGCAACAACAACAACAACCTCAGATCATAATCAGAACTGTGTTACCCCAGTATATGATGACAATGATAATCTAAATAAATCCAATAAAAGAGCTCCGAAAATTGTGTACAGTCATTCCGAAGATCACCCTAATACAAGTAGATCTATTATACCTTCCTCACCTTACCATTCCCCGTACAGTTCACCTTCCTCATCGCCACGGTTACGTAGACAACCAACGATGGAAACTAGACGAGTTTCTGTGTCAGATAAAGATGGATATGTACAGTTAAATCAGTATAAATTAAAAAGCGCAATAGGAAAGGTAAATAATTTCATTCTTACAATATTTTAACAAAAATGTTATAATGTGACCCTGTACTATAATTTTATATTTTAGCTCATTTGAGCTAAAAATTCAGAGAATTTACCCTTTGTCAAATTACTGGAATGCACATCAGTATTGGGCTCATCATTAGCATTCTATGATAAAGTTTTTTCAACAAGTGCTGTACAATTAAATGTGTTTGAATTTCACATGATGTTATTTCACATGAAATCAAGCTCATACATGAAATTTATGTTAAATTCAAATGAATTCATGTGAAAATTATGTGAAATGTCAGACCCACATGAAATTCATTTGGACAGTATTTGGCTGTGTAGTGAAAGTGTTATGATAGATTTTGGATAAGACTTACCCTATAACATTAGGTGGATGTACATGCATGCCTCAATGAAGACTCAGAAACGACAATCAAAATGTTACTTTCGTGAATCATGATTATAGTAGCCATACATTTACAGTAAAACATTGATAACTAGATTTAACATGGGACTCAATGGTTTTATTCAAGTTATTACAGTTTTCGAAATCAAGAAGTTTAAACTTATCAATGGTATGATGGTTACCTCAGTGGTTGTGTAATCTGTAGTATAAGCACATTGCCTCTCACCAACATGGTTGAAATCCTACTCTAGCAGATCAGAAAACATGTCAGTTTTCTCGCCAGAAGTCTCAGCAAGTTTTCTCTAGGCACTCCAGTTTTCTCCACCATCCCTAAACTGAACGCCTCAAAATAAGTGAAAAAATCTTGACGGGCTTGTAAAATACCATTATTCCACTCCACTTGATCAATATGGCATCGATTGCACGCACTTTACAAACAGTGCCATTATGATGAAAATCTTCGATCAATGATAGATTTTTCTTTGTGAAGTTATATAAACAAATACATTATTTATATTACAGGGATCATATGGTATAGTAAAGCTAGCTTATAACGAGGAAGATGAAACACATTATGTAAGTATTACTGATGTGGTAATCACTAAATTGTGTAGCTACTGAGTCCAGTTTTAACATGGGATGTATCTAAAATGTGTAGCAACGATAATTGATATTACAATTAAAAAATGAAAAGGATATTACCCTATTTTGGCTAGATGGACATTAAATTGTGTAGCTAATGTTGCATTTAATATGGGGATATCTAAAATGAGTTAGGCTAATTACAGACCATTTGTCAGTCCAACGAAGGGCTGCATTTGTAAAAAGAAAGAGAAATATACAATGGAAAAACCAGGGCTCAAACCTGGGACCTTTCCAATACTAATGAGATGCTCTACCAACTGAGCTTTCCAGCCACCTATCAACCTGGTCCACCACATTCCTCCTTTCTTTTTTTATCGATTCAACTACCTTGAATTGAAACTACTTGAAGTTTTACCCTGGCACAACTCTGGGTCGGAAAAAGCCCTGTAACAGGAAAGGTAAAACACAGCGGCCAAATTGGAGCTTGAACCCGGGATCTTCCCAATAGAAGCAGGACACTACAGAGTACAGACTGTGCTATCCAGCTGCCTATAAAGCCCAATATGTCCTACATCATTCAATTTTACCATTCTGACAACAGTTGTACTTGGAACAATAAAGAGTTATACTTAAAAACTTTCCATAACAACTTGACTTTACCTCTGTCTATGTCCAAACCAGCTGTTCCTTTTTTAAGTAGTTTTTGGACAGTTTGCCACCTTGATAATGGCAGGTCTCACAATGCTTACTAAATGGATATTTGGGAAATACAGTATTGGTGTTATTGAAATAAAACATTAATGATTATTGAAATATGTGAGCAATATTTATGATGAGACATGCAGAAAATATTCTGAACTCAATCATGGATTGATTTGATTACATCGTAGCTATTTTTAGTATCATTGGGTTAATACTATTTTATTTCTGGTGTATAATACCCTAAAAAACTTATTAAATCAGACATAATTGACATGATAGAAAATAGGATTATATATCAATGCTGCCACTAATTTGTACTTTCCTAAATTTCTTAAAAAATACAATGATTTTTATGTCTATTTTTAGAATACCTGATTAGAATTAAGCCATTTTTAGAAACTGTAGTTAAGAGTAAATCAAGAGACCAATTGGGGGCTCTTAATTCAAAATCCTTGACTATTTTAGAAGCGCAAGCCCAAATATGATCATGTTGAGCTACCACTAAACCACTTTACTTAAGCTGAATGTCACAGTGAAAGCTATACATGTTACAACTCATGGAAAATATCAGATACAATAGACAAATTAATTGTTCCTGGATGTTTAATACAAATCCTTGACACTTTAATTACTGAAAATCTGATAGATTTTAAAGTTATATAATCCAGAGGCTTGGTCATAAACAAATTAATGTTGTGAAAAAGAGTCAAAAAGAGTAAAAAATATTAAAATTTTCTCTGCTAACCACCTCAGATGCAAGAACAAAACTTCCAGATTTTTTAAATAAACACAAGCAATAACCAAGCAAAACTGACTCGTTAAAACTGGTATACCAACCGGCTCAATGTCAGTTTAAGTTTGAATGTACTGTTATTTTGTTTTTAACAAATTAACAAACTTAAAACTGCTTGATTTCTGAATTTTTATAAATTTGTAAAATTTCAATTTTTTGTTCACAAAAAACTTACATAAGGAGTCATTTTCATTAAAAAAAAACCATCATGATAAAGCTTCTACAAACAGTATTTGTTTGAAAAAATAACAAATTTTTAAAAAATCTGATATAGGTAATTTATAGTGTACATTTAATATTACTTTAGTATACATACTTTAGTTATTTAATATTCAAATACAGATGTTTCTGGCATCTTCTACACATTGACCCACTTAAAAGTCAATACATTCAAGATTCACCTACTGAGAGCTTCAATGGACATTCAATAAAATCTCAGCAGTCTTCACAATGAATGCCTTGTCATACACAAATATAATTCCAGACGACTTCACAAGGCCTTGTCAAAAACAAATGTTGTGGGCATTATGAACGACCTCCTGCTCTTTTAGCACCAGATATTCAACAGTCATTATCTGTACTTTTACCAAGTATCAGTATCTTGACATGTCATTTGTATGTGGGAGGTAATGGGTTCGAACCCAGTTGGGACCAACACTTGAAAAAAGGTACCAGGTAGCGATTGATCTTTTATCAAGCACTCTGCAATTAGAAATGAAAGTCACATGGTCCTTCCGAAGTGACCTTAAAAATTGATGCCCCATGTAACGCATGCCTGGCTGGATAAAGAACCTTCCCTGCACATTGCCCTGTATCTCCTGTACTATAGGTGAGTGCTCTACTAACTGAGATATGACTGACCAAAACACATGTGTAACTTCAAAGAGGAATAATTTTTATGTTTGCCTAGTTGTGATCACAAATATATAAAGATTTCTACTTATACCGCTATTTATTTTCAGGCAATGAAAATTCATTCTAAAAAGCAACTAATAAAAAAGGCAGGATTTTTCAGTAGGTATACTATAATTTAGAAGTTTTAGTGTTTGAGAAAAGCATAAAAATTTTAATTCAAACCATCGGGAGTAAAATTTTGGTATTTATGACAATCAAATAACAATTTACCCAGTTAACCATCTTCTGTGGGGCCTTGGTGGCAGAATGGTGTAATGGTGTAATTTGTCAGAAAAAATGGCTTCAAATCATATCAAAGAGTGTTATTTTATTTTTAACAGTAACGAATAATATCTTGCGATTAGATACCTGAATAGCATGATATTCAGAGGAAAACGCCAAACATTTCAGACAAGACATACAGAACATTTATTTAAGACATTTGAATTTTAGGGAGACCACCACCAAGTAGAGATGGTAAACCCATCCAGAGGCCCCCAAACCCTCTGGAGAAAGTCTATCAGGAAATAGCTATACTAAAGAAACTGGATCATCCCAATGTTGTACGACTTGTGGAGGTTTTAGATGATCCAGAGGAAGACAATCTGTATATGGGTAAGATATCTATCCTATCCATCCCAAATGTTTTAAATTTATAAACTGTACCACAATTTGTATACTATATGGATGTAAAAAAGGTTAAGGCAAATGTAACATGGTAACAATCTCAGTTTTATTCTTGTAATTTTTCAATTCTGATACTTTTACTGTGAGCCTCAACTTGAAGGTCATCCTTTATTATAGCGCTCAAAATTTATGTATATATAACAGGAAAGAGAAAAATGCAGGGTCGGACCAGGGATCGAACCCAGGACTTCCCGCGCTATAGGCGAGTGCTCTATCACTGAGCTACCCAGACTGCTACATTCCTCCCTTGCTTTTTTCGATTCAACTCCCTTGAATCAAAACCACCAGGTTCCACCCTGGGACCAACCTATTGGTCGGCCACTTCCCAGGGTCGAACAAGCCCCCAAATGTAACAGGAAAGAGAAAAATGCAGGGTCTGTCTGTCTGTCGAACCTGGGACCTCCCACACTATAGCCAAGTGCTCTACCACTCAGCTACCCAGACTGCTACATATACCCCTAAATACTGTCTATGTAACTGAACAATTTTTATGAAGCCATCTTGCTTTATGGTGATGTGTACCATTCTTAATAGTTCAAATCTGTTTCAATATCACTTTTAAGTGATAAATGTTTTGCCTTGATAATTTCCATCATTTTTCATAAATTATTTTATAGTTTTAATTCCAAGTGAATTTTTTTTTTTTAAATAACAAAACAAAACCTCATGTACATTTACATAACTCCATAAGAAACAAATGTTATATATAAAATGAGTCATATGACCATGATCACATATTGTTTTCTTGAAATAGAAGTTACACAATATTTCCATGACTTGGCATTAAATCTGATAAATAGAACATAATCTCTGTGTAGGAGTTTAAGTGTTGGCTTGTTACTAGGCAGTGCTTTCTATTATACTATCATTATCACATAAAGATTCATGTACAGTAAAACCTGATTATACTGTCAGTCAGTAATTACTTTGCCAGATCAATGATCACCACCATAAGGCATAAGTGGCAGGTCATAAGGTTTGAACCCTGGCCGGGTCTGACCCAAGACTTGAAAGAGGGTAGTGACTTTTTTTCCCAAAGCACTCAGCATTTAAGAAATGACATTTCTGATCATGGTATTTCAAGGGGTAATGAAAGATAGTGTGGCGCGTGCCAAATTCGATGAAGGGCATCTTTCATTACCCCTTGAAATACCATGATCAGAAATGTCATTTCTTTTATTTACAATTTTTGTTTTTGTTTTTGTTTTATTTAAATAAGTATTTTGTACCGATATTTGTTGATCTGATGTTCAAAACTGTTGCTGATTGACAGTTTGACTCCGCCCCCAATTTCCGACATATGTCAAAGAAAAATATAATCTGAAGTATTTAACGGGAATTGAAATACAATTGCTTCTTCATGTTTCATCGAAGACAGGTACAGTCATATTGTAAATATTACAAGATGAATGTCATGGTTCTTTCGGATCGGAACTTAAAATAAACAAGGTCCCATGTCATGGTGGGCTTGGCATGTTAAAGAACCCTGCTGTATAATGCTATCAGCACAACGCACAGGCAAAATGTCTGCACTTTCTTCTATAGCTGGCAATGTCTTGCTATAAGTGAAATATTCTTTACTGGGATGTTAAACCCCATTACTCAACTCTCAACTCATAATCACCACAGTATTGCCTGGTCCCTGGACTAATTTGTGTTATTTTTTTATAGTCCCCCTTAATTACTTGCCAATCCTTTTATAATGCCAAAACTTGACTGAACAAATCAAGGTTTTACAGCATGAAAGAAAATCATAAAATCAGACTGATTTAATACTAAACCTCTTTATAATGCTGACATTTGAATGAACAAATTGACTGTACAGATGATGTCAATGAACTGAGGTTTTTTTTATTGTACTTAAATTTCACATCTTATTGAAATATTAAGCATTCTTCACAAAATAATAATAGATTGAAACATGGTCTATAAGGAATGGCTTTGTTCAAAATTTAAATTCTTAATTGTTCATCATTTGATTCAGATAATATAGATTTGTCTTAAAATCTAGACCAAACGAATGTGTTTATTTTCAAACCATGATGTGTTTGATTAATTAATATTCCAAAATGTTTTATTTGGAAAATATAGATACCATATTCTTTATAGCACCTGAGCACACTTCCCTGTTGGAAGTTCACATGTTTAACTTAATTTTAAGTTTATAGTTTATACATAGCTTTTTTATTGTAATTTGAACATGGATTGGTATGTTTGTATTTGAATCTAAAAATCTAGCCTAAAACAATGTATAAATGGGGTTCGCCACTGTACCACATGATCAATACCTCTTAACGTTTGTGCGGAACGTTTTGGAAAACGTCAACGTTACAGATTCCCGGAATGATGTCGTTTCCCCGGGAAAACGTCATCTCATGTGATTCCATATCCATTGGAAATAAGTGTTTAGCACAAACTTTAGAGGGTATCACGTGGTACAGCGGCGAACCCCATTAAAAAAGACTGCCTTTCAAGATTGACATTCAGATTAAAAAATATTCTTATTTTCCATATCAAATACCAAAATCAGAGAATCTAGACCCAGTATTATACTGTTTATTGACAGTCACAGCATTGATGCTGCATAGAATATCAAGATTTGAAAAAATTCTATTTACATAACACCAATATCAGAAAATATAGGGCATAACAATGTTTATTTACAAAGCATGACTATGTTTAAAATTACGATTAATACACCGTTACGAAGCATGCAAATGCACATGTCAAACGTCGCAGAGTTAACTAATCTTGATTATAGTCTTACGCCTGATGTTTGCGAGGCTTTTATAGAGAAACGTAATCCCCTTTGGTTATATTTGATTTGTAAATACAAATTTGATTATTTCACACCAGCAAGAAGAATTACGGCTAATTGCATTGACGGCTAGATTTTCTGTCATTGAAACTCTATGGTGTGTAATGTATCGGAGAAGCTAGCTAGTTCTCGTACAACTCTCTAATTGCCTTAAACCAATCGACTTAGAGGGATAAATGTATTTTAGCATATCTGTTACATTTTGTGACAAGTGTTTTTCGTTTTTTGTTGATTGACATGACATGACGCTGAGTTAATACAGATATATGATAAAAAAAAGACATTTGAACATAGAAACAAATGTAAAATGTCGACAATTTTACGTAAATAATGATACTGTTCATGCATTATGCCATGCAGTAATAGATATTAATTGTAAATAAACAGAATTTATTGGCATTTTGTAACTTAAAAAAAAATGAAAATGATCAAATCATGAAAATCCAATTAAACTTTGGATTACAATTTAATTACAGCTACAAATTATTTGCCTTGTTTCATTTAGACAAAATGGAAAATGATTCAATAAAGATAATTCCTGTTTGAAGTAAACTCAAATTAACTCTTGTTTGTACATGTAGTTAAATTTTGGCATTTTAACAATGAGTTTTTATCAAAAAGGCTACCGGTAGTTCTCTTGATTATTTTACCAATTGATGAAATAAAAATATTTTTGACATTTAAGGTTTTCGATTGATTTTACTAAAAAAAAATTGCAGCAGATTTGGTCATTATTGATACAGGCCCAGACTTCATTATGATAAATAAGGAAAAAAGAGCAAAAATAAAATTAAATAACAAAAAAAAAAAAAAACAGAAAAAAACAAACAAACAAACATTCGGATTGTTCAATAGGAACTTTGATCTTGGCTATGAGTGAATCCTAGCTGGATTTATGACAGAAATTACAATGTCTAGTAGCTGGATTTGTTTGGTTTATAAATAGATTGACTATTTATTGCTTTATTATTTTGTTTGATCTTGTTTTGTTAAGAGTTATCAAGGCCATTGTATGTTGTTTGTATAGAATTGGATTCTGATGCTCTATTTGTCTGTATGTCTCTGTCTATCAACTTTGTTTTGAAGGTACATGACATCTTACATACAATGCATTTAAAGTGATTCACCATGGTGTCCAAAACTACTGGGTTTTTTATACTGTCTAACATTTGAAATGCTGTTTCTTTTCATTTAGATAGCATTCTATTATACAATTCAATAATTATGACTTTTTTATTACGTAATAGAAATACATGTAGTAGACCTTCTTAACAGGTAGTTGTTAAAACAGGCCTCAATAAAACACAATTTTAGGCCCTCCTTGTAAAGACACAAACTTTATCAGTAAGGCAACACACTGTATCTGTTGGTACTTCAGTGAATCCTATTTTAATGCAACAGAGAGAGGTCTACGAGTGGTCAGAGGCTAATCTCAAAGCCATCCATAGTCATACAAGACTTTTTATAATAGGGATTCTTTTTTTATCTCCCATTTGTATATGTTACACCAGAGTCCATTAGATTTTCTGTGCAAATGTTAAGATAAGTTACAGGTCGAGTTTAAATTTAGGTAAAATAAATTATGTCCCTTTGATTTGATATAAGACTAGTATATTGATGATTTCTTCTTTATTTAAATTCTTGGTTTTTTTTTTTATTTTTCAGCTTTTGAACTCGTGGAAAAAGGGTAAGTTACTGTTTGTGTCATAAATTAATTTCCACCATTTTAGTTACCAGTACACAACCAAAATTTCAGCATGGTGAAGTTACCAGTACATAACCAAAATTTCAGCATGGTGAAGTAAATGCAGTCTATTCAGAATAGTGTTTTCTCAATAATTCCACATTGGACTAATTCCATATATTAAATGATTCAGACTTTTAGATAATTCGTAAACTGGGCTGTCTTCTAACTGGCATATCTGCCTTTATTGAAGGTGTCCATGTTTACAACTGTGCATTCAACAGTGGTAATCAAAAACATGTCTGAGAGAAGCAAAGTAAAAACTTTGGAACTAACAAGTTAGGTTAGACACGAACTTCCACCAGGGAAGTGAGGTGGGTGCTCCAAAAGGGTAAGCACCTCCTGTTTAGCTATCTACACCCACCACTTGTGTAATCAAAATTGTGTGAAAGGAACATGAAACTATAGGAGGTCAAATATATTCAGGCAATCCTGGACACATAGACATTAAACTTATCAAAAATACTGTGATGACGGCCATAAAACTTTTTAAGGGCCTTGATAAGCCTAGGCTTATCATTCATTTTTATAGGAAGTTTATAGTAATTAAACACTGTGCATTTGCAATGAAAATTTTGACATATTGAAGGGGCAAACTGGTAACAAAAAGGCAGGGGGATAAGAAAAATGGCAGGTATAATGATTGTTTCAAAATTTCAAAATAGCGCAGCAGGGATAAAAAGGACAGGCACTAAATTCTGATTAATCTGGAGGTTATGAATAAAGTCATCATATTTATTATTATTTTTTTTTTAAAAAACGAAAACACTTTTGGCATTTTAAAACGTCCAAATATGACTATCAAATGACTTTCCTATAAACAATGAGTGTTTATACTAATCTCCTTAATACTAAAAGTTGTTTGTAAACCATGTTTTGCCAGTACATCATGTATTATATAAAACTGTTATCTTTACCTTTCAGAGAAGTACTTGATGTACCTACAAGTAGTCCACTATCAGAGGACCAGTCCTGGGCATATTTCAGGGATATTATACTCGGTATTGAATACTGTAAGTAACTTTTTAACAAAATTTGAGAATCCCAAAATTCCCAAAATGATAATTTGCCAAGAAACACAAAACAAATTACAAGACATTTCTGTTCACAGTTATCTCAATAAATCATGATTTGAGTTTTCAGTCAAACATCCGTCTCCTTCTCTTCAGATTTTTTATCCTGAAAGAAATGCCATGAAAATGTCTACCTGTGAACATAATTTCTGGTTCTTTATGAAATTTGTGACACAAATTTACAATAAACTTGTACATTTCATTTACTGTAAGTTCAAAACAGCATTATTTGTTGAAGTTCACCAGTGCTATAGATACCCCTGTTGTGAAAATGGGAACAAAAATTGATTCAAGGCTAAGCTGGTAATTTTGTAGGTGAGATACAATGTCCTTTTGGTAAATTTTGTTTGAATCCAGTCACCTTAGAATTTATGCTTCCCTAACAGTAAATAACGGAAATGCTTATAACTGCAGTAACTATTATTCAACAGCAAGATGGTTGTACAGCAAACAATATTTATTTCTGAATAGTTGATTTTGAAGTCTGTTGGGAAATAGGAGTTGTTAAGTGACAGATGCAGACTTCTTTATTTCTGCATCCAGTATCAGCATTTATTGATACAGATAGCTAATGTAAAATGAGATGGTAAAACCTACTTTGCAGAATACCCAGAGCAATCAGGAACATGCCACGATCGTTACACACAGATATTAAATAAGCTAGACAACAAGACACATTAAACACATTCTTAGACTACAGATTATAAAACTCCAGACTTATTGTCATAAAACAGCAAAAATAACAGTAAAAATAAAATCACTGACAGCTATTGTTACAGGAGAGAGGAATAATGTGAAAATGTCATTTACAAGAAATAAAAGAAAAAAAGGGAAAAAGCTAAAATAGAAAATACAGACAGTATGATTGAAATAGAGAAGAGAAAATTATGATATTGTCCATAACATACAAAATAAAGAGAGCAACAATGAACAAAACACAATGGATACTATAATAGACAGACATTGATAGCTGAAGATAATACATAATATAAAAATATGTGATCTAAAATTGTTAGATGTCTGACAGAAAACTAACAAAAAAAAATATTGTCAGCCATTTTATGTATATGTATAATTCTCTATAGAAAACAGTCACATCACAAAATTGTAAAAGAAAAGAAAAAAACAGAATGCAGGACATCTGACAAAAAACTGAAGGAAAAGAGAAATATTAAAGTCCATTGTGAAATTGACTATAGAAAAAAAAAACCACATCAATTCAAAATCAGAAATTGACAAAGTAAAAAGAGCACAATATTTAATTTGTAAATTTAGAATAAAAATTAACATTTGGATTTGCACACTATGAGTGTTTTTATTAATTTTAAAAAGTCTTTTTAAGAAAAAAAATGCTCATCCTCTGCAACTTAGGAGGAAGCTATTGACAAATTACCTAGCTGTTAGCATATTAAAATACAATAAGTATAGGGCTATTATGATCTGAATGCAGAGTGTACACTGGCAAGTCTAAACCACACAAACATGGACAGGTAATACTGATGTGCTGACATTTGTATAATCACACCTTATCACGCTATTTTTTTATGACAACCCTAATATAAACATGTTTAATACACATTGTCATCAGATCATAAATGACCTATATATCCAGTTTATATTAAACCTAATTATGACTTCAAGGATCTATAGTTTGTTGTTTCAAGTTTGTATCTTTCGTTTACACAAACATTACAATACATCTTTTAACAAACACAACTTAAGTTAGTTGGGAACATTATATCAGTGGTTCTCTACCTACAGTAGTAACACAGTTAGTTAGTAACCTAATATGGAAACATATGGAATAATTAAAATTGATATTGGGCTCTGCTGTCACGTCATCCAATATCAGTTTTAATGACTCCATATATTTCCGTATTAGGTCATTAAATCACTGTGCAACAAATTTATCCCATCAAAGATCTTGATCTTCCAGATGTCAAAATATTAGTGCATCTGAAAAAAAACAGCAAACCACTTTGACATCATTGTTTATGTAGGTTACAGGGGATGTAACCACTACTGACCCTTCAGTCAGACCGTATATATTTTTGTATTTTGGGGACAAGAAAGATAATCACTAGTGCCCTTATATAACCCCATATTAGGTTACTAATTGACCAATGGGAATAAAGAATTTTTATCTGAGGTGTTCATGTGGTATGAAGAGTAAAAAATGGTGTTTTATGCCTTAGTCATTATTTTTTTCACTTATACTTAGATGTTCAGCTCTGAGGTGATGAATGAAATCAGAGAACTGAGACAAAACACCAAAGTTTGGCAAGTGAACTGACAAATTTTCAAAGACTAGTTTCTGTGAAGTATGATTTTAACCTAATTTTTGAGAGGTTCATAATCAGACAAATTTAGACTAGTATAGCCTCTGAGATCCCTTTGATAGAGAGTTCGTGCTAGTGTTAACGGTCTACTTTTTACACTTAGTCTACTAGTTTACTAGTACGCTGATGGTGACATACTGATCACACTTATCGCTCACATTTAGCGGGTTGACTAAAGCTTCCTATTGGTTTCATGACAACTTCAATTCACAAACCAGTTTTAAACTGATATCATTTTGTATCAAACTGAATCTACATACCTCCTCCAATGGCTCAACAGCAATATTAGAAAGTTATGACATTTTTCTTAGACATGTAAATGACTACATTTGTATTTTGATCATGTTTTATCATATACACCATTAACTCACCACAAATAGATTAAACAAATTCAGTATTGTATGAAAACAATACACCCTGTAAGTACTTTGTGATTCTGTTGAGATTAAGATATAACGATATAAAATGTCCGTAGTCTAAACAAGCTAATTATTATGGAGCTCAGCGAACCTGTAAATAAAAAACTCTTTTCAACATGGAGTCAATTACAACCAAAATCACAGCTGTGTTGACAGATTAATGCAATAACACTCGAAAAGAATTTGTTATTAGTTAAATGGTAACCATGGTTACAGATACAAACAACTTTAATCACTGTTTGGGTTCTCTATTATAGATTTATATAACAATATTTGTGTTGCTTTTTACCTGACAGTTAAATATATTATGCAACAACACAGAAATGTAGATGTCGTTTGTTTACGTTGCTATGGTGACTACTTTTGTAATTTTGATTAAAACAAATTTTTTCTAGAAAGAGAAAGCAACTTTATATTGCTTTTATTTAATTTTTTGAACAAGTAATTGAATAATGCAGGAATAGAAAGGAATCCTGTCAATGCCTGTTCTTTGTTTTTGTCATTTTGGGTATTGCACAACACATTTTCTTGAGCAATTCAATTTGTTCCCACATACTTTCATTACTCATTTATGTAATTTGTTACATTAGTGCATTTCTACGGATGCTGTTAAGTGTTTTGCTGCAATTCCATGCATAAACAACATTTATTACCAAGTTGAACAAGTACCATGGTAACGACCGAATAATTACCTCGTCTCATTTCAGCACTCGAGATATAATTCTATTGCAAGATGATTCAAAGTCCATAATTGTACCCATATTGATTTTATTTAAGAAGTTAAATTTAGAAATGAAACACTAAAAAGTTGTAATTTTAATTAAAAATTGATTACAAGTATTTTGACTACTTTACAGTACATTACCAGAAAATAGTACATCGTGATATCAAGCCATCAAATTTGTTACTAGGTGACGACGGACATTTGAAGGTTTGTAAATATCAATATAAATTTACTGCTTTAAAACATTTAATCTGGATTTTATTCCAATTTTTGTTTGCTTCTGTCCTTGAATAACAATTTGTAGGATAATAACCTACACATGTATACAAACAACATTCTATGTTTTCACTGAACTTTGATTAATGATTCGTCTGACGACAAATAACAATTTGTCTGACAATGAATTTTATACAATAAATTAAAGATCAAATTTCAACTCGATTAAAAATAAATGAAATATGTTACTGAATTTTAGTTAAGGAGATTACAAAACATTTCCAATTGAATTTTTTTTTTATTTGAATATAACGTTTTCCGTTCGTTGAAGCTTAGTTAAAGAGATTGTGAACGTTTGTAATTGAAATACAAATTGGATTTGTTTTTTATTTCAAATTTAAATTTAATGTTTTTCTAATTTGAATTTAATGTTTTTCTAATTTAAATTTAATGTTTTTTCGAATTTGAATTTAATGTTTTTCTAATTTGAGTTGAATGTTTTTCAATTTGATGTTAATGTTTTTCATTTTTTTCATAAATTCCCACATTGCATAATCATGCAGGCAAACATGAAATTAAGAAACATAATAATAAGTGTTGATGTGGCACAGTGGTTAGCAATTTTGCCAATCATAAATTGTGCCCAAAGTTCTTGTCCCAGCTTTATACTAGAAAACAAAATCACATCAAAGCACAGATCATCAAAAAAATTGTTTGTTAAAATTTTCATTATCATTATTATTGACTCTAATTAACATTTTAATGATTATTTAGATTGCAGATTTTGGTGTAAGCAATGAATTTACTGGCAATGATATTTACCTCACAAATACTGCAGGGACCCCAGCATTTATGGCACCAGAAACATTAAGAGGTATGGTCAATGATTTGATGTTTAAACCAGTAACTACAAGTTATAAATGATAATTTGCTTTGAATTGAATTTAAACAAATATCCCTTTATATGATATTGAGCCCTGAATCCAAAATTACCATAGATATATTTGAAGTCCTATAGTTCCATGTTCCTCTTGTTCTGAATATTAATTTCACTAGTGGCAAGTGTAGCTAGCCAGAAAGAAGAGTTCAACAGCTTACAGAATGATACTCCAAAATGTTTTTGTATAAGTATTACTTCAACTGGATATAGAATTATGTAAGTTAACATTGTCCTAAAAAACCAGCATGATATGGAAAACTTTTAGATAACATTTTCTATTACCTTCTGCACAATCATCATGTGGTAATGAGCAAATGGTACACTAAAAATTTTGTTGTTATGATATAAATTTGTAACTTATAATTTTTTTTTTATCAGGCTTTGCTTAAATTCTAGTACTGATTGACATTATTGTTTATTTTTTCAGAGGAAAAAGAAAATTTCAGTGGCAAGGTAAATATTATATATTCCTTTTATATTTTGTTAAAAACAAAACAAACAACAAACCCCCAAAAAAACAAAAACAGTGAGAAGTAAAATATCTTACTCCAGAACACTGGGTCATTAAAGCAGCTGGGGCTTGAACCTTAGACCCTTGAATCATGAGTGCAATCTTAGCTTCAATGTCATGTGACTCAGCTGTGGTGTTAGGAGTTAAGTAAGTACGTTTTACAATCAAGTTGGCCAAACTCAAGGCACTGAAGTTGATGTTAGAGAGAACTTAATGGACCTGATTCCAAAAAAATCTTTGTTTAATCAAGTTACAGTTATCGATTTTTGACCTGGTCATAATTATTGTTTTTGGTGTTCCTTAACTTCAGGATAAAAATGTCAGCATCGCCATCTGAATGTGTTATGGTCTGACAAAATTATAGTGATTTAGAGACTGTTGATAGATGATGGAGAACAGTTGATGGTGATCAATAGTATAAAACAAGAGTTTTCTGTAATGAAATCATCAATTTTAACCATAAAAAGTATGGAAAAATACCAAAAAAGTAACTTTACAACACAACTTTACATTGATTGATTGATTCATTAGTCTTTTACAGTGTCGTGTATATAATTTTTTCCACCATTTCTGACTGGTATATTGTTTATGAATTTTCTCCGAGACTTTATTGTCTTCAGACCATGTCAATATACTGGTATTAACGAGTATTTTATATGTTGTTAAGATAAGTATCAGTCTGCCTTATCAGATCTACTTAATGGTGCAGAAAGGGGAAGCATTAAGTACCGTTTAAATGTTGCTACAAAGAAAAATGAAGTTTAGGAGGGCATATAGAAATCATCCTGTCTGTCCATCCATCTGTCTGTCTGACCATCTGGCCATCCATCTGTCTGTCTGCCTGTCTGTCCATCCATCTGTCTGTCTGACCATCTGGCCATCCATGTCTGTCCATCCATCTGTCTGTCTGACCATCTGGCTATCCATCTGTCTGTCTGTCCATCCATCTGTCTGTCTGACCATCTGGCTATCCATCTGTCTGTCTGACCATCTGGCCATCCATCTGAATATTGTGTCCGCTATATATCTTCCATGTCTATGGATGGATTTTGATCAAACTTGACACAAATGTAAACCGACATGAGATGGTATATCACATACCAAGATTAGTGATTGTCTGTCCATCCATCTCTGCCATGTTGCAACAGGGTGCATTTGTCTCTCAAGAGAATACTCTGTTTCATATGGTTACAATAATACTTTGTGGAACATACTTGACCCAGAAAGTTGGGAAAATAAGGATAAGACTTGATGGATTCAGTTCAAACTCCATTGTATAAATTTTGTTTCACTATGTGTAGGTGATCAATCTTATGATGCTATCTAATGCTGTGAAATAAAAAACATAAAATCATGTTTTAGACTTCCTAGTAATTGTCTGTAATTTTGTGTACCAGTATGGGCATTACATGTCAGTTTATAATGTGTGTTTGTTTTGATTTTACAGGCTTTAGATGTGTGGGCAATGGGAATTACATTATACTGTTTTATATATGGAAAGGTAATATCATTACTTATCTTATAATTAGTTGACATATAGATTCTCGCTCATTTATTTCACAATAAAAATGAAACATTTGCAACCTTGCTCATTAGTCTGGCAATCACACTGTTAAATGATCTCTTTAATTGGACTGTACTAAGTGCAGAAAAAATTATGTCACATCAACTGTTACAATAGAAGAAAGAGTTTGGCAGTTAAAACATGAACTTTACCATGTCAAATGTTATAATAGAAGAAAGAGTTTGGCAGTTAAAACATGAATTTTACCATGCTTACAGCAACTAATGTAACCATTTGAACACAAATCATTATAAGACATGGCCAAACAATACACGGCAAGAAAGGACAAATACAAATTAACACCACTGATTATAAAATTCCCGACTTTGGATGGACACTGAAGTAAATGTAACTATAAAAGAACAGTTAATATTCATGGTTAAAACTTGTGTCAAATAATGCCATTTAACGATATATCATTTAGCCATTTGTTCATTGACATTATATTTCAGGGAACCTTTTTGTATCTGGGAACAAAATCGGGGACTCTATATTGAGATCAAAAAGGGATAAACTGATTTAGTTTTCATTTCTTATATTGGATTTGTTTCTAAAATTTATATCTTAATCCTTTGTTTTTAGTTAAGGTGTAAAGGAACATTAATTTCAATATTTCTGTTTTATTACAGTGTCCATTTGTGGATGAGCCTGACCCTAATGAATTGATGAGCTGGAATCCTATCAGATTACATCAGAAAATACTTAAAGATGATGTTTACTTTCCCTCAGAGTAAGACCTCTCTCTCTCTCTCTCTCTCTCTTTCTCTCTCTCTCTCTGTGCATTAAAACCACACACACACATGCATGATGTCTGCATATACAAAACATGC
Source organism: Anadara kagoshimensis (assembly GCA_021292105.1). Taxonomy (NCBI): domain Eukaryota; kingdom Metazoa; phylum Mollusca; class Bivalvia; order Arcoida; family Arcidae; genus Anadara; species Anadara kagoshimensis. The sequence continues at coordinate 4,454,462 of CM037874.1, read as the reverse complement.
AGCCTTATATATTCATACAAATATATAGGCACATACACATGCAGACATACTGATCTGTGAACATTTTTAGTATACAGTAAACCTCAACACCAATAACTTATAACTTTTATTATAATCCTTTACTTAGGCATAGAGAAAACATTTCCCATAATTTGGTTTCAGAATACAAAATCATTATCAGTTTTATCAAATATTATTTTGAACCATGTTTTCGTCTTTGTACATGGGCTTCATAGATTCACACCTGCCTCATATAGAGACTCACAGGAACTATTAGAATTAAAATCTTAAGCATTTCAATTGAAGGTTTTTTGTAGAAGCTTTAATGTGTTTACATTGATTTTTTCTGATTGCAGTCGTAAAGTTTCAGAAAATCTAAAAGATTTAATTTTACGGATGTTGGATAAAAATCCTGAATCCAGAATTTCTATACCCAAAATAAAGGTAAGATTACATCAGCATTTTATATAGAACCTATGCCTGTTTACTGGGCCGTTGATAATGAATATAACGTTGCTATAATTATTTTACTACGAAAAGCAATATTATTTTGCATCCTTCATTAAATCATAGGGACATCTTTACTGTATTGAACAATTTGTTTCATGGGAATAATATGTTAAATTTTAGAATGTCTTTGGTACCTTACTTTACCATGTACATGTATACAAGTACCGGTAGTTCTTTAGTATCCTGTTGAGCCACTAAGGTGATTTTGTTGTTGGCTCACCTGAGCACAAAGTTCTTTTTAAGGACAAAGAACAAGTTTGGCAACACTCTAATGGCCATAAATTGATGAATCTTCATTTCACTTCCCAAGAATGATGTTCTTGCCTGACAAACTCCAAAGTCCAACTCATGTTTTGGCTTTTGGGGAATTTTAATGGACAAATTGGAAAATTTTTTAGTCATATAGATAAGATCACTACACCAATCATAATGAAAACTTGTTTAGATATTGAAGACCATTTTTCTGTTTGCCTTTTCCTTCATTATATTTTAACTAAACAAATGCCCTAAAACTGAAGTTACAAACATGCCCATTAACATTTTGTAGCTACATTCATGGGTCACCAGAGATGGAACATGTCCATTACCAACAGAAGAAGAAAATTGTGAATTAGTGGTTCTTACAGATGAAGACATTAAAAATGTTGTTAAACATGTGCCAAAACTTGATACTCTGGTAGGTTATATATATATATACTGTATGTGTGTACCAGTATTATATAAAAACGTTTACTAGAAATATTGAAAGACCTGAACACACCTGGATAACCTGATTTATTCCTAAAGTAAAATGAACTGCAAGTTTAAAATAAAAATCTTTGATTTATAAATTATTAGGAAAAGGGATATATCACATTTTTTTTCTATCAACCACAGAATTTATTAATTATAATTACAAAGCTTCATTACAAAAATGGAAGTGTTTGTGATTTCTTGTACTGGTACATGTATACCAAATGACATCAGTTGAAGAAAGTGACTTTTTTATCTTGCTTACTAAAGAGTGCAAAATTATCACTATTTTCAGCATCAGTTACTAATGTTATATCTATGGGGCAATGTCAATGAATAGTGAATTGATACATTTGAGATATCTGGTTCTAAGATAGCTGTCAAATTTTCAATATTTTGTGAACAAATCAATTAAATGTATGGCATTTATTTATTAAATTTCAAAATTTAAATTGATTCTGATAGTAACAAATGGGAAAGCATTCAACTCCACATACAGATATATAGACCATGTTCTGTCCTTCAAAAAGTTTTATGGCCGGCATCACTATATTATTGATAAGTTTGATGTCTCTATGCCCAAGATGCCCTGAATATATTTGATGGTTTAGTCTCACTTAGCATACATTTTAAAAAACCATAGTCTCACTTAGCATACATTTAAAAATCACCAAATTTTACCTGAGACATGTATACCTGGCTATAGTCCATTTCCTAAATATGCATAATTATTATCATAGTCAAATTTTAGTATTTTTTTAAAAAAAAAGCAACAAAAAATAACAATTAAAGAATATAAAAAAATAATAATAAGTTAATAAATAAATAAATAAATAAATAAATAAATTTCAAAGAAATTCATTCATTCATTCATTCATTCATTCATTCATTCATTCATTCATTCACTCATTCATTCATTCATTCATTCATTCATTCATTCAAAGGTAATTTAAAAAAAAAACAGGAAAAAAATTAATGAAGTTTTAAAAATTAAATAAATCAATAAATCGATCACATATTCAATGAGGAAAAAACTTGTTTTCATTAGGTGGTGTGATTCAAACTTGGATATCTTACTTGATATAACTTCAATAGACTTGAAATTTCACTTGTTTCATAAGAAGCTGAATATATTTTTTCATATTTTAAATATTTTTAAAAAAAATATTCTCAGCTTTTTCAATAAAGAAATTCATTCATTCATAATAAAGAAAACCCAGTAATAAAAGAATAAATAAATAAATAAAAAATATAAATAATTTAATCAGTCAATTAATAAAAACTAGTAAATAAAATAAAAACTTGTAAATAAATAAATAAATAAATAAATAAATAAACATATTAATAAAAATCAGTAAAGAAATAAAAATCGGTAAATAAAGAAAATGAAAATAAATAAATAAATAAATAAATAAATAAATAAATAAAATAAATACATAAAAATAAATTAATAGATTTATTTTATGAACGGGAATATGGTCAAGGTTTAGAAAAATAAAATTTTAATAAACTACACCAGGATTTCAAACAGTTTCTAAGAGAAATGTAATGACAATAACGATATTCACTTTTGTTTTTTATTTTAAAAAAACTTTTAGTTTTGTTTTTCTGCCATTAAAAATTCCCTTATGTAGTAAGATTTATGGACTTTGTGAAAAATTATTAATAGTGTCTGTTTAAAGTATTCTATACTTTTTTATTTATTGGTAAATGAATTTAGGTCTTTTTAATTAATAACCTGCTAATTATAGTGAAAATTCTGTCTTTTTCACAATTTGAAAATGTGAATGTTAAAAAAATAATTTTGATTATATTATTATTAAAATTTTTTATAAAGATATTGGCTTTTCAGTATTCAGATGAAAATAGAATTGAACACATTTAATTCTTGTTAAATTGGTTGTATGGTGCTTGTATGATTTGCATTAATGTCATTTTATCTTGAAACAGACTTTAGTTTACCTGTAATTAATTTCTATTGTTCTCTCTATGGTCCACAACCATGTTCCAGTCTCACTTAGCATACATAAAAATCTTACATTTTTACCTTGAAAATCCAAATGTATGCTAAGTGAGACTACAGGTATTTGATAGTTCAATGTTCCTTTCACGCAAAATTACACACATAACGGGTGTAGCTAGCTAAACAGAAGGTGCTTACATTTCCAGAGCACCCGGCTTCACTTCCCTGGTGGAAGTTCACGTGTCTAACCTAACTTGTTAGTTCCAAAGTTTTTACTTTGCTTCTGGATTGTGATTCCGATATGGATTAGTATGTTTCTTTTTGATTGATTACAAATTTAAACTGTATTTAATACTATATTCAGAATCGTTATTTCTGGGAAGATGTTTGGATAAGTATGAAACATTAATATGTGTTTTATATCAATATTAAAGAAAATTCATAACTTGGTAAATGCATATTGTCATTTCTGCATTATATACAAACTTAAATGCCAAAGTTATCATGGTTATTGCAATAATGTTTTGATTTTAACAATGAGAAAATCACTTTTTCTAGAATTTGAATATGCAGTTTTTACTGCCAAAATTAATTTTGTACATTCACTAAAAACCATTTTTTTTATGAATATTGCATAATTTTGTGCATCCATTAAATTCAAGCAGAAAGATCATTTTTAGCATTGCTTAATTGCTTGTATTTGTGGATTATATTACGGTACAACAAATATTATTAGTTTATTTTACACATTTCATTTCTATTAAAAAACATTAATTTTCAAATTGTTTTGGAATTGTGACATTGGCCGTTTTTTTGTTACATCTAAAAGATCAGAATTTGTTGGTAAAGACTTCTCAAATTGGCCCTACATAATGCTGTTTTCATATTTTTACTGCTTTTCACACATATATACAATGTATCTATACTGATGTTGATGTTGGTAATTTCATAATACATGTATGTATTTAATGTTTGTTGTCTGCTTTTCATGAATCAATCAGTCAGAAACTAAAAACAAATAAAATCAAAAGTTATTTCCCTTTGACAGATACAAATTTTAAAGGCTTTATTTATGCTTAAAATATATAATCTAAATATTTATAGCTTATCTGTACATTTTTCATCAATAATTCATAAATTTATCTGGATTTTGTTTGCTTATTTATTATTATTATTATTATTACTGTTATTTAATCTTTTTGTGTCAAGCGCCTTTTACGTTGCCTTGTTATCAATACAGGGTGACAAAGTTGCATTGATAATCTGTTACAAATTGGATCAGAATCTATGTAAAATAAATGTCGTCATCTGCTAGCAATTTATAGTTGCTGATCACCTGATTATCAAGCCAGTGATCTTTCAATAGGTCAAAAATATGCATACCACTGAACATTTACACCAATGCCTGGTGATAAAAGTGTTTTTATAATCAATGGTCCTAATACATGTACCGTACCTGTTTGTCTTGACTTGTCATTACATTTAACTTGTATTATGTCATGTTTTTTTATTGTGTTGTACAATTGTTTTTCTCCCATTTTTTGTGGAAAATTTACAAACACTATTTTACATGCATAAAGACAGACAAAATGGTCATATTTCCTACACTGCATTTTGTAGCCTCCAAAACACATAAAATGTGTTACGAGATTTTGATAGAATTTTTATAGTCATGTTTTTCAGTTTATTTTATTTGTTAATTTTGAGTATTTTTATATCCATAGTAACATTTACTTAGCTACTGAATTTTTATACTCATTCATTTATTCATACTTTATTTTAGATTCTTGTTAAGAGTATTTTACGCCACAAGTCATTTAAAAATCCCTATAGAGATAGAGACAATGTGAAAGAAGAATTTCAGAAAACGGGAAGATCTAATTCTGCTCCAGATGCATTTCATCAGCTTATCAAAAGGTAAACCCCCACCTATTTTTGTTTCAACTCCTGACAACAATATTTCTTCCATACTTGCTCATGTGAAATAGTTTTTAGTGACGTCATCCTGTGGGGGATATGACGTCATCTTGCGGGAAAATTGATACACATCAAAGGTCATGACCCCAATTGTCTTTCAACAGGAATTGCAATACAATTGCTTTTGCATGTTTCATCGAAGAGAGATACAGTCATATTGTAAATATTAGCTTGTCAAAAGTTTTTTGTGGTCCTTTTTCAGATTTATCATTTAGTTATTGAAAGTCAGAATCAAGTCTTTAAGGTTTTAACTGTTAGGACACTTTGTTTCCAGATGTGTCGCAGGGTCAATAACTCCCACTTTATATTTAAATAAGGCCATAACTGGTAACATCTTGATATAAGTGAAAAAATGTAATTGGTTTCTTAAGATATCATTTTTGCAGGTTTCAAAGATATGTTTCATAATGGGCCATTAACATACATGTGTTTCACTTATTTATTTATTTAGCAATGCTTATCTTCCACCAAAATTATTGTGTAAAAATTACATAGAAATGACTTAAAAACAGTAAAATGGACTAACCCTTTCTGTAAAGTGGAAGGATATCATTTTAACATCTACATGTGGACTGTCAGTCATTCTGTAAACCAAAGTCATGTTAAATTGTAAGATCTAATACAATTCTGTTTACAATATATCATAATTGTGTATTTTTGTGTTTCAGGAAAATTTCTATGGAAGCAAATGTTGATGTGCCATTAGAGGAAGTGTCCTGATTTTAGAAATATTCCAGAGATTATTTGAATTTTTTTAAAATCAGTTTAAACTACTGCATGGAGACTTTTGGTGCCAAGTTGCTATATAGACAGGCAGTTTGTTATGATAGGCTGTGGAATATCTTTGACAATTTTTTACAAGCTACATGATATTGCGAGGACAACTTGTATGTCTTTGAGCAGCTTGTTTGTTTGTTTGTTTGTTTTATACTTTGTTATATTTCGTGTATAAAGAATTTTTATTTATATTTTTTCAAATTATATTTATTGCAATATTACTGAAGAACACTGGTTTTTCATGCTGTGTCTTAATTCTATTTGGGAATTTTAATCTCAACATAGCTGGGTGTTTTTATTGTATTGAGGGTTATTGACAGAACAAAATTACTGATATTTAATGAAAATTATTGAGATTCAAGTTGTAAATTAACTGTAGAATAGGTTGTTCTATTTCTTATTTGCATTTAGAAAAATATGGTCAAAGGTGGTAAAAAAACTATGAAGTACTATTTTTTGAAATTTGGTGCATAGTATCAACATAGATAGAAAATGTGTATATCATTAACCCGAGTTGGTTTGGTCATAGTCCTTGGGAGTAATGGCCCTTTGAACATAAGTGCAACTCACAAAAAAAAAAAAAAAAAAGAGAAACTGCTGGCGGGGATCCTAATTCACTGAATTCGCGGTTTTTTGTTTTTTTTTAAATTCTAACTAGATGTATTTTCAAAAATAAAAATGAGATTGATTGAAGTTTAATGGCCCTTCCTATCACACCAGATATTTTACGTAATGTTTATAACTTCCGTTTGGATTTTACCTTGGTGGTTTTGGACTCAGACAGCTTATTTTGGATTTTAAAACAAATTGAATGCTAGACAGGCATTATTGTTTGGTTTTTAAATTAAAAAAAAACAACAAAAAAACCTTATGAACATTGTTAACACTTTATATAAAAAATTATAACCTTTGGTTTATAAAGCATACTGGTTTGTATTTTGTTTGGTATTGGGAATTGCCCTTGAACAAATTTTTTTCCATGCAATACTCTCAGTTGCTAAATTTGTAAAAATCAAATTATGATTGCACTTTAATATATTTTAAGATAACATAATCCTTGGGTTTTAATTTGCATAAACTCACCTGTTGATATTGATGAGGTAGTATTTTTATTTTTGAACACAGATTTTTAAAGGTGTGTTGAACGTTGATATTTTCAAGATTTTCAAGACAAATTGTTTTAGTGTGGTATAAATTCCATGTTGTATATTTGGAATGGTCATGATCAAATAAATTGATTACTGTAATTTTTATAGTTCACTTTAAACCCTTACTCAATTTTTGTGCACATTTTGAATATAAATGTCACTAATAATATGACTGGTTATATAACCAATTGTTCTTTGACATGTAACATTTTCAACCCAAGAATTTTGAATTTTTTAACATTTTACATTTTCAACACTACAATTTTGAACTTTGAAATTTGACATTTTTCCCTCAACACTACAATTTTGAACTTTGACATTTTACCTTTCAATATCACAATTTTGAACTTTGAAATTTGACATTTTTCCTTCAACACTACAATTTTGAACTTTGACATTTTACCTTTCAATATTACAATTTTGAACTTTGAACTTTTACCTCCTTTTTACCCAATGATTTGAACTTTTACATTTAGCTTTTCCTGTCCTGTTATATTTTAGGGTATACAGTATATATGGTGATCAAACAATAATAATGTTTGTAGCATTTTAGAACAATGAACAATTGAGAATTAATTACCCATAATGCAATATGGTGGCCTTTCCTTCTGCAGCAAATGTGATTGCAATTCTATTTGAATTTCTAAAAGGATTATAAAATGGATATTGTGATGTCATAAAAATATCAACATGTCCGAATTATGTCTGCAAATAAATTTTCACAAATATCCAGTTATCAATGACACACATGTTGTCCTCAATAATTGAGTTGGGACCAGGACATTTTATAGTCTTTTAAAAATTATATTCTTCTAGAGATACACAACTAAATCCCATGGGCATCATCATGATTTTGTTGATATACCAGTAGATTGATGCCTATAACACACTGGTATATAGAGTGGCACCAGTTGTACTTGCTATACCAATCATACAATGAAGAAATATTTTTAGAATGGTCAAACAGCTTTTGAGGAACGGTAAATTTACCACAATTTGTGTGTGTAAATTTGGGAAAATAGCAGTGTCTTATAGGTATCAAGCTACTGGTATATCAACAAAATCATGATGATGCCCATGGGATTTAGTTGTGTATCTCTAGAAGAATATAATTTTTTGAGGATAATTGATTTTTTTTCCTATTACCAATTTAGAGTCTTGGTGAATCAAATCATGACAGATTTTAATGTTTTATTTATTAAAATTTGTATTTTTACACCTTAGGAGTAGTTGTCCCTTTAAGACAGCACTTTATAACTTTGTATGCATGCCTAAGACAATGTGCCTTTATTGTAGAGTAGAGTCTTTTCCACCTGGCCATGCTTTCACAATCATTTCTTAATTAAGATTTCCCTTAACTTAAATTTAGCAAAATTTGGTTATCTTTTTCAGAACTATGTATAAAAATTTTTGACTTAACTAAATATTAGTGTTTTAAGCTAGAAATTATCTTCTAAATGACATCTTAAATTCATGAATATCTTAAAAATTAAACTTAAATTAAAGGAAAATCTCGGTTAAGGAATGATTGTAAAACTGTAGCCTGTACCACCTGTATATGCATTTCCTTATATATATATCTATATAATGTATTATTGTACAGATTTTATGAATTTATTCAAAATCTTAATATATCTATGTATATGTACAGATGTTATTAGTTTATTCAAAGGGCTTTCATATCACTATATATAATCAAAATTATGAAATTTTGAGAAAACTTCATTGGAATTTGTTGCGATTTTGTGATGAAGGAAAGAGTATAAACTGTGAATATGGTACATGTAAATTGATTTGACATTTTGAAATTATAATTCCAGCTTGGTGAAACTTAAAATGATGTTTATTACCTGAACCAGTATTTTTTTTTTTTAATTTAAAATCTAAAATTTGTAGATGAAGACAATTAAATTTAAAGATAATCAAACTAAGTATAAAGACTTAGTTGTCTCCCTTTATCCAGTTTAACATTTATCTCACCAGGTTTCCGCTTCTGTTTTACTTTCACAATATGGTCTTTGGTTGTGTATGTATCAAAACGTAAAAGTGGTATATTCAAGTTTGTTTAACCTAAGTAGAGCCTCGATGTGACTACGGGGAGCAAATTAAGCAAATTTTTAAGAAACAATTCAAATCATTTTAATACCCTTATTTTTTCAAGTAACCAGACATCAGTTCAGTGGTATAAAACAATCTTGTATTTAATAGTTTTTAAGTTTTCTAGACGATTGTAAATAAATTAGGTCTATTGTGTAAGGAATTTATATAAGAGCCTTTATTTGGCCCCCAAAATACCACGAAAATTGAACATTTAAATTGCACTGTATATAAATTTAAATTTGAGTCATATGAAGACTTCTGGTATATCTATCAAATTAACATCTCTGATTTGATCAAGTCAATGTCACAAATTTGATGTTGAAGTGTGTTTCATCAATTTACGGTCCTTTTATCATATTTTGCAATTATTTAAATTTCAAAAAAGTATGAGTACAAATGCAGAACTTGGTTTGATCAGGGACATATTACATTAAAATAGGTATCATTCTCTCTTGTTACTGCACTGACAATGTTACAGAACCAATTCTATCAGACATATATTCTTTAAAGATTGACACTGAGACATCTTTAATTTTGATAAATACCATTCAATTTTTAGAGGCCAAATGGGGGTCCTTATCATATATATGCTTTTTTTTATAAATTTAAAATAGAAATAGATTATTTATTCTCCTTTTATTCCTGTAGGTTAATACAGTTTTATATAAAGAAAATGATCTGACACAACAAAACATGCACACAATAATGATGATATTGACTGAAGAAATACGAATTGTACAGACTGTTAATTAGGAATTATTTCACATAAAAACAGGAATTAAACAGTAATCAATTATATGTCTGTTTATTTGCATATTTTGTCATCTTCTGGTGACAGAGTGAAGCCTTGTTATAATGTCTCTTGATAACTTTGCCTCTTTACTGTTCACCACATTATTTTGAAGTTGAAAAATCTATTTCTTATCAGATTTTCTTTATGTCTTTTTCAATTTATTGCCAAACCAAATCCAACTTAACAAATGGTGGCATTTAATTAAGGTTTTACTGTATATGCCATTTAAATATTAAAGATACGATACAACTTCAATAGATTGAACATCATTTTCTTAAATACCATGTTCAATACAAAGTTTTCTTGCACCCCAGATAGAAAAATCCATAAAAAGAGAGGTGCAAGATATCTCCAACTTCTACCCTCCTGTGCAAGATAGCCTACATGCTGTTTTCCCTGCAAAATTTTATCAACAAAACCAGAGGTATTGATAAGTTAAAATTGATTTCAAATTGAAAAACTGTACTTTCTGATGCAAGAAATAGAATCAATCACTACTTGTAGTGCCAGATAAGAAAATCTCAACCCTCGTTCTAATATATTTGGTCCAGAACTTGGCACAACAAGTTTTGATAGATTCTAATAATCATTTTTTGTTGATTTGAAAACACAAACTTCTGGTCTGGATAACATGACTTCAACATCTGAGTCCCATTAATGCACTTTCAGTTATCTGTTTCAGTGTACTTTTAAATTATTTCCTGTTTTTTTGTGAAAAATTTCAAGATTAACAAAGGGTGTGGTTTTTTTTCAAGTTTTGTTAAATTTTATAATATAATTGTTGTATCACTGTTGAACAAAATTATAATGCTCAAATATGCAAAATGCTCACATTATCAAAAATGTAAAAATAAATTAATTGTAATTTATATTAATAGCCTAACTGGTACAGTTTCAATCACACTTGGACTCTCAATTCTGACATTTAAACTTATGGTGAAGGGCTCTTCATCCAAGGGTACGTCGGAATTTTATTTTTACCTCGGAATGTTCAGGAAAATTATTATTTCCAATGGATATGGAACGCTATAAGTTGGAGTTTTCTTGTAGTAAAAACAATGTTATTCTAGAATTTTGTAACATAATTCTTTTCCAAAGCATTCTATGGAATAGTGATGACATGGTAGGCTGGAAACTCCATTTTTTGTTTAAGACTTGGATGTAAAATCCTATTTAAATCGCCCCAATTAATTTATTTAACATAAGTTTGAATATTCAGATTTTTTAAAAGCCTTACTTTTTATTGTAATTGTTAATTGCTGTCATCAATACAAATTACAGAATTGAGGGTCTAGATGTGTATTAATGCTTGACGTAATGCTGATCAATCATAATCAGAAATAAATAACATATTTTGTTGATTATCTCCCCTCACAGTCTGTTATATTGAATGACAGATGAAGATTTTTTCCCCTTTTTCAGGGTTTGTTTTAAACAGTATTTATTTGTACAGTAATTTAATCACCTAAATATTTAATTTTTGTAATTGTTTAATTTTTTGTATAATTGGTTGTGAAGTTATTTAATTTTAATGAAGAATTTAATTCTAACATAATTATCTAGTATATATGAATTATATACTTCAAGTTGTTTCTATTTTTGTATGATTTTTGATAACTGCGGATGTATATGACTTTAAACATTTAACATGATATTGATCACAACATCATTTTTATTGAATTTTTGTGTCTGTGACTTTGACTTCTATTATCTTGTATTGGTCCTCCTTGTTTGTTATAGTGCTTGACATTGTGTTGTATACCAGCAGATTATTTGCATTTTAAAATTTAGACCCAATATGTAGTTGATTGCAAATTTAGTCTAGAGAAAATTGGGGGTAGATTTCTTGGAACTGTTTTAATATATTTGAATTTTAATCTTTTTACTTTGTTTATAAATTACATAATAATGAACTTAGAAAATTTAAACATATATAGCAATTTCGTCAAAGTTTTTTATATTTACTTATTATGCATTCTACAACAAAAATTTTTACCATTAAAAGATTTCAATGTTTATTATAGAATGTACAATAGAATTTAGAACTTCATGTGTCATTTTGTTATTTTGTGGACTTTTTCCCGACATCTTCAGTTACTCTTGTCAATGCTTAACTTCAAGCTACCACCATTGACAACAGCAGCTACAAAGTAATACTTGTGGCTGTTAAGTCTTGCCACCAGTAAAATTGTGGTATGTCAAGTGATACTAGCACTGGAATTTTGAAGAAAAACTTCATGATGTAGTTATCACCACAATAATTTATCTATGGTTCCTGTATCCTAAATACATATTTAAATCGGACAATCTTAGTTGTATAATTACTTGTATATTTTAAGGTCTCATTAAACACTCTGGCATTTCCCATAGGGTCCCATGTTAAATCGGCCAGTTTTATGATGTCACTGTGAGTTTCTGTCCGGAATAGGCATATGAAGCAGAATGAAAAACACTTCAATAATCAGTTGTAAAAATGGTACAATCTCCGTTAAATTTTTTCGCTAAATGGAATTATATGTGGACCACATGGTAAACATGTTTTTCCTGCTTGTAATTATTGAAACCTTACCCAGATCCTATCAACCAATTTACTACAGATAATGCACATATACCTTCAGCATTACCTAATTTTTGTTATAGCACTTTTGTTTGGTGTATCTTCTAATTTCAAATGGCATATTGTTATACAAATAAGATTTGTGTATCAGATTTTATCAGCTCTACCCCTAAATATTAGCAATCCAATGTTTTAGAGGTACTATTTGGAACCAGGGCCACTTGACCTTTTGTGACCTGGAAGTTTTTAATGAGACCTAAATAACAATTCATGCTAAAACTGTGTCATTCAGCAAGAAATCTGAAGCATTGTACTTATCTATCATATTTAACAGTTTTACCAGAACAAGATTCAAAATACTTCATTTCTGAATGAAATCCGAAAATTTAGAAATTTTGCTATATGGGAATCATTTTTATTTTATGGTTGTTAAGTTTGTGGATTGCCTTCATTTCAAAGTGTTATTAATTTGTAATTTTTTTTTTTATTTTTAATATTTCACATATTTCTGTTTTTCCATCATGATAATCGTTATTTATTGTGACATGTTACTAAGAGGATATGTTTTTAATCTTGTTATATTGCCCACATATTTTATTATATTATAGCACTTTTTGTACCTTTAACAATTTTTATATAAATTATCTTCTCTTTCAACTTATAAGAATTTTGTGTATCTGTTCTATTTTTATTACATGTATTTCTTAATTAAATGCATGTTCAGTAATATCTAGGTATGAAAGGGATAAAATATCATTTACAAAAATATGTTGTGATGTCATGGTGTATGTAAGGGATCAATTTTCTAATTTACAAGATATCTAATTATTTACATTGGTTTACAATTTATCTCAAAGCTGATGGGAATTTGAAAATATCAGCTTTATGCAGTTACAAACAAATAAAATTATGATCACATCTTATCTCAGATTTGTTTTTATTATTAAATTCAGTCACAAATGAATGGAGTTCACAGCTGTACCATGTGATCAATAGCCCTTAGCGTTTTTTCAAGGTGTTCTCGAAAACGTGAACATCGCCAATTCCCTGAATGATGTAATTTTTACAGGAAAACACGAACTGATATGATTCTACAGTATATCCAATGGAAATTATAGTTCTGCACAATCATTAGGGGGTATCACATGGTACAGCAGCAGACCCCATTGAATTTGGAGTAATAGTGTTTGTGCCTCAGTCAAAATCCTTTCACTTATATCGGTGTGGTAAGTTCTGGGATGGTGGAGGAAACCCGAGAACCTGGAGAAAACCACCGACCTTTTGCCTCAGTCAAGATCCTTTCACTTATATCATTGTGGTAAGTTCTGGGATGGTGGAGGAAACTCGAGAACCTGGAGAAAACCACCGACCTTTTGCCTCAGTCAAGATCCTTTCACTTATATCATTGTGGTAAGTTCTGGGATGGTGGAGGAAACTCGAGAACCTGGAGAAAACCACCGACCTTTTGCCTCAGTCAAGATCCTTTCACTTATATCATTGTGGTAAGTTCTGGGATGGTGGAGGAAACTCGAGAACCTGGAGAAAACCACTGAACTTTTGCCTCAGTTAAGATCCTTTCACTTATATCAGTGTGGTAAGTTCTGGGATGGTGGAGGAAACTCGAGAACCTGGAGAAAACCACTGAACTTTTGCCTCAGTCAAAATCCTTTCACTTATATCAGTGTGGTAAGTTCTGGGATGGTGGAGGAAACCTGAGAACCTGGAGAAAACCACCGACCTTTTGCCTCAGTCAAGATCCTTTCACTTATATCAGTGTGGTAAGTTCTGGGATGGTGGAGGAAACTCGAGAACCTGGAGAAAACCACTGAACTTTTGCCTCAGTCAAAATCCTTTCACTTATATCAGTGTGGTAAGTTCTGGGATGGTGGAGGAAACCTGAGAACCTGGAGAAAACCACCGACCTTTTGCCTCAGTCAAGATCCTTTCACTTATATCATTGTGGTAAGTTCTGGGATGGTGGAGGAAACTCGAGAACCTGGAGAAAACCACTGAACTTTTGCCTCAGTCAAGATCCTTTCACTTATATCATTGTGGTAAGTTCTGGGATGGTGGAGGAAACTCGAGAACCTGGAGAAAACCACCGACCTTTTGCCTCAGTCAAGATCCTTTCACTTATATCATTGTGGTAAGTTCTTGGATGGTGGAGGAAACTCGAGAACCTGGAGAAAACCACCGACCTTTTGCCTCAGTCAAGATCCTTTCACTTATATCATTGTGGTAAGTTCTGGGATGGTGGAGGAAACTCGAGAACCTGGAGAAAACCACTGAACTTTTGCCTCAGTTAAGATCCTTTCACTTATATCAGTGTGGTAAGTTCTTGGATGGTGGAGGAAACCTGAGAACCTGGAGAAAACCACCGACCTTTTGCCTCAGTCAAGATCCTTTCACTTATATCATTGTGGTAAGTTCTGGGATGGTGGAGGAAACTCGAGAACCTGGAGAAAACCACCGACCTTTTGCCTCAGTCAAGATCCTTTCACTTATATCATTGTGGTAAGTTCTGGGATGGTGGAGGAAACTCGAGAACCTGGAGAAAACCACTGAACTTTTGCCTCAGTTAAGATCCTTTCACTTATATCAGTGTGGTAAGTTCTGGGATGGTGGAGGAAACTCGAGAACCTGGAGAAAACCACTGAACTTTTGCCTCAGTCAAAATCCTTTCACTTATATCAGTGTGGTAAGTTCTGGGATGGTGGAGGAAACTCGAGAACCTGGAGAAAACCACCGACCTTTTGCCTCAGTCAAGATCCTTTCACTTATATCATTGTGGTAAGTTCTGGGATGGTGGAGGAAACTCGAGAACCTGGAGAAAACCACCGACCTTTTGCCTCAGTCAAGATCCTTTCACTTATATCATTGTGGTAAGTTCTGGGATGGTGGAGGAAACTCGAGAACCTGGAGAAAACCACTGAACTTTTGCCTCAGTTAAGATCCTTTCACTTATATCAGTGTGGTAAGTTCTGGGATGGTGGAGGAAACTCGAGAACCTGGAGAAAACCACCGACCTTTTGCCTCAGTTAAGATCCTTTCACTTATATCAGTGTGGTAAGTTCTGGGATGGTGGAGGAAACTCGAGAACCTGGAGAAAACCACTGAACTTTTGCCTCAGTTAAGATCCTTTCACTTATATCAGTGTGGTAAGTTCTGGGATGGTGGAGGAAACCCGAGAACCTGGAGAAAACCACTGACCTTTTGCCTCAGTTAAGATCCTTTCACTTATATCAGTGTGGTAAGTTCTGGGATGGTGGAGGAAACTCGAGAACCTGGAGAAAACCACTGAACTTTTGCCTCAGTTAAGATCCTTTCACTTATATCAGTGTGGTAAGTTCTGGGATGGTGGAGGAAACCCGAGAACCTGGAGAAAACCACTGACCTTTTGCCTCAGTTAAGATCCTTTCACTTATATCAGTGTGGTAAGTTCTGGGATGGTGGAGGAAACCCGAGAACCTGGAGAAAACCACTGACCTTTTGCCTCAGTTAAGGTCCTTTCACTTATATCAGTGTGGTAAGTTCTGGGATGGTGGAGGAAACTTGAGAACCTGGAGAAAACCACCGACCTTTTGCCTCAGTCAAGATCCTTCACTTATATCGGTGTGGTAAGTTCTGGGTTGGTAAAGGAAACCCGAGAACCTGGAGAAAACCACCGACCTTTTGCCTCAGTCAAGATCCTTTCACTTATATCATTGTGGTAAGTTCTGGGATGGTGGAGGAAACCCGAGAACCTGGAGAAAACCACCGACCTTTTGCCTCAGTCAAAATCCTTTCACTTATATCATTGTGGTAAGTTCTGGGATGGTGGAGGAAACTCGAGAACCTGGAGAAAACCACTGAACTTTTGCCTCAGTCAAAATCCTTTCACTTATATCAGTGTGGTAAGTTCTGGGTTGGTGAAGGAAACTCGAGAACCTGGAGAAAACCACCGACCTTTTGCCTCAGTCAAGATCCTTTCACTTATATCAGCAGCAGACCCCATTGAATTGGGAGTAATAGTGTTTGTGCCTCAGTCAAAATCCTTTCACTTATATCGGTGTGGCAAGTTCTGGGATGGTGGAGGAAACCCGAGAACCTGGAGAAAACCACCGACCTTTTGCCTCAGTCAAGATCCTATCACTTATATCATTGTGGTAAGTTCTGGGATGGTGGAGGAAACCCGAGAACCTGGAGAAAACCACCGACCTTTTGCCTCAGTCAAGATCCTTTCACTTATATCATTGTGGTAAGTTCTGGGATGGTGGAGGAAACCCGAGAACCTGGAGAAAACCACCGACCTTTTGCCTCAGTCAAGATCCTATCACTTATATCATTGTGGTAAGTTCTGGGATGGTGGAGGAAACTCGAGAACCTGGAGAAAACCACCAACCTTTTGCCTCAGTCAAGATCCTTTCACTTATATCGGTGTGGTAAGTTCTGGGATGGTGGAGGAAACCTGAGAACCTGGAGAAAACCACTGACCTTTTGCCTCAGTTAAGATCCTTTCACTTATATCATTGTGGTAAGTTCTGGGATGGTGGAGGAAACTCGAGAACCTGGAGAAAACCACCGACCTTTTGCCTCAGTCAAGATCCTTTCACTTATATCAGTGTGGTAAGTTCTGGGATGGTGGAGGAAACTCGAGAACCTGGAGAAAACCACCGACCTTTTGCCTCAGTCAAGATCCTTTCACTTATATCAGTGTGGTAAGTTCTGGGATGGTTGAGGAAACCCGAGAACCTGGAGAAAACCTCAGTCAAGATCCTTTCACTTATATCATTGTGGTAAGTTCTGGGACGGTGGAGGAAACCGTAAAAACCTGAAGTTAACCACCGACCTTTTGCCTCAATCAAGATCCTTTCACTTATATCGGTGTGGTAAGTTCTGGGATGGTGGAGGAAACTCGAGAACCTGGAGAAAACCACCGACCTTTGCAAACTTACAAATTTTTTCAAACTAGAATTTGTCCCACATTGCATTCAAACCTAAGTGGTGAGAACTGCTGTGTTCCATAACTGGGTGCTTTAGACCACTCAGCATGGAGCATTTGCCATCATAGCACATGGTACCCCATCATATTTGTGTAGAACAACTACCGGTATATCATTGGAATTTATTGGTCATTATTATGTTAATACTTATCATTAGACCAAACTTTTAAAACATGTTTCAATATGATCCGGATGTCAGTAATATTTCACTTATATCTAGATATCATCAACTCTAAGATAAATCATAAAAACAACCTTGACCTAGGCTAGCTAAGCACTAGTCCTAGTACATGATAATGACGATCATTGGTCTCAAAACACACACAGAAAAATATTTTATAGACCTCCAAGAAATGTTTGGCAAATTAATACATGTAGTCTTCATCTTGTAATTTTAAAAATCTTTGAATAAAGTACCTGCTGCTGAACAATCTACTACAATGTAACAGTTAGGAACCAAAGTGGAGTAAACCAAAAACAAATTGCATTCATTGTTAACAAAATAAAAATTATCTTTAATTTCATGACTTGTTTGTAGGAAATACTTGGAATAATACACTACTTTCTGTTTGACATGATTTTGATCAGTGAAATTTTGAATTCTACTTTATCAGTCAGTGGTAATATGAATTTTGTATGCATAATAGTTCATCTGTCACCATCATCATTTAGTAAGTGTCAAATTTATCAAATTTTTTGCATTATTTTTGTAGAACATTAAGTCTGAATTACCAATTTTGTTGATTCAACCTTCTGACTAAATTTTAAAATATGCTGGTTATTGTTATTTCTGTGTATGAAAGGATTCCTTTGATCCAATCAAGTTGTTTCTTATTTTCATAAAAATTACACAGCTTTTTTTTTAATTTTGGCTATTTTTGTGTGATTTTAGTCAGAACTATCAGGTTTTGTAAATTCCACTTTATCCCGATATTTTAAGGTATAATGATTATGTCTACGTAATAACGGTTCGTTTGGATCTGTCTGTTTTTTGTCATCATACACTGTGGAGATTATAACGTCTCTTTGACTGTTTCTATTTTTCACTTTGTGTTTTATTAGTTTTTCACCTCTGAATCTGCAATATAAAACAAAGTATTAAAATTAGATTATTAGATTTAATACCAAAACAAGATCTGCTTGAAATCATATGTCCATCCTTAAAGGTTAACCAAGGTTAAAATTTGAACACTTACAGTAAATTTTCATGCCTGCCATGAAAATTTTTTAAATGTTTTTTTTTTTTACAAAGACAATAATTTTTCACTTATATCAAGGTGGTCAGTTCAGGAATGGTGAAGGAAAACAGAGTGCCCACAGAAAATTATGGAATTTCATATGATGATGACAGGGTTAAAAACCATGCTTAAATCCTTACCAATCCTAATCTGTAAATGTTAATGTATTCTATAGCAAGATCTAAAAGAATTTATGAAATGTTACAGGTCTGGATGAAAGGTTATTTGTCTGAAAAATATAGTTATTGTTATGTGTGTGGTAAACTGATAGTACAAGAGTAGAAGCAGAGTAATGAAGTTTTATGCCCCAACCAAGATTCTTTCTGGTCAGTTTTGGGACTGTGGAGGAAACTGGTGTACACTTTAAACAAGTGAACTGACAAACATTCTCACAGTAAGATCTATCCTAAGGTTCAATGGGACCTAGGTGGTGAGAGAGATTGTGATTTGTAAATAAGATATGTACTTATACCATCCACTTGGCCAACCAAGGCTCCTCGATAGTAGGGTCTGGAGAATCACAGATATCAGCATCAATACCTCATGATATTGAATTTCAGGCAGAATATAAAGAAAATATTTCCAAAAATACCTGCACACAATATTATAATAATAGTACTACTGAAACTTTATTGAAAACTAAGTAATACAAACTTTTTTGTGGAGAGTATATATGAGTGCCCGATTCTTCTAGGCCCAATTAGCCTGAATATTATAAATAAACTTGACCATGGTTCATTTTTATTATTATGACATACCCAAATCCTGTTTTGTCTTTTCCATGTTGACCTTCACTTTCCAGGGCATCAGATATCCCATGACTACTTGATCCTAATCCAAGACCTTCTTTCCAACCTTGTTCCTCTAAAATCTTACGACCAATCCCTTTGGTATGTATTTCAAATTTTCCTATTTTTGTTTCTGGATTGATTTGTTTTGATTTGTTTGGTCTTTTTACTGCTATCTTTGCAGTGAATCTATCAGTGTCTTCAATGCCTTCTCTTCGTCGTTGTTCTTGTCGCATTGTTATATAGTCTTTGATATCTTTGTCACCAGCTCCTTCTTCATAGTAAGCACTCATATCTACATCCAAATCATCTGTTGTCTGCTCATCAAAATCTACAAAATTTAGGGGAAAAAACATAACTAGTTAAAATTGTGCCATGTCATTATACTGTAAAGAAACTATTGTTCCACATAATTATTTCAACTTGACATCATATTTTTAACTGCAATTTTATAATTCTTCTGAAATTAAGGAAATTAATACCACATAAAACAGTGAAACAAAATGATTTCTTCAATACTGAACTACTTGTTTTATACGTTTTTGCGTTATACTTCACTTCTTGTTATTTTGTTACGAACAGGGAAGTTACTTCCCTGGAAGTATTGGCCTACGGCTTGAAAATTCTGAGAGCGATTCACAGAACAACTACTCTGACTTTTATCAGTCCGAGAAATAAATAGTTCATTAGATGCTTTGATGTCCAGGTGTAATAAAATGGAATTGTGTTAACCACTACTGAAATGTTTCTTGGTCAATATGACTAAAATAGTTTTAAATCCTAAATTACTAGGAAAATCATGTTGCAAAATATTTCTAAAAAAGCACCAATTTACTACCATAACATTAAGTTTGTCATACCAATACCAGAATTGTTAACAGTTTACTGTATCTGTATCAATACATTTCACTCTTGTCGGCTTGACACTTCTGAACCCCTAGTCTTGTTTCCATAATTGGCTGCCCATGTGAAGACCATCTAAGCGAAGCCCTTCAAATTGTGTATTTGTCACATTATTTGTATGTGGCCTCCTAATTTTTACAGTGTAGATCTCTCTCTCTCTCTCTCTCTCTCCTCTCTCTCTCTCTCTCCCTCCCTCCCTCTCTCCCTCTCTCTCTCTCTCTCTCTCTCTCGATATTACATATCACACTGTATCATACCTCCCTCCTGTTCCTGCCAGTACTGAGCATCAGTATAAAATACCAGTCCACTACCACCTTTCTCCCATTTCAGTTCAATCTCTTCCTCAAACAATCTCTCTTTATTTCTCTCTTGGTTTGATGGATCATCACTCATAGCTTCATGTCTTTCCCATTCTTCACAGCTATCATTATCCTAAAACATAAAAAATACCATACATTTATACCATAATCCTTCTAAGTTTTTTTTTTCATTGATTTTAACAATTTCATTTTCAAGTGTATTTTTAGAAATTTGAAAATTATGGAAAATTTAAAATATAGCTGTTTGAGAATATAGAGGGGCTGAAAACAGAAGTAATAAAGGAGAACTGTCTAGTTTTCTCCAAATGTTCCAAAGGTAGTTTTCTCCAAACTTAACCCATAGTCATTTTCCGATTACTTGTTACACTTTTGAAGAAAATTACTTACTTGGTACATTAATTTCACTCACTCACAATTGATTTTACGAAATTTGACTGGTAAAAATCCTTACAGCTTGTTTTGTTCAGGGATATATTCACTGCAAATGTTTGTAAATAGACATTCCAGCAAGAGAAAACCTCATGTTGGTTACCCCATTCTACAGAAACTATAAGCACTGATCTGATTAGTTACTACTACAGTCTAGGGTCAGACTTATACATGTTCAATATGACTTATATGACCAATACAAACCTCTTCTGAATCAGAGTTATCTTTCTTGATCATTTTCTCTTCTATATTTTCTCTCATCAATTTTTTAGTTTCTGGGTCTTTTCTCCATTTTCTGTTTATTTTGTTATGATTATTACTATCACCACTTTTTACATTAAGTTCTTTGTCTGTAGAATCTAAATCAATCACATTATCTGCGGCATCACATATTATATGACCTGATCCTGACCTAACTTCTAAATCTTCCTCCTCATTACTGCCAGAAAATGTTCCACCCCCATAATCAAATGGAACATTTCCATATTTTTTATTTGTCCTAGTCTTTGGAAAACTAAGTCCGAGTTTCTTTATAACAACAGGAGGTAAACGACATTCTCGGATCAATTTTAAAAACTCCATTGTTGGAGTTCCTACATTCCCGTTTGGCATCACATCAGGGGGATGTAACTCTGGCAGTTTCAATAAGTCTGCCTCTGTGAAATTTTCTCTGTCTTCTGGTATTTGCTTTTGTTCAGCTCTAGTCTTATATGCATCAACTTTATCTAAAAATATATGTAAAAGAATAAAAAGAATTTTCAAACAAATGTAAAGCATTGAACATATGGAATACAACATACAAATATGACAATTTTTCAAATGTATCGCTTACTAAATGATATAAATGATACAACGCATGCTGAAAAAACTTGTTGAGATTAATTTTCAATGATTTAATGTTATAATAATTTTTGACAATATTCTTAAAATCATTTTATCAAAATCATGAGAATTGGGACTACCAGTTTTTGAAAGAGAGAGAGAGAGAGAGAGAGAGAGAGAGGGGTGAGTTAGTTTTCACAAGTACAATTGGCTATTCCATTTTTACTCCAGAATCACCTATGGATGGCAATTGGATCAAAAATTTTTCCATGGTATTTCTTTAGCATTGTGGTACTCTTATCTTAAAACTCCAGTGTCATCCATACAAAATTTGACTGGAATTCCAACAAGATTTGTAAAAAATTTGAGAATTCCAGTCTCGTCTAGACTAAATTGTAATGTCATTCTAAAGAGATTTATAAAAAAAATGGAATGGTAGTGTACCAAGTGATACCCCATAACGTTTCTGTTGAACCACTATTTCCATTGCGTCAGTTCATGTATCCCATAAAATTATGTTACTCTGGGATATGACAATGTAAAAGTTTTCCAAAATGTTCCACACAAACATTAAGGGGTATTGATCATGTGAAATGTTAGGGAACTCCATTCCAGTGTCAATCATCACCCACGAATTCTTAAAAGATTTTTAAAACTCTCTGGAGTTTCAGTATCATTAATACCAAATTTCACAGGAATTCCAAAGAGATTTGATTTTTTTCTGGAATCCATGGTCATCCTCACCAAATTTCACTGGAATCTCACAGGGGTTTTATAGTATTTTTCTGGAATCCCGTTGCCATCCATAGGGAGAGTTTGGAGTAATGATCTGGATATTATAGCCCAATGCTTTAGATTGAACTGACTGTTACATACTGTACCTTCATTTTCTGAGTGCACTCTGATCTTAGAAATGAAACACAATCTTGGTATAGATTCTCCATTAGAGTCAAGCCAGTGTTTTCTGTGGTACATTTTCTGAAGCTCGTTAAATTTACTCTTTTTCATTTTAACGACACAACACAGAGCTGATCTGGTGTCAGGAGGGCACTTGTGAGGTTGGTTTTCATTTGAACTTTTCAACTCTGGTCTGTGGCGAAAATGGAAAATATCAAAACCACGGGTCTCTATGAACTGTGAAAAATAATTTCTCAAGTCTGCAGAATGATAATCTGGTGGAATGTTGTTGATAGCAGCAAAAATAATTTTATCTCTGATGTTCCTGTTTGTTGGTTCCTCCATCTTTTTACGTCAAACGTATGCTTGTAACGTATAATATACGATCCGGGAACGTAACAACCCTGCGCTACTCGGATTTATGAAACAGACGAGTTATTATTTCTTAATTTATAATTTAAAACAGACCAATTATTCAAGAAGCAAAGATAATGAAAAGGAATTTTTCACGTTCCTTATGCTTAAATTAAAATTAAAAAAAAATAAAAATGAAGACATTTTACCATACTTTTTAAACGATAACATAATTTCATTTCTTCTGGAAAATATTTTCAATTATGGAAATAATAGTTAGTTTAAATAATTAAATAATCAACATGGAACTTATAGAATGGGTACTGCAAAGTTGGTCTTCAATGAAAAAGAGGTGTTACCGTAAATGAATAAAGTTTTACATAAAAGCCGAAGTAGTCTGTTTTCGAAATAGTGTCCAGAAAACCATACTACTGTGTTTACAGAGTTAACACCTAAGCACAGTATTACAGTAAATATAAAATTATATCTAGATATTACTAGCACATTTACATTTCTTTTCATTTCCTAATTTTCTAATCTTGTCAGTTTTCCACAGAGACATATATGTCATTGTTTTCCACAAATAGAAAATGTCCAAAATATTCACTCCGCGTCAGACCCGGTTCCCAATAGAATCAACTATGACGTCATTGGTGTCGATGAGGGCAACACAGTTGACAACGGAGTACAGTATCTTGCGAAACTCACGACGGAAAGCCACGAAAAGCGAAGTCTTTAATATTGTGATTTGCTTGTTGAAGTAACATCGAAAACTTGAGAACATTTCGAAATGGAAGGTGGTAAGTAATATTAAGAATGATAATATTTTATTTGTTTAATTACAGAGAAGCCCGGGGAATAACTATTGCAGTGGGAAAAAACCAGCGGAGCCAATGCAGTACCTTCCCACTAAAACGCCATGTTAATTGATTTGGTGCAAGGAGTTTATAAACCTTGGGGTTTTTTTTACACTTGACACCACTACCCTCGTTCTAAATTAAAAGAACGTCTTAAACAAATTATTTACTTATTGTTCTGTTCTTTTACAAAAACGGTATGCCAATTGCAAGATAATAAATATCTAGTGTTAAGCAGGGACCTAGTGCCGAACAGGAATTCTGGTTAATTTGCAAAGCATATTACGGACTCCAACTAAAAATATACTGAAAATACCATCAACAAAATGTCAGACTATTTGATGAACAACATATTAATTTTGTTGTGTTTAGTAATATAATTTCCAACAAACAATCGGTATACCAATGGGCACAAACTGTGCACTAATGCTTACTGGTATGTTTCTCTATTCGTATGAAGGAGAATTTATGCAGAACCTTGTTAAATCTGGAGTTTCGATTCTCTTGATTCTCCAGTCGCTGGACACATAACCATTACCATGTTTAATCTGGAGTTTCGATTCTCTTGATTCTCCAGTCGCTGGTCACATAACCATTATCATGTTTAATCTGGAGTTTCGATTCTCTTGATTGTCCAGTCGCTGGACACATAACCATTATCATGTTTAATCTGGAGTTTCGATTCTCTTGATTCTCCAGTCGCTGGTCACGTAACCATTACCATGTTTAATCTGGCGTTTCGATTCTCTTGATTCTCCAGTCGCTGGTCACATAACCATTACCATGTTTAATCTGGAGTTTCGATTCTCTTGATTCTCCAGTCGCTGGTCACATAACCATTACCATGTTTAATCTGGAGTTTCGATTCTCTTGTTTCTCCAGTCGCTGGACACATAACCATTATCATGTTTAATCTGGAGTTTCGATTCTCTTGTTTCTCCAATCGCTGGTCACATAACCATTATCATGTTTAATCTGGAGTTTCGATTCTCTTGATTCTCCAATCGCTGGACACATAACCATTATCATGTTTAATCTGGAGTTTCGATTCTCTCGTTTCTCCAGTCGCTGGTCACATAACCATTACCATGTTTAATCTGGAGTTTCGATTCTCTTGATTCTCCAATCGCTGGACACATAACCATTATCATGTTTAATCTGGAGTTTCGATTCTCTCGTTTCTCCAGTCGCTGGTCACATAACCATTACCATGTTTAATCTGGAGTTTCGATTCTCTTGATTCTCCAGTCGCTGGACACATAACCATTATCATGTTTAATCTGGAGTTTCGATTCTCTTGATTGTCCAGTCACTGGTCACATAACCATTACCATGTTTAATCTGGAGTTTCGATTCTCTTGATTCTCCAGTCGCTGGACACATAACCATTACCATGTTTAATCTGGAGTTTCGATTCTCTTGATTCTCCAGTCGCTTGTCACATAACCATTACCATGTTTAATCTGGAGTTTCGATTCTCTTGATTCTCCAGTCGCTGGACACATAACCATTACCATGTTTAATCTGGAGTTTCGATTCTCTTGATTCTCCAGTCGCTGGACACATAACCATTACCATGTTTAATCTGGAGTTTCGATTCTCTTGATTGTCCACTCACTGGTCACATAACCATTACCATGTTTAATCTGGAGTTTCGATTCTCTTGATTCTCCAGTCGCTGGACACATAACCATTACCATGTTTAATCTGGAGTTTCGATTCTCTTGATTCTCCAGTCGCTGGACACATAACCATTACCATGTTTAATCTGGAGTTTCGATTCTCTTGATTCTCCAGTCGCTTGTCACATAACCATTACCATGTTTAATCTGGAGTTTCGATTCTCTTGATTCTCCAGTCGCTGGACACATAACCATTACCATGTTTAATCTGGAGTTTCGATTCTCTTGATTCTCCAGTCGCTTGTCACATAACCATTACCATGTTTAATCTGGAGTTTCGATTCTCTTGTTTCTCCAGTCGCTGGTCACATAACCATTACCATGTTTAATCTGGAGTTTCGATTCTCTTGTTTCTCCAGTCGCTGGTCACGTAACCATTATCATGTTAAATCTGGAGTTTCGATTCTCTTGATTCTCCAGTCGCTGGTCACATAACCATTACCATGTTTAATCTGGAGTTTCGATTCTCCAATCGCTGGTCACATAACCATTACCATGTTTAATCTGGCGTTTCGATTCTCTTGTTTCTCCAATCGCTGGTCACATCACCATTATCATGTTTAATCTGGAGTTTCGATTCTCTTGTTTCTCCAATCGCTGGTCACATAACCATTACCATGTTTAATCTGGAGTTTCGATTCTCTTAATTCTCCAGTCACTGGTCAATAACCATTACCGTGTTAAATCTGGAGTTTCGATTCTCTTGATTCTCCAGTCACTGGTCACGTAACCATTACCATGTTAAATCTGGAGTTTCGATTCTCTTGTTTCTCCAGTCGCTGGTCACATAACCATTACCATGTTTAATCTGGAGTTTCGATTCTCTTGTTTCTCCAATCGCTGGTCACATAACCATTACCATGTTTAATCTGGAGTTTCGGTTCTCTTGTTTCTCCAATCGCTGGACACATAACCATTACCATGTTTAATCTGGAGTTTCGATTCTCTTGTTTCTCCAGTCGCTGGTCACATAACCATTACCATGTTTAATCTGGAGTTTCGATTCTCTTGTTTCTCCAGTCGCTGGTCACGTAACCATTATCATGTTAAATCTGGAGTTTCGATTCTCTTGATTCTCCAGTCGCTGGTCACATAACCATTACCATGTTTAATCTGGAGTTTCGATTCTCCAATCGCTGGTCACATAACCATTACCATGTTTAATCTGGCGTTTCGATTCTCTTGTTTCTCCAATCGCTGGTCACATCACCATTATCATGTTTAATCTGGAGTTTCGATTCTCTTGTTTCTCCAATCGCTGGTCACATAACCATTACCATGTTTAATCTGGAGTTTCGATTCTCTTAATTCTCCAGTCACTGGTCAATAACCATTACCGTGTTAAATCTGGAGTTTCGATTCTCTTGATTCTCCAGTCACTGGTCACGTAACCATTACCATGTTAAATCTGGAGTTTCGATTCTCTTGTTTCTCCAGTCGCTGGTCACATAACCATTACCATGTTTAATCTGGAGTTTCGATTCTCTTGTTTCTCCAATCGCTGGTCACATAACCATTACCATGTTTAATCTGGAGTTTCGGTTCTCTTGTTTCTCCAATCGCTGGACACATAACCATTACCATGTTTAATCTGGAGTTTCGATTCTCTTGTTTCTCCAGTCGCTGGTCACATAACCATTACCATGTTTAATCTGGAGTTTCGATTCTCTTGTTTCTCCAGTCGCTGGTCACGTAACCATTATCATGTTAAATCTGGAGTTTCGATTCTCTTGATTCTCCAGTCGCTGGTCACATAACCATTACCATGTTTAATCTGGAGTTTCGATTCTCCAATCGCTGGTCACATAACCATTACCATGTTTAATCTGGCGTTTCGATTCTCTTGTTTCTCCAATCGCTGGTCACATCACCATTATCATGTTTAATCTGGAGTTTCGATTCTCTTGTTTCTCCAATCGCTGGTCACATAACCATTACCATGTTTAATCTGGAGTTTCGATTCTCTTAATTCTCCAGTCACTGGTCATAACCATTACCGTGTTAAATCTGGAGTTTCGATTCTCTTGATTCTCCAGTCACTGGTCACGTAACCATTACCATGTTAAATCTGGAGTTTCGATTCTCTTGTTTCTCCAGTCGCTGGTCACATAACCATTACCATGTTTAATCTGGAGTTTCGATTCTCTTGTTTCTCCAATCGCTGGTCACATAACCATTACCATGTTTAATCTGGAGTTTCGGTTCTCTTGTTTCTCCAATCGCTGGTCACATAACCATTACCATGTTTAATCTGGAGTTTCGATTCTCTTGATTCGCTAGTCGCTGGTCACATAACCATTACCATGTTTAATCTGGAGTTTCGGTTCTCTTGATTCTCCAGTCGCTGGACACATAACATCTGGAGTTTCGATTCTCTTGTTTCTCCAGTCGTTGGTCAGCTGGTCACATAACCATTACCATGTTTAATCTGCAGTTTCGATTCTCTTGATTCTCCAGTCGCTGGACACATAACCATTACCATGTTTAATCTGGAGTTTCGATTCTCTTGTTTCTCCAGTCGCTTGTCACATAACCATTACCATGTTTAATCTGGAGTTTCGATTCTCTTGATTCTCCAGTCGCTGGTCACGTAACCATTATCATGTTTAATCTGGAGTTTCGATTCTCTTGATTCTCCAGTCACATACCCATTACCTCGACCGATTGTTGTGTGACCTGGAACATGGATTACTAATTACACGATAAGGACCTCGGTCACTGGTGAATACTGCTTTAATTTGCCCCGAACCTCCAGAAGGCTGGTGACAATCATAAGGCCTCGATTGTCGTTGGAGTGACCAAGACCATTGCTGATGGCATATTTAGGGACCTTGATAGTTTGATGCACGGTCTCGATTTTTTAGTGACAGTGACAGATACTGGTTCTTGGGTATTAAGATAACAGCATGCGTTTAACTTCAGAACTGCATAATGGAATGAATTTGACTTCGATTGGTGGGACACTCGTGTGACCTTGGCCACAGGGGCCAGTTTCATAATAAAGTTTAAAAAATACCCCTAAGTATATAAAAAAGTACTCTTTTTTATATACTTAGGGGTATTTTTAAATTTTATTATGAAACTGGCCCCTGTGACCTTGGCTACTGATCATCAATCACTAAATAACAACATTTTGACCTCGATTACGGTAAAAAGCAATGTATCGACCCGAATACGACTTTAAACAAACATCATATTTTATATTTACAGATTGCAACTATCAACTCCCAGACTACAAACAAACCATTGTAAATAATGCGTTGCCGATTTTGACCAAAGAAGTTTCCTTGGCAATCCTTTCTCGCCATCTTTTACGATATATTATCTGAACACAGAAAACTATACCAAAGGTTGAAGAATTTTGGAAGGTATACCAGACGTCGGTAGATATCGAAGATGTATCCGACAGTGATGTCGCCCATAAATTTGTAGAATTTGTAAGTATTATATAAAGCACGATATCAAGAGCGTAATTACTAATAGTAGATAAATATAAATTCATACTATAACAAATACTTACCAGTTGTAATTAATATAATTAAATACATGTACAATATATCAAATTTAGTCAAATTTTTAACCTATAGCAATGCTAACGTTAGTACTTTCAGTAGTGGAAATTCTTGAATGGCTTATTTAATAAAAGATAAAAGGTCCCATTGGCAAGTTTAGATTTTATTTTTCTTTATTTATTTATTTATTAAAAATTATATAAATTACACTATAAAAGACCTGGTTTAAACCGCCACCATCCATCAGTCAACAGAGCGAACGTCTGAAGAAACTATTGATATAATTAGTTTTATTCATGTTTACGGAAATTAAAATTTAAATGAGTTTTATTCTTTTCTAGCTTCAGGAAAACGTCCAAAATGGTGAATTAATTAGACTTGACAGACACAAATTTGAGAGAAGTTACTCAATGGGTAAGAAATATCTAGAAGTTTGACATTTTATCATAAAAAGTATGTTCATTAACTTTTACGGTTTGTCAATTTTGCACACCTAACTTTAGAAGCTGGACATTTTGGAACAAAGTATCCTATATATCTTTGCAGCTTGGCATTTTGGAACGAAATATTCCTTAAAAATGTGAAGTTTGGCTTTTTCTACCACAGCGAAAGATAAATTAAAAGTCAACAGTAAATCATAAATAAACGGAGTCGATTTTTTGTTTTTTTAAGTAGTACATCCTTCACATCCTTATATCAATTCGTTTGCTATGACAACCCAACTTTCTATTCACGGTGTATTTTCAAAATATTGGACAAAATACACTGGACTGGATATTAGTACAATATGTATATTTGAGCACATTTTTTCGTCACCTTACCTGTTTTGTTTTTATTTTTTCTAGGCTTCGTGTATCTGTTTGCTGATAGATTACAATATAATCCAACTAAACATTTAGACGAACAAATCTGGCCTCTTAACAGAACTCAATCGGAACCTAATATTGCATATAATCGCCTCCAATCAACATCTAGTAGATCAGAGTCATGTCACGTCATCATACCTGGTGATTTCAAGGTAAGTTTCACATTAAATTAATTAATCATTCAATCTGAGTATCAATAACTCTAATATAAAAAAAGAGTGGATGGATTTATTTCTCAAATTGTCAGAACTATATTATAATGCTTATTTGAAGGTATGTAGCTAGCTAAAGGGAATGCTTACCCTTCTGGAGCATCCGGCCTCATTTCCCTAGTAAAAGTTTATGTATCTATGTATCCCGATACACATATTATATACAAGTTGTGTTTGATTAAACATGTTGTACGTCGGGTAAACAATGACTCGGCTGTATTTCAATTACCCTACGAGTACTATATATTCTTTATTAATAAACACGTATCTCATTAATTTATTTTGTATTATTTATGGTAGAATACTAGAAACCTGTCAAGTTTTTTCAATCTTAGGATGTTATAAATAGATTGTGACATTTAATATACGTCTATTTCAGAACACATCAGATATTGGTGACATTACAGTACAGCCTCGTAAAAGCTTCCGCAAAAGTATCAAAAACCTAGGTACGTGTGTACTGGTATATGTTGTGATGTACGATTAGGGTCACGAAGGCGAATGCGCAAAGATTCCAAGGCACAGGACAGTTACTATTACTAACTATCGCTCTTCGGCTTACCGTTTTCGCACAATTGAAAATTTCCCCTAACCCCACACCAAAATGTACTAATTTACTGGGCCACGAAGGCGAATGAACAACGGTACCAAATTAAAGCAAAGGGAAGTAACTTTTAACAACTATCGCTACCTACCAACTAACATTATAAAAAAAAACTATCGCTCCTCGGCTTACCGTTTTCGCTCAACTGAAAGTTTCCCCTATCTACGGGTGTAGCTAGCTAAACAGGATGTGCTTACCCTTCCGGAGCACCCGGTCTCACTTCCCTGGTGAAGGTTTACGTGTCTAACCTAACTTGTCAGTTCCAAAGTTTTTACTTTGCTTCTGGATTGTGATTCGGACATGGATAATATAAGTATGTTTGTTTTTGATTGATACAATGTACCATAATGTATGTTATTGAAAACATCCACATGATCTACGCGTGGTCCCTTTTGCATATAAATGCTTAATTAATAAGTTTCTCCGAATCTCTGAAATATTTAAATTAATTACAATGTATTTATGCTACTAACTATGCTTTATGTAATGGCAAAACTTATTAATGGCACCATAATAATGGAATGGTAAGGTTAGGATTTTAAGCATACTGTACCACATATCTGGTATAGAACCACTCACTAAACATTTAAGATATCCATGCAAAGTTTCAGTAGAAATGTTACAATAATCAATAACATGTTCATTTCTCGACTTTATTGTCGTCTGTTCTCGACTAGTCTACCATGACAAGAATAGTGTCGTCAGCTGCAACTTTGCTCCTTTAGTTTTGATCCAGTGTTGACTATCTAACTTAGACAAGATGGTTGTGAAAAAAGGTTTGATGAAAACCTTAGCTAATCTAATAATATATGAACTACAGTTAATAATGTAAAGCACTCCGTTTGATTGGAGGCAATTATGAAATATGAAAATGATATTTACAACTGAAATACATGTATTATGTACTTGGCAACAACCAATGGAAGCAGAATCTGTCCTTGTTTTTTTTTCTCGGATAAACGGTTGTGTTTTCAATGCAAAACCGCGACAACCAAAGAAACTTCTGAAATAATATGTCAAGTGTTATTTTGAAGCGCTACTAGTATTTAGAACTATCACGTGCTTTTTCTACCTTTTCTTTACAGCGATTTTCCTTTTCTTTCACAGGCAAAAGAATCAAGCGTGTAGCTGGACGTGTATTTAGATGTTTATGCCCATGTACTGGACGCAGCACCAAGTACCAAAAAGACGCCGACATCAATTATTAAAATGCCTTTGAACACTGGAATCACAGACAAAGAGAAGCTTGAATTTTGTTTATTTTACCAAAAACAGTACATTTACTGTTGTTGTTATTATTGTTATAACACTGATATACAAACTGAATACATAAAATATTTCCTACTATTTGATCCATCATTTGTTGTTATTTTTGTTACTCTTACCTTTGCCAAAAGATTTGATAAGAGTAAAACTGGCTGGATGCTCAAACCACTATTAGTGTTTTCCGAAGGCTGTGTCATTGGGACTCAATGATTTTAGTTTCTGATTTAATAATAATGAAATCTACAGAAATTCCTGCTGATAAATAATGCCAGTATTTACTACTTTACTAAAACAAACATTTTAGTCCAAGTCCAAATGACAAATTCCAAAAAGCAAAGTAAAAACTTCGAATACATGTACTTGCAAACTAAGTTCAACATGCGAACTTCCTTCATGGAAGTGAGGTCGGGAGGGTAAGCGCCTCCTTTTTTAGATAGCTACATCCGCAACATATGGTCTCAAATTAAAGAATTAAAAAAACATGGAACTAGTTAGGAATCGTAAAATATACCCAGAATTATTTTGAATGCAGTGACATCTTGTATAGCAACAGTTGTGTGATGACTACCTTTCAAATTTTTGAAGGACTTAATAAGTCTAGGCTTGCAATGTCCCCAAGTCAACAACTTATATGTACATACAGCTTGCTTCGTTGTATAAAGCTTTCGTAATGGGAACAAGCTCTACCATAGTATATTAATTGTGAAACAAAAACACCAAAGCAGGAGACGCAGACATGTATGCAACGGTATAGAAAAGGAAAGTTAACAGAAAAATTGAAGTCATCACATTTGTCATATAGCTTCAATTGTAGTCTTGATATATGACTTGATGAAACATTTGTATCTTTTTTTCAAGCTCACTAGCTGGGATAGTTAACATTCACATATTCTCTAAATCTATTATTATTAAGATATAGAATGCCATCTATATAATTATCTGCATGTGGAGTTGAATGGTTTGGTGACAGGCTTTTCTCTAGATTTAACCAGATTTTGCATAAATTCTGCTTCATACTGTCATATACCATTTTTTGAATTTAATCATAAAATACATTCAAAAATGGTATATGTCATATACCATTTTTTGAATGTATTTTATGATTAAATTAAAAAAAAAGGTATATGACAATACAAATACAGAAACTAATATGCAAGCAACGGTGCACAGTTAACTGTTTGTACCCATTTGTAAACCGATTGTTTGTTTGAAAACTATTTAACCAAACACAACAAATATGTTGTCTACGACCGACACAACAAAATAACAAACAAAATACGGAATTTTGAGACATTGACACGTTCGTTTTGAGTTTTGGGTGGAAGTCGGAAATAAGAACAGAATGGAATCCAGTGATGTGGTTCAAATATAAAGCTGTAAAATTAATCCCAGTCACTCCCATATGAAATCCAAAACAAACATACTAATTCATATCCAAATACAATCCCAAAGCAAAGTAAAGCGCTTTGAAAATTAGCAAATTAAAGTTAAACACGTGAACTTCTACCAGGGAAGTGAGGCCGGGTGCTCCGGAAGGGTAAACACCTCCTGTTTAACTAGCTACATCCGTCTTGTGTGTAATTCAAATTTAGAAGGAAAAGAACATGGAACTATGGGACGTAAAATATACCTAATTTTGGATACAAACATCATACTTATTAACAATATTATGATGTCTGTCATAACTTTTAGGGCATTGATACGCCTAGGCTTGCAACTCTGCGTCAACAGTTTATTTGCAAGAAGCTTGCTTCGTTGTATAACGTTCAGGTACGGTGGTGGGAACAAATTCAACCATAGCGTGTTTATTGTGAAATATACAAAAGCTTGTTGGTGTCATTTTTAAGTAACTTTAAAAAAACACCGTGATTCGTTCAATCTATTTTAAAAATCGTACGATTTTTTAAAAAGTGTTTGTACGATTTAGAAAACCATTTGTACGATTAAGTTTGAACGTTTAAAAATCTAAAATAGTTTTGAAATCGTTCAAACAATTTAAAAGTCGATTGTACGATTAAAGAAATAATTTCCCTAAAAATGGCACTAACATTCTTTCGTAGTGAAATTAATACACCATAAACACAGAAGCAGGTATATTTTGATTATACTCTATAAAACAAAGTTACTAACATTATTTCATTATCTACTGCAATTTTATGCAAGACATTGGGTGCGATTGTCAAACAGACATTTATTTTAGGCGAAAGTACGCTGCGACTGTAAAAAGAAATGTTAAAAGGTGGCAAGTAAATAATCCAAAACAAACATACCAATTCATGTCCAAACCACAACCTCAAAGCAAAGTAAAAACTTTGAAGCTGTCAAAACAGGTTTCACACGTGAATTTCCACAAGAGAAGTGATGCTGGGGGTTCCGGAAGGTTAAGCACTTTCTGTTTAGCTACGGGCACCCGCCACATGTGTAATAAAAAATGGGAATAGAAGGAGCATAGAACTATGGGACGTCAAATATATCCGGGGTATTTTTTGATACAGAGGCATCATACTTGTCAACAATATTGTGACGACCATAAAACTTTTTGAGGACCTTGATAAGCCTAGATATAGACTTGCAATATCCTTGTGTGAACAATTTATTTGTAAGCAGCTTGCTATGTTGTATAAACTTCCCGTAGTGGGAAAATCTCTACCAAAGCGTATTGATTGTGAAGCAAATACACCAAAAACAGGAGAAGTAGGTACGTGTATATTGCTGCATAGAAAACTAAGAAAAGGAAAGTTGACAATATTATAAAAATGAAGTCATCGCGTTTGCTATGTACTTGAGTTGGCCTGTGGTTTCTTACGCATAAATATGATTCCATTCACGGTCAACCAAATGATGATCATTTTGGGCAACGCGTTATGAAAAAGGAAGCTGTAATTGTAAAAAATATTTATTTTGGACGGCAAGCAAACAAGAAGGGTCTTTAAGAAAAAACATGCTGCAATTGTCAAACAAACTTTCATTTTGGTCGGCAAGATCACAAGGACTTGTTTCTGATACAGTGTAAAAAAATAACACTCTATACTTAAACATAACAGTTACGTTTAAGAACAGAGTGTTATTTTTAATATCAGAAGCAAGTGCCTGTTGTTAAGATGTGTTTTCAATGAATGTCATCCACGAGTTGATTTTGGGCAACTTTTTGTCATATACTGTATTTGTAATGTTTATTTTGTGCTTATGTGTCGTAAGGCATATTGCATAATAAAGAATTGAATCAAGCAAAGGAGGGCTGTTGCGCGAAAACGTCGCCAGTAGGCGTTGCAAAAATAGCTTAGCCTTTCGCCGTCGCGGTTGTAACCCGTGATTGTAACAGGAAATAACGTGACGTCACTTCCGATCATTGGCATGTCAACCATTTGAGGAGGGAGACGGATCAGAAAAGGTAATTCCATTGTTTTGAGGATTTTCAATAATTCTTTGTGTACTCGTATTTTGGTTATTATTTGTAAATTGTTAGAAATTGTATCTAATGCACAAATAAAAGTATAATAAAAGTTCTGATATATTTTACATCCACTGTCACTCTGACACTGCTGAGAAATCTGATCTGTGTATATCTGTATATCGCCACATTCTAATCATGATTAAAACATATTGAGTGGTGAATGTCATTTTGGTGAGACTGATGAATCTTGTGTTCCTATGCATGGCATAAACAAAGGATCATCTGTATGCCCCACTGAGGAAATGTTTTTACAAGAATATTGATAAAACCTCGTTTTGCTAGAGTTCTATCATTCTACTGTTTAATTCATGTCCAGCAGAGCACATGTTTTTCAAGCTTTTAGATATGAAAATCAATAAATTTTCTATTATGTCATATACCGTTATGAAGTATGAATTTTGTTGTAATAAATGAGCACCAGGGTACATACCATGTCATTCAAAAAATAAAACGCAAAACTTTTTAAAATCCTTGCAGAGAATTTGTCATTGTTTACTTTTGGAACAGACGAACGGAAGTTGCCATCATCCGGGCAATTTCAAGTTTATCCTGGATTTGCCTATTCATCGTGGGTAAGATAACGTAGCAAGGGGAAACAACTCCTACAATTTGGTTGTTTACAGCTACTGTTTTTCTGTGGGTAGTCTCCCTTTAGTCAGACGATCCTACCGGTGTGAAAAAATGGAATCGTCGTACATGCGCAGTTCAATACTTCAGAGCCATATGTTTTATACTTCCTGTCGTCTGTATGGCTCCAATGCATAGTTTAGATCCCGCAAGGATTTTAAAAAGTTTTGCGTTTTATTTTCTGAATGAGATGGTATGTACCCCTGGTGCTCATTTATTACAACAAAATTCATACTTCATAACGGTATATGACATAATAGAAAATTTATTGATTTTCATATCTAAAAGCTTGAAAAACATGTGCTCTGCCGGACATGAATTAAACAGTAGATTTGTATCACAAGATTTACCTGTCATGATAACAACTTTAATGTCAATACTACAGTAAACTGTCTATAAAAGCTGCTTGAATGACTGACTGAAACATGTCCTTTGTTGACAACCTTTGTAAACGGTCCAGTATTTCTAAGCAAGTTGCTTCCCTTGATAAGAGTACAGTAATAAGTTGTCTCCCTTTACTAAAATGTACTAAAATGTAACATTAGTTTTAAGTGGTTTAAATAATGCTCATTAAAATGTTAAAATTTTAATAAGTCGTGGTACAAAAGGATATTCAATCCCATGACTCGTCTGGGTAAACAGGATTTACCACTAAGGTAGCTCAATTGGTAGAGGTTAAGTGCTCACTTTGTGGGAGGCCGTGGTTTTGAACTCTGTCCTGGGGTCTGACCAAGATTTGAATATAAGTAGTGACCGTTCTGTCACAGTAGACATGGCACATGACCTTAAAAACTGATGTCCTGTGTCACAGTAGACATGGCACATGACCTTAAAAACTGATGTCCTGTGTCACAGTAGACATGGCACATGACCTTAAAAACTGATGTCCTGTGCCACAGTAGACATGGCACATGACCTTAAAAACTGATGTCCTGTGTCACAGTAGACATGGCACATGACCTTAAAAAACTGATGTCCTGTGCCACAGTAGACATGGCACATGACCTTAAAAACTGATGTCCTGTGCCACAGTAGACATGACACATTTAGTAGGGCTGAGGATTCTTGAGCAAGTGGCAATCCGATCCAATCCGCGATTCAGTCCTCATGAATCACAGATCGAACCACCAATCTGCCACACAAGAAAAAAACCATATAATCAATAACGTCTAATACAAATACAATAATTTTAGTCTTTTACTTGTACAGTTACCACTGTAACTGTGTTACAGTTGTTTGTATTTGTTCCGTTTAATAATTTAAATGTATTCTGAATATTTTAAAAAGAAATTTAACATATTGGCTGCTTAACGATGAATTCGTAATGAAACAAAAGTGCAGAAAAATCTTTTTTTTTTTATATTTTTACGTAGGAAAGTCGAAGACTTTCAGAGTATTGTCGTCGTTTGGTAACTAACGGCGTATCGATGTAAACAAAATCTTCCCTTAACCAAAACACTACTGTTACAAGAAATAGACCCATATAGAAGAGCCCGATCTTAATTTTACAAATGCATTTCTGGGTATTTGTATTTGGTTTTGAATGTCAAATTTCAGGCAAGTATTTTAAAAACAACTTCAATGAAAATAAAACAAACAAACAACAATCCACACACTGATACAGCGAGTAGGAATTTCGAACCTAGTCCCGTCTGTGAAGTCAGATTTGCATATATAATTAGGCAATGGATTTGATTGGTCAGTGGCAGAACTTTCACTTTCAGATTCATTTTATACTACACGCTAAAATGACACATTCAAACAATATTTTGGCTACTGATGTAATAAATAAAAACAATTTTTTTCGTGGTTAAATAAAATTTATTTCACGTCGTCCGTTTAGAAAATATTGAGTAGATCTAGAAGATCTTACGCATGTTAAACTACAGTAGCCCGTATGTAAACAAATATTTTACATCAGCGATCTAAATATAGAATTTTTTTTCTTTCACATCGAAAATTTACGACCGAGTTGAGCATCATTATCGGGATTTCAGTTTTTAAACGTACATGTTACTTTTAACCGGACAATCGGGGATATTGTGACAGAATTTTCACCACTTTATGAGAAGCAAAATTAACGTGCATCAGCATTATATAACTGTTAATTAACGTCGTAATAAATATATATAACTAGTATAGACAATTCAGTCTGAATGCAAATTTTATATAGCGACCACCCGTGTCTACAACAGACATTCTCTTTTAAATGCCATCTTCGGGAACAAAAAAGTCATCAAAAAATTCCACGTGTATAATAAACTTGCATAGAAAAAAAGGCAAAGTCCGAGATTGTGTTATTCTTACCTTATATTTAATTCATAAAAGTCCTGGTGGCCACTTGATAATTAATCCGTTAAATAGAAGCTGATAAAATAAAATCCTGAAAGAATAACAACTCTGTAAAGTTCAGGTAGACACTGTCAACTATAATAGAACGATGTCTGGTTCTTTAGACTATTTATTCAGTGGGCCTCACAGTGGGTGTAAATTACCTGGACATTTAAAATTGGTAAAATAAAATTATCTGACCACCTAATGATACTTAAATTCAAAGTAGATCTAATTTTATTGTAGCAGAGGATTATTGGAATTTCAGTTATCCAAATAATAATCAATTAATTATTAAGAAATATTGCCCCCTTTTGTACACCATTCTTGTCAACAAACTTCTGAAAGAGACAGTTGCCTGGACAACTTCTGTAATTGGAGATGCAAATTGTTAGCTTAGGGGCTATATATAGGTTGTGTCAGAATTATATCAATTTAGGCTTTTGAAGCTCACTTGGCCAATTTATATTTATTCAACAATAATTTTAACTACATTTAATGATTTTTTTTAATTTTCATTTATTTTATTTTTTCAAATTAATTGTGTATTCAATCACTTAAGTTAATGTGTCAAATGCAAATCAAAGGAAGTAGCTGGTCATGGTGAAGGTGAAGGTGTTTAATGTGATGATGACACTATATTGATGATGATGTGACATGATGATCTGATGAAGATGATGATAATAGTGGTGACATTGAGTTCTGCTGCTGACGACGATGACAATGATGATGATGATGATGATGATGATGATGATGATATGAGTTCTGTTGATGCCAATGATGATGATAATGATGATTGTGATGAAGATGATGATAATGATGGTGATGATGACATTAAGTTCTGATGCTGCCAATGATGATTTTTTTTAATTTTCATTTTATTTTATTTTTTCAAATTAATTGTGTATTCAATCACTTAAGTTAATGTGTCAAATGCAAATCAAAGGAAGTAGCTGGTCATGGTGAAGGTGTTTAATGTGATGATGACACTATATTGATGATGATGTGACATGATGATCTGATGAAGATGATGATAATAGTGGTGACATTGAGTTCTGCTGCTGACGACGATGACAATGATGATGATGATGATGATGATGATGATATGAGTTCTGTTGATGCCAATGATGATGATAATGATGATTGTGATAAAGATGATGATAATGATGGTGATGATGACATTAAGTTCTGATGCTGCCAATGATGATGATGATGACGATGTGACATGAGGAGCTATAATGATGATGATGATTATGGTGACATGAGTTCTGTTGCTGCCCATGATGATGATGATGATGATGATGATGATAATGATGTAACCATGTTTATAATGTGACATGAGGATTTCTGATAATGATTCTGATAATGATGTTGGAGATAGTCTGACATGGGTTCTGCTGCTGCTGCTGCTGATGATGATGATGATGATGATCATTGTGATGACGATGATGATGATGATGTCTTCATGTTGATGATAATGTTACATGTGGAGTTTTGATGATGATGATGATGATGATGATGATATGATGATGGTGGTGGTGGTGTTGAATTGCCATTTGGAGTTCTGTTAAAGATATTGTTCAACAACATAACCCTGCTGTTTTCATCATCATCATCGTGGTAATCATCGTGGTCATCATCACCATCAGAACTATTCATGTCATATTATCATGAACACTGTAATAATAATCATTATGATCATCGTGATGATGGTGGTGATGATGATGATAATGATCATCTGATGAAGATGGTGATGATGATGATGGTGGTGATGACATTCAGTTCTGCTGAAGCTGATTATGATGTTAATAACTCATGATGGTGATGATGATAAAGACACCGTCTTCATGTTGATGATGATGTGACAAGAGGATTTCTAATGATGATGATCTCATGAAGATGATTATGCTTATGGTGGTGGTTTTGACATTCATTACTTCTGCTGCTGCTGATGATGATGTCACCATGATGATTATGTGACATTAAGAGCTATGATGATGATGACAATGATGATGTTGTTACCACATTAATGATGTGACATGAGGATTACTGATAATGATTATGATGATGATGACGGTGACATGAGGATTTCTGATAATGATTATGATGATGATGGTGCTGATAGTGGTGACATGGGTTCTACTGCTGCTGCCAATGATGATGGTAATGATGATGCATGGTGATGATGATGATGTCTTCATGTTGATGATAATGTAATATGAGGAGTGATGATGAGGAGGAGTGACGATGATGATGATGATTATGCTGATAAATTGTCATTGAGAGTTCTAATGTAAAAGATGTTGGTTATGATTTCTGACTGAAATTAGACCCAAAACAACAACATAACTCTGCTGTTGCTACTACAAAATCATTGTATATTTTCAGATAACAAGGTTTTGTATCATCATCATCAGCAGCAGCAGCATAATCATCATCATCACCACCATCATCATCACTATTCATGTCATATCATCTTCTTTATCATCATAACCATCAGTAGTAGAATTCATGTCACCAACACTGTTATCATCATCATCAGCAGCAGCAGCAGCAGCATCATGATTCATCGTCTTCAACAGAACTTCTCATGTCACATCAACATCAAAAAATGAAATCATATTCATCATCACCATCTTCATCAGTAACTACTTATGTCACATTCCCATCACCATCATCATAATCATAATCATCATCATCATAGGCAACAGCAGAACCATAACCATCATCATCACTACTTTCCTACGTTCAGCACTATCAGTGCTTTGATTTTTATTTTTTGTAAAGCAAACATGAAATATCATAGTTCTACATAATTGTTATATACAATCATAATACAATATATACAATATACAGATTTTCTGCATGGTTATCCAATACATGTAAATAGTAAAAAAAAATTAAATTAGAACACTGTAAATATATTGCCAAAACCTATCAAAAATTTCCAATTTTCCCAAATTGCTTAATCTTATTCTTTCTAATGCTATATTATAGTTCAATTTGGTTCTTAAACTGTTAAAATTTAATTTGCTATCATTTGATCTGGCGTTGTATATATAATTTCTTACTAGGATAAATATGAAAGGTTTTAATTTTTCCGAAATGTATGGGTTACCGAAGATAGCCGTTTTAGGATTTATTTCTAAATTTCTTCCATTATTTTCAAATAAATTTTCTAATTTCTCCCAAAGATTATAAACATGTTGACACTCCCAAAACAAATGTACTATATTTTCCGCAAATGTGTTACAAAATTTACATTTATCATCTGTTCTAATTCCAATTTTTTCAGATAACTATTTGTTGCTAAAATGTTATTATTTATTCTATACTGAAACCATTGGAGATAAGTATTTTTTGGTTGTATAAAAAGGTATGCTATTGTAAATTTT
This sequence comes from Anadara kagoshimensis, assembly GCA_021292105.1. Lineage (NCBI taxonomy): Eukaryota > Metazoa > Mollusca > Bivalvia > Arcoida > Arcidae > Anadara > Anadara kagoshimensis. The sequence continues at coordinate 4,412,366 of CM037874.1, read as the reverse complement.
CCATTCTTTATCTCCAATGTTAAACTCTGATTTCCATTTTATTTCACTTGTCTGTATTTTGTTTGTCTTAATTAAACATAAGTACATGTCTTTAGCGCCTTTTTTAGATTTAAAAATTATTTTTAAGTGAAACGATATAAAGGGGTTTATTGTTTTAATGTTGTGGGGGTGTATCTTAAGTGTTTTTATATACTCTTTAATTGAAGTTATAAGACTTTTATACTCTAGAAAATTTGTTTTGATGTTGTATTTTAGTTTAAAAGTTTCATAATTCAGTAATTGTTGGTTTTCATCTATTAAATCTTTTATGAAAACGATATTATTTTTCAAATATTCTTTATAAAGTATTGTTTCATTGTTTATTTTTATATTTATATTACACCATATGCACGAAGATTCAATGTCGTTCCAGTTTTGAGGACTGATTTTTATTTTTAAAATAGACCATGCTTCCAAAACATCTTTCCAAAATGTATTTTTAATATTATGTATTTTCTTATTTAAATATTCCACTCCCATAGTGGCAATGTCATTACTTTGAAAATTAAAACTTCTAGATAACCTTAAACATTTAGAATCACTTTGTAAGAGTCTTCTTATCCAGGTCATTTTTAAGGCTTTGATGAAAGATGTAAGATCGATCATTTTAACCCTCCTTTCTGATAATTTTGAATTATTATATCTCTTTTGATTCTGTCAATTTTATTGTTCCAGATAAAGTCATAAAATAAAGTGTTTAATTTATATATTAACTCATTTGTAGGATTAGGTAAACTTATGAATAAGTGATTGAATTTTGAAATAACAAGCGATTTTATTAAAGTAATTTTACCGAGTGGTGTCAAACTTCTCGTTGCAGAAAAATGAGTCTTGTCCATTTTGGAATTATTCGGTCACTTCTATAGCAAAATTACACAGAGTAAATGACTTTTTCTTAGGGATCGAGATCCACAAATTTCAGGAAAGACGAATATTCATATCCGAGTTTTCTCTTAAATTAGAGAATACTCGAGTACTCGGATACTCGTTGCAGCCCTAACATTTAGGTACCCTCTTTGCAAATTACATTAAGTGCACTGCCAAGGTAAAAATTTCTGTCACTTCACCTATAGCTGTTGACTTCTTGATAAAAGTGAAATATTCTGTGACGTAAAAACCCCATTTAATCAATCTCTATAGATATTACCTGTCTATTAAATCAATATTTCTTGGACCCATTTTGTGGGAAGACTTCCCATTGTACCTTCCACAGAAATTGTAATTTTGACTGAAAAAGCTTTAAAATGGTGGTAGACATTTTGACCATTTTAGTCAATATTTTTTAGCTCACCTGAGCCAACCGGCTCAGATGAGCTATTGCAATCTATCACCGTCCGTTGTCCGTCATGCGTCGTCCGTCGTGTGTAAACTTTACATTTTAATCTTCTCCTCCAAAACTACTGAGCCAAATTTGATGAAACTTGGTGACTATCATGCCTAGGTAACAGGCTTTCAAAATTGTGTTCGGGGTTTGACCATGCCCAACAATATGGCTGCCATTACTATAAATAGCCAAAAGACAAAAAAATCTTCTTCTCTGAAACCAAAAGAAGGTGCAGGCAAATTTTGATTAGATATTTGGATTCAGGATACCTAGGAACATTAATATTATGTTTTTCATGAAAATTAGATGAAAAATAGGTTACGCGTTTTTTGCGTAAAATTACGTAATTTTTAAAATGAGACATTTATTGTTATAACTTCATAACGCCTGAAAATAATTGTATGGAGTTTTCACTGTTGATCTTGACTTGCGATTTTCTTCCAATTGATGTCAAAGATCAAGGTCTTGTCACAGTTTTTGACCTTTGATAAAAAATGCTATTTTTTAAAACATTTCTGGTGATAATGGCGTAGGATTTTCAGTTATTTGTAGGCATTGACATGACAATTATTTTGATACATAGATCAAGGTCATGGGTTCAAAGGCCAATGCCACAAATGTCCAAAATAGTTAATTATCTGCAAAACTATGAATTTTTTGTATAGACATGTATATTAGAACATTGTAGGTAATGGCACAATGGTAATTTTGATATATGAATAAAGGTCATGGGTTCAAAGGTCAAGGTCACATGTAAACAAGTACTGAAATGGTTAATTATCTCAAACACTATACACTTTTTGTATAGGCATGTATATTAAAATATTGTAGGTATTATCCTAACGATCATTTTGATATATGAATGAAGCTTGTGGGTTCAAAGGTCAATGTTACAGATGCGAATAAATACCTAAATGGTTAATTATCTTGGAAACTATTAACTTTTTGTATATGCATGTATATTAGTATATTGTAGGAATTAGCTTTACAACCATTTTGATATATGAATGAAGGTTATTGGTTCAAAGGTCAAGGTCACAGATGCAAATGAATACTGAAATAGTTAATTATCTGCAAAACTATTAACTTTTTGTATAGGCATGTATATTAGAATATTGTAGGTAATAGCACAATGGTCATTATGATACATGAATGAAGGTCATGGGTTCAAAGGTCAAGATCATAGATACAAACAACTACTGAAATGATTATTTATCTCAAAAACTTTAAACTTTTTGTATAGGCATGTATATTAGAATATTGGCCTTATGATAATTTTGATATATGAATGAACCTCATGGGTTCAAAGGTCAAGGTCACAGGTGAGCGTTAAGGCCATGGGCCTCTTGTTTTTTCAAAAATTTAGCAGTACATAAAATTTTAATAAGTCGTGGTACAAAAGGAAATTCAATCCCATGACTTGTCTGGGTAAACAGGATTTACTGCACCTTATCAAAGAAGTTGCATCCCATCATTTATTTTCTGAATCCGACAACCCAGTCCACACACAGTACTCTGACAACACAGTCCACACACAGTACTCTGACAACCCAGTCCACACACAGTACTCCAAGAACACAGTCCACACACAGTACTCTGACAACCCATTCCACACACAGTACTCTGACAACCCAGTCCACACACAGTACTCTGACAACACAGTCCACACACAGTACTCTGACAACACAGTCCACACACAGTACTCTGACAACACAGTCCACACAAAGTACTCAAACAACACAGTCCACACACAGTACTCTGACAACCCAGTCCACACACAGTACTCTGACAACACAGTCCACACACAGTACTCCAACAACACAGTCCACACACAGTACTCCGACAACCCAGTCCACACACAGTACTCTGACAACCCATTCCACACACAGTTCTCTGACAACCCAGTCCACACACAGAACTCTGACAACCCAGTCCACACATGGTACTCTGACAACCCAGTCCACACACAGAACTCTGACAACCCAGTCCACACACAGTACTCTGACAACCCAGTCCACACACAGAACTCTGACCACCCAGTCCACACACACACACACAGTACTCTGACAACCAGTCCACACACAGTACTCTGACAACCCAGTCCACACACGGTACTCAGACAACCCAGTCCACACACAGAACTCTGACAACCCAGTCCAAACACAGTACTCAGACAACCCAGTCCAAACATAGTACTCTGACAACCCAGTCCACACACAGTACTCAGACAACCCAGTCCACACACACACACACAGTACTCTGACAACCCCGTCCACACACAGTACTTTGACAACCCAGTCCACACACAGTACTCTGACAACACAATCCACACACAGTACTCCAACAACACAGTCCACACACAGTTCTCTGACAACCCAGTCTACACACAGAACTCTGACAACCCAGTCCACACATGGTACTCTGACAACCCAGTCCACACACAGAACTCTGACCACCCAGTCCACACACAGTACTCTGACAACCCAGTCCACACACAGAACTCTGACCACCCAGTCCACACACACACACACACAGTACTCTGACAACACAATCCACACACAGTACTCCAACAACCCAGTCTACACACAGAACTCTGACAACCCAGTCCACACATGGTACTCTGACAACCCAGTCCACACATGGTACTCTGACAACCCAGTCCACACACAGTACTCTGACAACCCAGTCCACACACAGAACTCTGACCACCCAGTCCACACACAGTACTCTGACAACCCAGTCCACACACAGAACTCTGACCACCCAGTCCACACACAGAACTCTGACCACCCAGTCCACACACACACACACACAGTACTCTGACAACACAATCCACACACAGTACTCCAACAACCCAGTCTACACACAGAACTCTGACAACCCAGTCCACACATGGTACTCTGACAACCCAGTCCACACATGGTACTCTGACAACCCAGTCCACACACAGAACTCTGACCACCCAGTCCACACACACACACACACACAGTAGTACTCTGACAACCCAGTCCACACAGTACTCTGACAACCCAGTCCAAACACAGTACTCAGACAACCCAGTCCACACACAGTACTCTGACAACCTAGTCCACACACAGAACTCTGACAACCCCGTCCACACACAGTACTTTGACAACACAGTCCACACACAGTACTCTGACAACACAGTCCACACAAAGTACTCAAACAACACAGTCCACACACAGTACTCTGACAACCCAGTCCACACACAGTACTCTGACAACACAATCCACACACAGTACTCCAACAACACAGTCCACACACAGTACTCCGACAACCCAGTCCACACACAGTTCTCTGACAACCCAGTCCAAACACAATACTCAGACAACCCAGTCCACACACAGTACTCTGACAACCTAGTCCACACACAGAACTCTGACAACCCAGTCCACACACAGTACTCTGACAACCCAGTCAACACACAGTACTCTGACAACCTAGTCCACACACAGTACTCTGACAACCCAGTCCACACACAGTACTCTGACAACACAGTCCACACACAGTACTCCAACAACACAGTCCACACACAGTACTTTGACAACACAATCCACACACAGTACTCCGACAACCCAGTCCACACACAGTTCTCTGACAACACAGTCCACACACAGTACTCTGACAACACAGTCCACACACAGTACTCTGACAACACAGTCCACACACAGTACTCCGACAACCCAGTCCACACACGGTACTCAGACAACCCAGTCCACACACAGAACTCTGACAACCCAGTCCAAACACAGTACTCAGACAACCCAGTCCAAACATAGTACTCTGACAACCCAGTCCACACACAGTACTCAGACAACCCAGTCCACACACACACACACAGTACTCTGACAACCAGTCCACACACAGTACTGACAACCCAGTCCACACACAGTACTCTGACAACAGAGTCCATACACAGTACTCTGACAACACAGTCCACACACAGTACTCTGACAACACAGTCCACACACAGTAGTCCGACAACCCAGTCCACACACAGTTCTCTGACAACCCAGTCCAAACACAGTACTCAGACAACCCAGTCCACACACAGTACTCTGACAACACAGTCCACACACAGAACTCTGACAACCCCGTCCACACACAGTACTTTGACAACACAGTCCACACACAGTACTCTGACAACACAGTCCACACAAAGTACTCAAACAACACAGTCCACATACAGTACTCTGACAACCCAGTCCACACACAGAACTCTGACAACCCCGTCCACACACAGTACTTTGACAACACAGTCCACACACAGTACTCTGACAACACAGTCCACACAAAGTACTCAAACAACACAGTCCACACACAGTTCTCTGACAACCCAGTCCACACACAGTACTCTGACAACACAATCCACACACAGAACTCCAACAACACAGTCCACACACAGTACTCCTACAACCCAGTCCACACACAGTTCTCTGACAACCCATTCCACACACAGTTCTCTGACAACCCATTCCACACACAGTTCTCTGACAACCCATTCCACACACAGTTCTCTGACAACCCATTCCACACACAGTACTCCAACAACACAGTCCACACACAGTACTCCGACAACCCAGTCCACACACAGTTCTCTGACAACCCATTCCACACACAGTACTCCGACAACCCAGTCCACACACAGTTCTCTGACAACCCAGTCCACACACAGTTCTCTGACAACCCAGTCTACACACAGTTCTCTGACAACCCAGTCTACACACAGAACTCTGACAACCCAGTCCACACACAGTACTCTGACAACACAATCCACACACAGTACTCCGACAACCCAGTCCACACACAGTTCTCTGACAACCCATTCCACACACAGTACTCCGACAACCCAGTCCACACACAGTTCTCTGACAACCCAGTCCACACACAGTTCTCTGACAACCCAGTCTACACACAGAACTCTGACAACCCAGTCCACACACAGTTCTCTGACAACCCAGTCCACACACAGTTCTCTGACAACCCATTCCACACACAGTACTCCGACAACCCAGTCCACACACAGTTCTCTGACAACCCAGTCTACACACAGAACTCTGACAACCCAGTCCACACACAGTTCTCTGACAACACAGTCCACACATGGTACTCTGACAACCCAGTCTACACACAGTACTCTGACAACCCAGTCCACACATGGTACTCTGACAACCCAGTCCACACACAGTACTCTGACAACCCAGTCCATACACAGAACTCTGACCACCCAGTCCACACACAGAACTCTGACCACCCAGTCCACACACACACACACAGTACTCTGACAACCCAGTCCACACACAGTACTCTGACAACCCAGTCCAAACACAGTACTCAGACAACCCAGTCCACACACAGTACTCTGACAACCTAGTCCACACACAGAACTCTGACAACCCCGTCCACACACAGTACTTTGACAACACAGTCCACACACAGTACTCTGACAACACAGTCCACACAAAGTACTCAAACAACACAGTCCACACACAGTACTCTGACAACCCAGTCCACACACAGTACTCTGACAACACAATCCACACACAGTACTCCAACAACGCAGTCCACACACAGTACTCCGACAACCCAGTCCACACACAGTTCTCTGACAACCCAGTCCAAACACAATACTCAGACAACCCAGTCCACACACAGTACTCTGACAACCTAGTCCACACACAGAACTCTGACAACCCAGTCCACACACAGTACTCTGACAACCCAGTCAACACACAGTACTCTGAGAACCTAGTCCACACACAGTACTCTGACAACCCAGTCCACACACAGTACTCTGACAACACAGTCCACACACAGTACTCCAACAACACAGTCCACACACAGTACTCTGACAACACAATCCACACACAGTACTCCAACAACACAGTCCACACACAGTACTCTGACAACCCAGTCCACACACAGTTCTCTGACAACACAGTCCACACACAGTACTCTGACAACCCAGTCCACACACAGTACTCTGACAACACAGTCCACACACAGTACTCCGACAACCCAGTCCACACACGGTACTCAGACAACCCAGTCCACACACAGAACTCTGACAACCCAGTCCAAACACAGTACTCAGACAACCCAGTCCAAACATAGTACTCTGACAACCCAGTCCACACACAGTACTCAGACAACCCAGTCCACACACACACACACAGTACTCTGACAACCCAGTCCACACACAGTACTCAGACAACCCAGTCCACACACAGTACTCTGACAACACAGTCCATACACAGAACTCTGACAACCCAGTCCACACACAGTACTCCGACAACCTAGTCCACACACAGTACTCTAACAACCTAGTCCACACACAGAACTCTGACAACCCCGTCCACACACAGTACTTTGACAACACAGTCCACACACAGTACTCTGACAACACAGTCCACACAAAGTACTCAAACAACACAGTCCACATACAGTACTCTGACAACCCAGTCCACACACAGTACTCTGACAACACAATCCACACACAGTACTCCAACAACACAGTCCACACACAGTACTCCGACAACCCAGTCCACACACAATTCTCTGACAACCCATTCCACACACAGTTCTCTGACAACCCAGTCCACACACAGAACTCTGACAACCCAGTCCACACATGGTACTCTGAGAACCCAGTCCACACATGGTACTCTGACAACCCAGTCCACACACAGTACTCTGACAACCCAGTCCACACACAGAACTCTGACCACCCAGTCCACACACAGAACTCTGACCACCCAGTCCACACACACACACACAGTACTCTGACAACCCAGTCCACACACAGTACTCTGACAACCCAGTCCAAACACAGTACTCCGACAACCCAGTCCACACACAGTACTCTGACAACCTAGTCTACACACAGAACTCTGACAACCCCGTCCACACACAGTACTCAGACAACCCAGTCCACACACACACACACACAGTACTCTGACAACCCCGTCCACACACAGTACTTTGACAACCCAGTCCACACACAGTACTCTGACAACACAATCCACACACAGTACTCCAACAACACAGTCCACACACAGTTCTCTGACAACCCAGTCTACACACAGAACTCTGACAACCCAGTCCACACATGGTACTCTGACAACCCAGTCCACACACAGAACTCTGACCACCCAGTCCACACACAGTACTCTGACAACCCAGTCCACACACAGAACTCTGACCACCCAGTCCACACACAGAACTCTGACCACCCAGTCCACACACACACACACACAGTACTCTGACATTACAATCCACACACAGTACTCCAACAACCCAGTCTACACACAGAACTCTGACAACCCAGTCCACACATGGTACTCTGACAACCCAGTCCACACATGGTACTCTGACAACCCAGTCCACACACAGTACTCTGACAACCCAGTCCACACACAGAACTCTGACCACCCAGTCCACACACAGTACTCTGACAACCCAGTCCACACACAGAACTCTGACCACCCAGTCCACAAACAGAACTCTGACCACCCAGTCCACACACACACACACACAGTACTCTGACAACACAATCCACACACAGTACTCCAACAACCCAGTCTACAAACAGAACTCTGACAACCCAGTCCACACATGGTACTCTGACAACCCAGTCCACACATGGTACTCTGACAACCCAGTCCACACACAGAACTCTGACCACCCAGTCCACACACACACACACACACAGTACTCTGACAACCCAGTCCACACACAGTACTCTGACAACCCAGTCCAAACACAGTACTCAGACAACCCAGTCCACACACAGTACTCTGACAACCTAGTCCACACACAGAACACTGACAACCCCGTCCACACACAGTACTTTGACAACACAGTCCACACAAAGTACTCAAACAACACAGTCCACACAGTACTCTGACAACCCAGTCCACACACAGTACTCTGACAACACAACACACACACCAGTACTCCAACAACACAGTCCACACACAGTACTCCGACAACCCAGTCCACACACAGTTCTCTGACAACCCAGTCCAAACACAATACTCAGACAACCCAGTCCACACACAGTACTCTGACAACCAGTCCACACACAGAACTCTGACAACCCAGTCCACACACAGTACTCTGACAACCAGTCAACACACAGTACTGACAACCTAGTCCACACACAGTACTCTGACAACCCAGTCCACACACAGTACTCTGACAACACAGTCCACAACAGTACTCCAACAACACAGTCCACACACAGTACTCTGACAAAACAATCCACACACAGTACTCCGACAACCCAGTCCACACACAGTCTCTGACAACACAGTCCACCACACAGTACTCTGACAACACAGTCCACACACAGTACTCTGACAATACAGTCCACACACAGTACTCCGACAACCCAGTCCACACACGGTACTCAGACAACCCAGTCCACACACAGAACTCTGACAACCCAGTCCAAACACAGTACTCAGACAACCCAGTCCAAACATAGTACTCTGACAACCCAGTCCACACACAGTACTCAGACAACCCAGTCCACACACAGTACTCTGACAACCCAGTCCACACACAGTACTCTGACAACAGAGTCCATACACAGTACTCTGACAACACAGTCCACACACAGTACTCCAACAACACAGTCCACACACAGTACTCTGACAACACAATCCACACACAGTACTCCAACAACACAGTCCACACACAGTACTCTGACAACCCAGTCCACACACAGTTCTCTGACAACACAGTCCACACACAGTACTCTGACAACCCAGTCCACACACAGTACTCTGACAACACAGTCCACACACAGTACTCCGACAACCCAGTCCACACACGGTACTCAGACAACCCAGTCCACACACAGAACTCTGACAACCCAGTCCAAACACAGTACTCAGACAACCCAGTCCAAACATAGTACTCTGACAACCCAGTCCACACACAGTACTCAGACAACCCAGTCCACACACACACACACAGTACTCTGACAACCCAGTCCACACACAGTACTCTGACAACCCAGTCCACACACAGTACTCTGACAACACAGTCCATACACAGTACTCTGACAACACAGTCCACGCACAGTACTCTGACATCACAGTCCACACACAGTAGTCCGACAACCCAGTCCACACACAGTTCTCTGACAACCCAGTCCAAACACAGTACTCAAGACAACCCAGTCCACACACAGTACTCTAACAACCTAGTCACACACAGAACTCTGACAACCCCGTCCACACACAGTACTTGACAACACAGTCCACACACAGTACTCTGACAACACAGTCCACACAAAGTACTCAAACAACACAGTCCACATACAGTACTCTGACAACCCAGTCCACACACAGTACTCTGACAACACAATCCACACACAGTACTCCAACAACACAGTCCACACACAGTACTCCGACAACCCAGTAAACACACAATTCTCTGACAACCCATTCCACACACAGTTCTCTGACAACCCAGTCCACACACAGAACTCTGACAACCCAGTCCACACATGGTACTCTGAACCCAGTCCCACACATGGTACTCTGACAACCCAGTCCACACACAGTACTCTGACACCCAGTCCACACACAGAATCTGACCACCCAGTCCACACACAGAACTCTGACACCCAGTCCACACACACACACACACAGTACTCTGACAACCCAGTCCACACACAGTACTCTGACAACCCAGTCCAAACACAGTACTCCGACAACCAGTCCACACACAGTACTCTGACAACCTAGTCTACATCACAGAACTCTGACAACCCCGTCCACACACAGTACTCAGAGAACCCAGTCCACACACACACACACAGTACTCTGACAACCCCGTCCACCACACAGTACTTTGACAACCCAGTCCAACACAGTACTTCTGACAACACAATCCACACACAGTACTCCAACAACACAGTCCACACACAGTTTCTGACAA